>JAPMIB010000157.1:0-356500 GCA_034770305.1 Trichogramma dendrolimi | reverse complement strand
CTGGTTGTCTCTTGCCATCTTCAAAGTGGTGAGACTGCGAATTCACTGACACTAATTGCAACTAGTAAAAACCACAAACTATGAACCATCATTTTGATCGTCGATTCTTGGACTCAATGCTGACGATCGCGATATGAACGTCCAATTGACTCTCTCGGCTAACACGCATTGATATTTATATTACTAAGTTTGTCATATTTCTTATCACTGCTCATACGTAGATGATTCATTTTTCACGTCAAGATAACAAAATTACCAGTAGGTTTTATTTTAGCAGAATTTTAAATGATACTCATAAAAAAATCTCAAAACAAGTAAAATCGAATGTATCACATGAACATTACCACCATGATGCGTACCCACTTATGATTAACTGTGAATAATATCTTTGATGAGATAAAGTATACATTGATGTGCTCTTTAATTGATAATAATTACGAAATATATATATACGTGTGCATTGCTCAAACTGATAAGTCAGCAAGCTATCTTACATACGGTATTGGTACTGGTCTTGATTGTACAAAATACCTTAATATTTTTGGAAATTTTCTTCAACTTTTTGATTTAATCTATAATTTTATTGCAATTGATTTACGCCAAAAGTTTCAATTCGCGAAGTATTTCGTGAAAGAAGTTAATATGAAAATTTGAAACTTAAATTGTAAGTATTACTATAACGCAATCCACTATTTCAAGTTTCAATTTGCTCTCAAAGCAGATAGCCTGTTCTTAAAAATGACAATGTTGGGCTTGTTTTATATATATTATTTTCATAATATACATGAAATAATGTTTGATTCGTTTATCTTACCTATAGCATACTTGAACTTTTGATTTTTTTAATGTATTTGAAAAAATTTTCTGTAATAACAACAATTTCCTTTACTTACACTTGTATATTGTCTTTTGGCTTGAAATATGACTGTAATGCAATCAATGATATAATCTTACTTACGAAATGTCGAATACCATCGGACTTTTCTTTAATACTGTAAATTTTATTATTCGTATGATATTCCACACTTAAAGAAATCCAAAAATTCGTTAAAAAAATCTTTACATATCTCATTCGGAGATACCTCGAGAAAAACAATCATCGTCACATACAGAAGATTTCACTTATTTAAAGTCCAATCGTAGACATACTATTATCAACGCATGATATTTTAGATCTTTCCATTTTTTTCAGTTAAAATTAATACGTCTTTTTCCAAAGTTTTAGGCTAAGTAATTGAAGTGATAACATGATAAACATAACTTTGTTAGGTTGAGTTAGCCATAGCAAATCCTGCATCTGACGAATCTGCAGGGAAAGACAAAAGTGTTTTTTTCTGGAGGGATGGAAAAATACAGCTTACAATTGTAAGAAAATTGACTATTTCTTGATTTAAATTTTTTATATGTAAAATAGTCAAGTGTTGACTACTTCCTCATACAGATGGGTGTATTATCCGCAGCACGCTTGGTATTGATAGCTAGCTCAGACACGTACAGTCGGATGCCCTAAATGATTTTACGTTTTAGGCCTTTTTTTACATTTTTTACACATTTTTTAAATATACGTTGATTATAACCTCTTTAGTAATTTATTAGGTACTAATTGAAATCTGAAAAACTGCGCAAATATCTTTAAAAATATATATTTTGATTGTATTCGATTAAATTTTGAACCCGTGTTTATTTTTATTGTACCAGCCTCTATAGTGCTCAAATCACTCTAGAATATTTTTTTTTTTGAAAATTTAAACAGTTTTTAACAAAAAAACTTTCTTTTTTTTTGAATTACTTTTTCTTGAATTAGAGGGGAAAAAATATTTGGCGAACAAGCCCAGGGAAAATTTGGAGAAGAATATAACAGTTTTTTTTTGAAAGTTGAAAATTACTTTTTTCTCGGCAATTTTTGTAAAGATTTTTCTTCCAAAAATTTTTTAGGAGAGTTTTTTTTCTCCACAATTATTCTGAAGAGATTTTCTTCTCAGCAATTTTTTCCGGAGAGATTTTCTTATCCGAAAAATTTTAAGAGGGATTTTTTTAACCGCACTACTATGTGAGATTGTCTTCGTAAGGACGATCGATGCATCAAAGAGTGTAAAAAGTCATAAAAGAGCGAAATACCTTTTACAATTTTTTTACTATTCTATGTTTTTTAGATTTTAGAATATTTTTCTAAGGGCGAGATTCTCGAAAAAATTCAAATTCATCTCTCAAAGTTCTGTCAAATTTTTCAGAGATCTTTCCGAGCAATGAAACTTTACAGAGTCGTTGCTTGGGTATCAATGAATGTAGAACATTGTATTGTATCGAAATAACTTACTTACTAAGTTAAGTAAAATTTATCAGAGATCTTTGCGAGCAACGAAACTTAATAGGGACGTTGAATAGGTATTAATGAGTGTAAAAACTCGTGTTAGATCAAAATAACTTTTACTAAACAATCTTTTCTTGATTTTTGAATATTGCTTCCTCATAGAGGAAGCTTTGTGATAGGCGTCAAAACCAAGTTTTGATTTAGATGTCCTAGGACAATTTCGTTTACATATTTGGTATCTTCATTGAATTCTAAACAAATGTGTGTGTGTGTGTGTGTGTGTGTTTTTTTTTTTTTTTTTTTTTTGGACGTGGGCAGAGTGAACTCTGCAGCCAGTGGCCCTTCGAAACGAGTACCCCCGGGAACCGTCGTTAAACATTACTTCGTTGGGGACTCTATAGAGCTTCTCTGCTACATCTGTGTCTTTTCCGTACATCCCCCGTCCATCTTACGGTGATTAGGGGTTCGGGAACCAGAAGCTCGTCATCTTCTTACAGCATCGTCCGTCGCTTTTTACGCCTTTTGTGCCTCTTGTGCCTCTTGCTCAGTCTGGAGACGACTGATTGCGGCGAAAGACGAACCGCCATCCAATTTCCTGCGGTCTCGAGCATGAGCCTGACGATGTTTTCAGGCTCGATTTCTTCTTGGAGAACTTGTTGGAGTCTCTCCCTCTCTTCGTCGAATCGCGGGCAGCGAAAGAACACATGCTCCGCGTCTTCTACTGTGACTGGGCAGGCCGGGCAGAGCGCGCTAAGGGTGTTTCATAGCGCTGGCTATGGCTTCTGAAGTAGCCATGCCCGGACAGGAGTTGTGTGAGATGGTAGTCCATTCTCCATGTCCCCTCTCGACCCATTCCGTGATGTTCGGGATTAGGCGGTATGTCCATCGGCCCTTTGAGGCCCGGTCCCACCGGTCCTGCCACCTGTTCAGCGTCTCTCTTCTTTCTTCCTCCTTGACATCCTCGGGGCGGCGCTGGTATATGCGCGCTCGCTCATCCGCTAGTAGCCAGCGGTGGTACGCCGGATATCACGTACGTCGCGTCATAGGAGACGTGTGGTCGCCCGCTGATCACGCGCAGGCAGGCTCGTCGATGTACCGACTCTGCCTGGCGTATGTAGGCCTGCGTCTCTGTCGCACAGCTCCAGATGGGTGCTCCATACAGGAAGATCGAGTCGACGACACACGTGGGCATAAAGCACGCGTCGACTACTTCTGGGCCCACTGATGTTGGGCATGATCTTCGCGAGGGCTTTAGCCCTCTTGCTGCCTTTTCGCTGACGATTCGGAGATATTGGTCGAACTTCAGCCTGGTATCAATGTGTAGGCCCAGGTAGCGGATGCAGGGGGTCCTGCGTGTGGTGTGTGCGTGTGTTGGGATTGTGCGCAGTGATATCTCGATGATGGTAGTTCGTATCGTTACTGTAGATATCTCATTTTTATTCGCTTTAATGTAAGGAAGAAGCCAAAACATCATTTTAGTTCTGCGTTAAGTATTTAAAGTTATGAGGGATTTTCGAGAAAAAATAGTATAGTTTGCACCTAGAGAGTGAAACTGGAAAGTCTCAGAGCACATGTAATTTATCATCCGAGGCGAAGCCGAGGCTGACACGTGCTCTGAGACTTTCATTTTTCGCTACATAGGTGCAAATACAATTTTTTGTGAATCCCCCAGCCTAAAGTAACATTTTCATTTCGCTCAGCGGGAGTAAAATGTTACTTTAGGTTGGGGTAGCACAAAAAATTATTTTTTTCATGTTTTTTTTAGTTTTGTCATATTTGTTCTAAAACAAACTAGTTTTTTTTAATAAAAGTAATACTTTTTTAAGGAAGAGCTTTTAACCTTTGATTTAAGCTAAAAAGTGTAAAGATTCACCGTAAGTTTGAAAAGTTACGTTTAGAAAATGAAATTTGGTTTTTATGATTTTTTCTTTTTTCTTAGTTTTGTGTTGTTTCGTGTTCAAAATTTATGATGTGTCAAAACATTGTTTATGGATGGATTAAGGATGAAGCCAGAAAATTTGATTTAGCGATAAACGAACAAAAAAAATTTATTGTTTTTTGATTTTTAAAAAAATTGCTTACTCATAGAGGAAGCTTTGTGATAGGCGTCAAAATCAACTTTTAATCCAGAACTCGTAGGACAATTTGGTTTACATATTTGGAAACTACATTGAATTCTGAACAATTGTCTGTATGGATGTGTGTGTGTATGTGCGTTTTTTCTGCTGGAACCAGTGTAACTTTTGAACGGAGACACGTAGCGAGAAGTGGTTCGGCTTGTTTTGAAGGATTTGTGTGTCGCATGAAGCGCCAAAAACTTATTTTAGGATCCACCGAGTAGTTAAAAAGTTATGATTTATTGTATCGTGTTGTAAACTCGGTTTTTTTTGGAAAAAAGATTTTTTAAATTTTTTTTTATGTATAAATGAAGGAATTTGTACATTTTTTATTCGGTATAATGTAAGAGGAGCAGCCAAGCTTTAATTTAAACCAAAAACGTAGAGATTCACGGAGTACAAAAAAAGTTAGAACTCAAAACAAAAAGTCTTTTTTTTGCTCCGTTATCTACTTATAAAAAAGAGATGGACCTCAAAGTGAAGCATCGTAAAACGACCTCTGATTGGCTGACACTGACGACGACGCTCGACGCGGGCCGACTCGATACGAGCGCCTGCGCTGCTAACTGTCAACTGAAAGTTAGTACTTAAGTAACCTCAAAATACGATTGAAAAAATTAACGCGCGCGAAACGCGTTTGCAACTTACTATTTCTGAATCTTAAACTAACCCCAAAACACTAATAATAAATTGGAACGCGCGGAGCGAGTTTGAAACAATCTAGTAGAGCAAAAGCGGCGATCTGAAATTAGTGTAACTTTTAAATGGAGACACGTAGCGAGAAGTGGTTTGACTTGTTTTGAAGGATTTGTGTGTCGCATGAAGCCCCAAAAATTTATTTTATGATCTACAGAGTAGTTAAAAAGTTATGCTTCATTGTATCGTTTTAAAAATTGGATTTTTTAAAAAAAAAATTTTTTTTTTCGTTTATTCATGTAAAAATGAAGGAATTATTATTTTTATTTTTTGATCGGTATAGTTCAAGCGGAGCAGCCAATCTTTAATATAAGACAAAAATCGTAGAGATTCACGGAATATAAAAAAAGGTAGAACTCAAAATGAAAAGTTGTATTTTTGCTCCTTTATAGAGCAAAAGCGGACGTTTGGATCCAGTGTACCTTTGAACGGAGACACGTAGCGTGAAATTGAGCAAGGGAAACTTTTACAAGGGAATCTTTTACAAAATTATAGAAATCTCTAAGTTTTTTTATAGTTCGTACACAAAAATGAAATACAAATTATCTTTCAACAAACAGACCCCTTCATTAATATCATTTTTTATGAGGAAGCTATTTGCCAATAAATTGGCAGCGGTTTTTTTTTGGGAAAATTTTTTTTTCTTTTTTTTTTCGTATCGTTTGGTTGAGAAATAATTTATGATTCAAACTGTTTTTGTGAACAAATTAGAAAAGATGATATTAATATTTCCAAATTATTTCAAGTTAAAAAAAAAGTATGAGAAAGCTACTTGCCAATACATTGGCAGCGGTTTTTTTACCGGGACCATCGGGTTCCAGGAACCTTTCTTGTTGAAAATAGCGTTTTTCGGCTATAGACGCTATCGCATTCAATTAAAAAATTTCGAATAATTTGAGATTATGTATTTGGATAAACAAAATAATAAAACAATATTTCCAGGTTTTTGGAGGCTCCGTACCACCCTAAAAAAAGTATTTTCGTGATGAGAACGGTTTTTCAGCTCTAGGCTTCAGTGGCATGAATGAAAAATTTTGAAAAAATTCAAAAAATCGTTTTTTGGTGTCAGAATTAAGAAAAAAATACTCCGGTTTGGTATATTGAACCATTTCACCGAAAATAAAATAATTTAAATTTTTAATGATTTTTTCTGATGGCCTGAAGCATTTAAAAATCTGAAAATATTCAAGATGGTTTGGATTGTTAAAAAATACCTTCATGAATTTTTTTAGTTTTTTTTTTACTTCAGGGCTTCAGAATATATATATAGAAAATAGACGTTATATCGGGGGGGGGGAAGGAGGGGGGAGGGGGTCTAACATTTTGGTTTTGGGACCCTTTTATGATGTACTATAACATACTAAAATTTCAGGAAAATCCATGGACCTCATTCGCAGGTTTATTTAAAAAATTCTGAATCTGACCCATATATTTATATATATAATACAGCTTGAGACACGCACCGGCTGGTATGTCGAGCTATTCTCTTTTTCTCTCTATTTCTTTCATTTTTACGATCGACTTTTTATACCTCGAGGATAGACATGGGAGTAGCAGCAGCGCGGCAGCATCTGTGCCGAGTGTGCAGCGTGCGTACTTCACAAACTCGATAAGAGGACCATCGTATGTGGCCGTGTGTTCATGTATGTGCCCGAGCGTCACTTAAAGCTTCTTTGGCTCGGGTCTCTCGTAAAACTCGCGCACGCCGGTGCCTCCGATGTCCAGCCAGATCCCGTTCGATCCATACGTGCTGCTTCTGCCACCGCCACTACAGCTTCTGGCTTCTTTTCTTTTACGTTTTATCTGATAAACTAATATATCTGTATAGTTACACGTAAAACGAACATCTTGCTCGATGTCCTGCGATTTTTTTTCCCTGATGAGTTCGCTTCTCTCCTCCTGTGTTTCACGATGCAATCTCTATATCTCTTCATAAGACGACGTTGCTATCTACGCTTACGCTCCTATATATACGAAGCATTTCACACCAAGTGTCCTAGCGCTTCGCCGCACGGCTCAATTAAGCGAAATGACTCAGTTTTTAACTCACGTAAAACGTATTGAAATGCACCTGGAAGAATAAAGTCACCCATCATTTCGATGGGAAATTACCTCAGCTTTCCGATGGTGAGATCAGATGTTTGAAAATTTTCCATTTTCCTCCGAAAAATAGCCGAAAACCCTTTAAAGTCAAATATCTCAAAAACGGCATTTTTAAGATTTTTTTAAATAGTCCCAATCGAAAGCTGAGGAAATTTGATGAGATTCTGCGCCACGTGGGGTACTGCACGCCGAAACAGCTGCCGTGCGGGCCGAAATGTCGCGTTTTTACATGTTTCTCGCTGTATTTCAATAAGTAAAAATCAATTGCACACTCTGAAAACGTGTATATCGATAGGAATTTTCCTCAGCTTTCGATTGGGACTATTTAAAAAAATCTTAAAAATGCCGTTTTTGAGATATTTGACTTTAAAGGTTTTTCGGCTATTTTTCCGAGGAAAATGGAAAATTTTCAAACATCTGACCTCACCATCGGAAAGCTGAGGTAATTTCCCATCGAAATGGTGGGTTATTTTATTTTTCCAGGTGCATTTCAATACTTTTTACGTGAGTTAAAAACTGAGTCATTTCGTTTAATTGAGCCGCGCGGCGAAGCGCTAGGACACTTGGTGTGAAATGCCTCATACATAGACCCATAGATTTCTCGACTCTGAGGCTGGCAATAGCACTGCAAGTTTCCTCTTAATCAGTGATCCCGCGCAGTCGGAAAATTAAGCTTCTCTCTTGATTTATAACTCAACACTTAACAGTCTTTATAGACGATTAAAATTGTCCATTTACAATGACACTTTTAACGGCTATTATATTTATATTTTTTTCTCTTTAAATTTTTCTTAAAAAAAAAACAGTTGCCAATTTATTGGCAAATAGCTTCCTCATAAAAAATGATATTAATGAAGGGGTCTGATAGTTGAAAGATAAATTTGTATTTCATTTTTGTGTATAGAACTATAAAAAAACTTCTTCTTTCATAATACAGAAAAAAATATTCCGTTAATCTCTATGTTTTTAATCTTAAATTAAAGCTTGTAAAATCCCTTGCCTACCTTCACGCTACTTGTCTCAGTTCAAAAGTTACTGGTTCCAGACCGCCGCTTTGCTCTATAAAAGAGCCAAAATACAACTTTTCATTTTGAGTTCTAACTTTTTTTATATTCCGTGAATCTCTACGTTTTTGGTCTTAAATTAAAGCTTTGCTGCTCCGCTTACACTATACTGAACAAAAAATAATAATAATTTCTTCATTTATACATAAAAAAAATTAAAAAAACCTTTTTTTCAAAAAAAACGGAGTTTACAACACGATACAATAAATTATAACTTTTTAACTACTCAGTGGATCCTAAAATAAGTTTTTGGCGCTTCATGCGACACACAAATCCTTTAAAACAAGCCGAACCACTTCTCGCTACGTGTCTCCGTTCAAAAGTTACACTGGTTCCAGCAGAAAAAACGCACATACACACACACACACATCCATACAGACAATTGTTCAGAATTCAATGTAGTTTTCAAATATGTAAACCAAATTGTTCTACGTCTGGTTCCAAATCTCGTTTTCAAGCCTATCACAGAACTTCCTCTATGAGGAAGCAAAAGTCCGAAAATAATGGATACCTTAAAGAGACACATACACCTTAAAATCCTTTTTATTTCATTTAAAAAAAATAAACCTAAATAAAAATGGATATTGGTCAACTTTGAGGATTCCTACTAACCCTATAAAAAAAATATTTTCACCCCTACATACAGGAAAAGTGTCTCTAAATTTACAGAAGGTACGCTTGACTTAAAAAATTCAAATTAAATTGTATGTGTATGTATCGTAACATTCAAGTTCAACCAATAATGTGTTCAAGTTCCTGGAGCGCTTTATTTGTTTGTTGCGATAATGCCTATGGTCACTACCTGCACTGAAAATTTCAAATAGTCCCCAGAACTAATTGTGCTAGTAATAGTTACTACAGTGCTATAGTACAAGAGGTTCTAGTAAGCATCACTATTACCGTGCTAGTAAAGTTTACATGTTTGTATTCTAGTAAGCAGTACTATTTTATTATAGTATAACTATTGACTGACTGTATACCTCAATTGGTAAGGGCAGAATTATGGAGCAGGGGGGGGGGGGGTCGGAACGGCGAATGTGGAAATGCGTATGCTACTTATTTACAGTCAGCACGATCTGAAACGCCGATGTTTATAGCGCCAAAAAACACTTCGAATATGATGAATCATTTATGATATTAGTATGATCTTGAAGATCAAGTTTTTAACTTTAAAATGCCGGGACTAAAATCGATCGAACTTTGTCATTTTAAAAGTTTCGGGTGTTTGAAAATTGCAAAAATGTACATTTTTTACTTTTTGAGTCTCCATGTATCGGTAAATGATTATTTTACGAAAATTTTACAAGAAACACGTTTTGCTTAAAATGATCCAAATAACACAAATATGTGTTTTAACTTATCTATCTACGAAAATGCGACTGAACTAAGATTACTATAACATTCTAGTTCAAGTTACTAGAACGTATCTGTTATGTAAATACTAGAGTATGTAATGTAATCTACCCAAAAATCTAGTTACCGCTACTATTACCAACAATCAATTTTTTCACTATGGCGCTCTAGTAACCAATACTATTTGAAATTTTCAGTGTGTAGCAAAACCATCAAATAAGTTAAAACCATAATTTTTGCATAAAACTAATATTTTTTTTAAAATTTTGTTTTATTTATTAGAATATTCTCACAACAATTACAGTCACACAGAGACTCTTGATGGTGCCAATACTTTGTCTGAGGTAGCGACCATAGGCATTGTCGCAAGTAACAAATAGAACGCTCCAGGAACTTTAGCAGATTATTGGTTGAACTTGAATGTTACGATACATAGACATACAATTTAATTTGAAATTTTATACTTTTAGCCGTTTTCGCTCGGCTTCGCCTTAGCCGATAATTACACGTGCTCTGAGGCTTTCCAGTTTTTCGCTTCCTAGGTACGTTATACACTATTATAGTACTGCGTGTCTTAAGTTCACAATTAAGGCACGCTTTTCGGTGGTATAAGTCGGAAAAGGGGGCGTAATTGTTCACAAACCCGAAAAAATTTGAAATAATTTGAGGTTACTTTTTTCAATGAAATGAAAAAAAGAAAAATTTTCAGATAGGCTATTGCCTTTTATCGCCGTATCTGGACTTTTATAAGAAATCAAAAAATCTGAAAAAATTCAAAGTTGTTTGGATTGTTAAAAAGTACCTTCATGAATTTTTTTAGATTTTTTAATTGCTTCAGGGCTTCAGAATATAGATCGAATGAATATAGATCGAAAATAGAAGTTTATAGCAAGGATGAGGGGTAGGAGGGGGAGGGGGTCTAAAATTTTTGTTTCGGGACCTTTTTATCATGTACTATAACGTACCAAAAGCGCGTAAAGATCGGTGACATACGTGTGGACCAAAATTTAAAAAAGTATTATTTTTACCCATTTGGAAAAAAAACTATCAAAATTTCCCGTGCTCACGCATTTTTTTATGTTTTAGGACCCTAAAGAATGCTTTGACGTGGCCCTTACTCGCGTACCACGAAAAAATTTTTGGTCTCGATTTGAGCTCGTGAAATGGAAGACAAATTATGGATTTTTCTTCCAAGTAGGTCGTACATCCCGAATTTCTTTTATTATATCTCCTTTACTTTATTATTCGCCCTTTTGCATCACGTCTTGGCAGCTCTGTACCCAAAAAGATAAGGTAAAATTCAAAACTTTCATTGCGTTTGCGGCGTCGTGAAATACGTTGCCCTACGTGAAAATTTCTATACCCTATTGAGATATTTCCATTCACGGAACCACATTAGTTTCATTAAAATCTCAATCGGCAGTTTTTTCGCAATGCCGGGTGAACTTTGACTTCGCGAGGCTTTATTCCAATAGACATTTTTAATTTCGCAGATCGCGTTTAGCTGTACAATGTTATCCCGATATGATCGGTAGCAGAATTTAATTTCTTTGTCGAAGATTAACTCGACCGCTCGTTACACGCCCTCGTAATTCTATTGAGAGTCGACAAAAGCGTTTTGAAAATTCATCAGTGAATTCACAGCTGTAAGCTTGTATGGCAATCAAATTGACCTAACGACTTGCGTATTATTCTTGGCTTTTCGTGTAACTTTAAGCTGGTGAACGCAAAAAGTAGAGGCATCGCGAACATTGAAAAGTTGTGTGTTGTACATCCAGTGGGAGGTGCCGTACGACGTATACAAATTTTTTATTACTCCAACAAGCTGCGTGTGAAGTAAAAAAGGAAGAAGAGGCACTATATACACCTGCGAATCGAGCCGAGTGAGAGGAAGCTAGTCTAGTAGTATGGCTACGCCATAGTCACTGTGTCGTGCCATAAGCGGCCATCTGCAACTTTTCCGTTTCTTTCAGTATCTGTAAGGAGCGACGAGGCAGAGGAGCAAGAGGGGTATGCTTGTTATTCGCGACTTGAAGCATGTTACGGCAGATGCTGCAGCAATTTGCTCGTGTCCTTCTGCTGGTTGAACTGGGTGTGGTTGTCGTTTATGATATCTCTCATTTCCAATACTCATACATAGCTCATGGTGTGCGCCTACTGACTTACACCCACACAGTTGGGAAATTCTTTTTCAAGAGCTTTTCAATTCTCGTTCACGTGCTTCAGACAAACTCGAGCTCTCTCGAGTACGAATCGATTGGAAATTAATTTTGTTTCCTCTTTTATACGTGTATATAGAGGCACAGCGGAGGGCGCTTCGATTTGGCCTTATGAGTAGAGCCGATCGAACATTAAGCCGAAGCTTTTTAATTTTTCTTTAGTATCTGTGTGACAGACTTGCATTCGAAAAATGGTAATATTACCGAGTAAGCAACAGCTTTAGAAAAGAGCGCGATCGATAATCGGAAAAATATCGCGTATGCACCATGTAACCTGAATTTTTTTCATTCATATCCTTTCAAACACATTCATATTAATGATTTGGGCAAATGTCTCGGTAAAACTTGGAAAAATGCGCTCGCTGATCTGCTTACTCCTGCATAAGTTTGTCTTGGCTTCAAATATTTTGTTATCAGAAAGAGCAATATAGCAACGAGTGTTTGCGAGCTTCGCAGGAGTTAATTACTTGCATTTGATATGTATATGCAATTAAGCGAAGCATAAGATCGCGTATCTGCGCTCATTACTCAAACGCGCGTGGAAAAAATATCCTCTGGATGGGGCTGGTGGATGAGCTAGATTATGTATGCGCGCATAGTTACGCGTACATATGTAAAATATCCAAGAGCGAAGCTTGCGGTCATTTACTATTCAGACCCACGTGCTCTACATTAGCCCGCAACAAGCGACTAAGGTATTTTCTCTCACTCGAGTATTCATACAAACTTGAACGTAAATCGTTGCACTTTTACGTCGAGCTCACCTTTGGCCTGTATCGCAGTGCGTTATGTAGGACGTCAAATATTCTATCAAATATTATAGCTACATTTTCTTAAACTTGATTTTAAATTTATTCCTTTTTTCCAATCGCAAGCGTGATAAAAATACCCTGTTCACTTTTGTTAGGGCTCGCTTTGGTACACTGTGCGCATCAACACCTTTTCAAGCCAACTGAGCCCGGTGCATCAGCTTGATTATAATTGAATTCTGCAGTGTTTGCCATAGGCTTTTACACATTATACAACTATTTATGTGTATGTATAGAAGCAGGAAAAAGTAGAAGCCGCAATACACGTGGTTTGGCTGATCTTTTATTCTTTATAATGCTCCCTGTGTAAGAGCTGCAGTAACAGAACCATTTACCGAACCATCAAAGAATTTCATTCTACGCACGGCAGCGGCAGCAACAGGGGTAGTGGTGGCGGTGGCAATTTTTTGCTACTCTCCCTGCTTTTACTCTCACTATATTCTCTCTCTCCCTCTAACGTGCAGCCGCAGGCGGCTCAACTGAAACGTGAGAACGCAATATTTGCCACTTCCTCGTCTCTTTGCTATACACTATATACATTTCTTTCTTGTTCTCGTTCATTTTAACCTACTGAACTCGATGCTTTCGTTTCGATATGCACGTGGCACACATATAAAGGCGTTCGCTTGTCTCCGATCTTACGTTTATAATTTTTAATTTTTGATGTGTAACGTCTTATGTCTCGTTGGACTAGTGAATCCGTGAAAAACGAGCGAGCGAGCGAGCGCGATAATCGTAGGTTTTTAGTCTCAGTAGTGTCTGTTTGCTTCTCGCGCTGCGATTGGTCGACGCTAGGCAGTGTCGAGTTACTGCTAGTTCGCTTCTGCTGCGGCACAAACGCGGGCTATGTAGTACTTCGCGCTCATGTCTATGAAACGGTTATGTACAAGAGCGTCGTATGTCTGTATCTCTCTCGCTCACTTGACTCTCTCCCGCTATATACATGCACGAGCGTGTTGCTCGGTCGAACGACACAATACATTACGACGCACACTTTGTAAATCTTACAGCTTCGCGCACATGTTTATATTATGAATTTTAGTGTATGATTGTATGCGTACGATAAAATCAAAACTAAATTCGAGTAATTCGATTTAAAAATTCAAGTAAATCAATTTACAATAGAAAAAAATCAGCTGTTAAGAACAGCTGTAAGATGTGTAACGTTTATGAACATTAAAAATAGAACTGAACATTAAACAATTCAAGTAAATCAATTTACGATAGAAAAAAAATCAGCTGTATAAGAACAGCTGTAAGATGTGTAACGTCTTTATGAACATTAAAAATAGAACTGAACATTAAACAATTCAAGTAAATCAATTTACGATAGAAAAAAAATCAGCTGTAAAAGAACAGCTGTAAGATGTGTAACGTCTTTATGAACATTAAAAATAGAACTGAACATTAAACAATTCAAGTAAATCAATTTACGATAGAAAAAAAATCAGCTGTATAAGAACAGCTGTAAGATGTGTAACGTCTTTATGAACATTAAAAATAGAACTGAACATTAAACAATTCAAGTAAATCAATTTACGATAGAAAAAAAATCAGCTGTATAAGAACAGCTGTAAGATGTGTAACGTCTTTATGAACATTAAAAATAGAACTGAACATTAAACAATTCAAGTAAATCAATTTACGATAGAAAAAAAATCAGCTGTAAAAGAACAGCTGTAAGATGTGTAACGTCTTTATGAACATTAAAAAAGAATTGAACATTAAAACAATTCAAGTAATTCAATCTAAAATTGGAGTAATTAAATCAAAACAAATTTGAGTAATTCGATTTAAAAATTCAAGTAAATCAATTACAATAGAAATAAAAATTCAAGTAATCAATTTACGATAGAAAAAAAATCAGCTGTATAAGAACAGCTGTAAGTGTGTAACGTCTTTATGAACATTAAAAATAGAACTGAACATTAAACAATTCAAGTAAATCAATTTACGATAGAAAAAAAATCAGCTGTAAAAGAACAGCTGTAAGATGTGTAACGTCTTTATGAACATTAAAATAGAACTGAACATTAAACAATTCAAGTAAATCAATTTACAATAGAAAAAAAAATCAGCTGTATAAGAACAGCTGTAAGATGTGTAACGTCTTTATGAACATTAAAAATAGAACTGAACATTAAACAATTCAAGTAATTCAATCTAAAATTGGAGTAATTAAATCAAAACAAAATTTGAGTAATTCGATTTAAAAAATTCAAGTAAATCAATTTACAATAGAAATAAAAAATTCAAGTAAATCAATTTACGATAGAAAAAAAATCAGCTGTATAAGAACAGCTGTAAGATGTGTAACGTCTTTATGAACATTAAAAATAGAACTGAACATTAAACAATTCAAGTAAATCAATTTACGATAGAAAAAAAATCAGCTGTATAAGAACAGCTGTAAAATGTGTAACGTCTTTATGAACATTAAAAATAGAACTGAACATTAAACAATTCAAGTAAATCAATTTACGATAAAAAAAATCAGCTGTATAAGAACAGCTGTAAGATGTGTAACGTCTTTATGAACATTAAAAATAGAACTGAACATTAAACAATTCAAGTAAATCAATTTACGATAGAAAAAAAATCAGCTGTAAAAGAACAGCTGTAAGATGTGTAACGTCTTTATGAACATTAAAAATAGAACTGAACATTAAACAATTCAAGTAAATCAATTTACAATAGAAAAAAATCAGCTGTATAAGAACAGCTGTAAGATGTGTAACGTCTTTATGAACATTAAAAATAGAACTGAACATTAAACAATTCAAGTAAATCAATTTACGATAGAAAAAAAATCAGCTGTATAAGAACAGCTGTAAGATGTGTAACGTCTTTATGAACATTAAAAAAGAATTGAACATTAAACAATTCAAGTAATTCAATCAAATTGGAGTAATTAAATCAAAACAAAATTTGAGTAATTCGATTTAAAAATTCAAGTAAATCAATTTACAATAGAAAAAAAAGAAGCGCTGCAAGATGTGTAACTAAAGTCACATTTAACAGGTAAAAAATTAAAAAAATAAATAAATAAAATAAACCAAATGAAACGAAAAAGTATTTGACGTTGCACTTCTGGTGATTTTTGTATTAATATGCTTAGACACCAGAGGTGCAACGTCAAATACTTTTTCGTTTCATTTGGTTTATTTTATTTATTTATTTTTTTAATTTTTTACCTTTAAATGTGACTTTAGTTACACATCTTGCAGCGCTTCTTTTTTTTCTATTGTAAATTGATTTACTTGAATTTTTTATTTCTATTGTAAATTGATTTACTTGAATTTTTTAAATCGAATTACTCAAATTTTGTTTTGATTTAATTACTCGAATTTTAGATTGAATTACTTGAATTGTTTAATGTTCAATTCTTTTTTTTCTTTTTAGAGCGCGCAATTTTCGTTCCCCGATGATCGCTGAAGTTTTCAGGATTTTTGGTAAGCTTATTTTGCCTCGTAAAAATAATATCACAAGTCAGGCAAAATACTTCAATAAAGTATGATCGCGCATCACGACTGCTTATTATTTACTACGATCTAGTTTCGTTAAAAGCGCGTTTTGTACGCTTTATAAAGGGCTCAGCTTGGAACGCCAGTAAAGGTCATGTTACAAAATCCTGGAGTCCTGAGTAATACAAGTACAGTTGGATAGGCAGCACGAGGAGCTGTGAGCGAGCGCGCGTTATTAATAACACACACTTACGCATTACGCGTATAAGTTCACGGTGAATTTATAACGCGCTTACCTTACGTATCGCCGGTGTATCAGCGAACGTATGGCCTAATAGTCGAGCGTATCCATTGGCCTTTTGGTTTGCACGCGCACGTACGTAGAGTGAGGTAGCCCGCAAGATGCACCTCAATATACCGTGCCACATACTCTTTATAAACGAATATATATGTTTCGGAGCAGCATGCAAATAATGTGTCTGTCACCCAGGAATACCAAGTTTACACCTTGTCTATTCCAGCGAGCACACACGTACGCAGCACGCACACGCATTTGCCTTGACATTCCTTTAAACAGGTCTACGCATGAGGCATTAGAAACACTCATGCATACTAATATGTATACTCAGGCAAGATTCGCACAAGCAAACAAACTCTGGACTCCCCTCTTACCCCATTCCGTGCAACTCCGACTACTGCCTATACGTTTCTCCCATGTATCTCGTTCTGCTGTGCCATTCAGCGTAACGCACGTACGTAGGTGTGCGATGATTTCTACACGTGCAACCTACACGCATTTATAATGCATAAAATGTAGTTTGAGCTCCATCGTTTAGTCCAATATTTTGCCAAGTGCCCAACATTTTGCAACTCGCGACTTAGTGAACCATCGTTGTACTTTAAAATATGATGATAAAGTACAATTAACAATTTTTTCATTTTTTATTTTTATTTCTTGATACTTCAATTAATCATTTTTATACTTTAAACAAAAAGTTGATGATCAATTTGTTTCATTTCATTCAAAGCCAACATATCCGTGCTTGATTCAACTGATTCTTAAACAATCATTTATATGCATAATTTATGAGTGGATCTATTAAATATCTAGGCATTCTAGCCATGACAATTTTTAATAAAAATTTATTTCATTTTCGTAGACTTTTTTCTCTAATAATTTTTGCCAGTAATATTATAAAATGAAAAAAAAACGTGTATGTTTTTTGAAATGATCTAGTCATGGGGCATGAGTTCATTAAAAATTACTCACAGCATTGTTAGCGCTGAATGGCTGTGTTCTATTTAAGGGAACAGTTATTTCTATCGTTTGAGTCAGGGAAAAAGCTCTGTGTCGACATTTTAGTATGCTTTCGTCACTTTTGGGGAAGCTTTTTAATAGCTTGCTGCATTAGTACACTTGCTCAGAGTGGTTCGTTATTTCCATAACTTCAGTGCACTCATAAGTTCAATGTAGATGCACTAGACATGATACAAGGCACTTTTCGCTTTGTAGTCTACGCACATATCGCATAAGATACTGCATAGTCTGGATCCTAAAAGCTTTAGCGCCAGAAGATATCTAATCCCTAGGTCAGCGGCGATGCAACAAGCTGTTGCGACAAATCGAGCTTAAGTTTTTATTACTGAAACTCCGCAGTGCAAGCTGCATTCCCATTGTGTACTAAATTCCTTTTTTTTATATATATTTATATTTGACAAAAGAAACTTTTGTCACTCTCGTTTCTTTCTCATTTTTCACGATCCAAGTCTGTTGGCGTTAAGAAATCACAGGCATTACGCTCAGCTGTGGTATTAGCATGCCCCGCAAGTTTTATCATTAGAAAAGTATACATAGAGGAAGAAGTTTTAAAACAAATAATCACTAGTCTTTTGAGAGACCAGTCAGGTGAAAATTTCTAATACACCATGGCTACATTTGCATAATTACATATTTGATAATTGTGCCAAACTAAGGATAATTAATCTTGCGCTTATGACACTCCTATTTTCACAGCTCAATTTTACCCGAAAGTACTTAACTTTATGACTCGGGGGCTTTTTAATAAAAGTCGTGAGACTTAATAATCGCATCTTGTCAACGACTTTCTCTAATGTTTCGCGTGTGAGCGCCTGCACGTGGCCTTTAAAGAGAAAACTATAAAAGGTAACTTTCACCACAGTTTGCTCTTTGTTATGTCTCATTAGGATTTTTTCTTTTTCATTATTCGCTGTTTGTTGCTCAAGCAAAAAATCAAATGGTACACGCGAACGTTTGTTACGATGTTTACTTTAGTTGCAAAAATATTTGCTTAAGATTCAATCAAGCTGCAATCGTGTCTTGTGTTTTGGTAAATTTGGTAAACATTCACGAGGGATGTCGCGCTTAACTCTGTCACTCGAGCTCTGTTGCTTTTGCCAGCCTCTATAAAACTCTTTCGATTGACTCTCTCACTTACAATATACGTCGCTCATATACCGACATAAGCATGTTTACATTTTGCTTTCCCAACGGTTATTAAATATTCTTATAATTAATTATACTCGGGGTCTCGGCGATGGTTCGTCAGGAGAGCTCAAACACAAGGCGCACTTGTTCCATCACAAATGAACGCAATTCATTTAAGACTAGTTCATTGAAATACAGCAAGCAAAATCAAACATGAACATTAGACTGTCCGTTATTTCCTGAATGTCCCCAATCCTCGCTCTCAACCCTTGAAAGCTCATTATTTGGCTTACAATGAAAGAAAATCACTGCCTCGATAAGTTAATTCTGGATAGTGTCACACGCGTCAGCTTTTTTCCCATTTAAATAACATGGGAAAATTTAAAAAAAATGTAAATTAGAGTTTTAAACAACTTAACAGCGGCAAACCTTGGGTTGAGCAATGGTTTTCACTTCCTGGTAGACCCATTATGAGTAACCAATACTTATGAGAACCCTTCGAACGGAATTTTGATTTTGCACACATGATATATTCAAAAAGTCAAGAAAAACAGCATACTAGCGTTGTTTTTCGATATTTTACAACAAAAACAAGCGTGAACGATCATATTAAATAAGTTAACGTCAAAGTAGAGATCAAGACCTTTAATTTGATAGTAATAAAACCTATTTACGATCATTAGAACCAAAGGTTCTCTGAAAATTCAAGTATCGATTTTGCTTTGAACGGTTTCCCAGATTCGATACCTGATTTTTCAATCAAACTTCAAACACCTGTAACTTTGGTTCTAATGATCGTAAATAGATTTTATTACTATCAAATTAAAGGTCTTGATCTCTACTTTGACGTTAACTTATTTAATATGATCGTTCACGCTTGTTTTTGTTGTAAAATATCGGAAAACCACGCTAATATGCATTTTTCTTCATTTTTTTAGTTTATCGTGCGTGCAGAAGCAAAATTCCGTTCGAAGGGTTCTCATAAGTATTGGTTACTCATAATGGGTCTATTAGGAAGTAAAAACCATTGCTCAACCCAAGGTTTTCCGCTTTTAAGTTGTTTAAAACTCTAATTTACCTTTTTTTAAATTTTCCCATTTTATTTAAATGGGAAAAAAGCTGACGCGTGTGACACTATTTGGATTGGATTGGAGCAATTCGGGAATAACGAACAGTCTACTGTTCATTGAACATTAGAAAAGAACGAAAATCTGCACAAAAATATCTTTATTGCTTTCACCTGCACGCGGGTAATAATACTGACGAGTGGTTTTGGTCAAAGCTCAAATGGCCAGGCAGTTTACGCTTCTTTTATTTTTATAACCAAAATCAGTCACTGATATACTACACGATAGTAAAAGCGCGAGAGGAAGTAAATGTCTGGTGGAACTGATTTATTGTATCGTCTGAGAGATGTTTTTTTCGGTGAAAAGTCGGCAATTCTAACGTACATCAGAAAGCAAAAAGTCACTCGGTCGTCGTCCTGTTTCACTTGAAATCACCTTTTTCGGTCCTTCAAGTTTCTTAGCGTCTGAAACGAAGATGCTTTCGCAAATATTTGTATCCAAAATTACGGAAATAGCTAATGAGTTGAGAGTCTAGAAAAAGTTCTCTTTATACTAACTTTCAACTATCGTGGATGATTAGACAAAATTATTTTGCATTATAAAATTATACGCAATAATTGTATAATAAATTATAAAAATTAAGTGATTTGTTGAAAACATTAGAGGCCGAAAACTTTGTCATTGTTCATTTTTAGCAGATAAAAAGTAGGTCAACATTTTAAAAAAATTCTGTATTTGAACTGCATAGAAGAAAAAATATGAGAAAGCACCAATTACAATCGAAAAAAATATTCATATCCAAAATGTATGGGTAGTGAGTTTATAAGTAGACATAGACAAATAAATCTCGGTCATAGGTAAAAGACCAACATTTTTTTAACGTTTTTCTTTATAAATTTTTTTGATAATTTAATGGTTGCTTGACAAGCACAAAAGTGGTAGAAATTTGTAGAAACTACTTTATCTCCACAAACAATAAAACTGCATACTTTGGGTTGGAATCAATGTTTTACCAATAATTACACGTCAAATGAAAATTTATTTAAATTTGGGCTAGGATAATCCAGGGAAAATCGAAGTTGACTTTGTATCGAGATTTTAAACTTAACTAGTAGAAATAGGTTGTGGTAGAGTAAAAAGAAATTAAGATGGAACAAATCGGGAAATAACGCAAATGATTTAAAAACGCTGGCGTACTCACATAAGATCTGCAGACTGATGTTAGCGAGATTTATTTATAGTCGAATGTATCTGACATAAATATGAGTGTCAAACGTCGTCAGACATGATTTAAACTCTTATAACTACATTTGAAAAAATGAACGAACGTTTATTAGAATGAGGGATCGGAGAGCTGGTTGAACACTTTGAATAATTAACAATCAGATACGAGAAGATAGTAAATTTATACCGTGTCTTTTTCATTTTCATCGTCTCGTTCAACATTAAATCCTTGCTCAGTTCATGTGTGCTTGCATGTCCAACTAGGAGGTGTATTATATGCTCTCATGCGAGGCTTTGTCACGAATGATCTGTGTGTACATATATGTGTCCGCATGAAAAGCACATTTCTGTGATACAGCGGCTGCATGCGTACATGTATAATAGTCATCTTACGAACCACTAGTGTTGAACATGTGCCAAATGTATATGCAAATATAGAAATATATTATTGAAACTTTGAGCTTGATAATATCTATTGGATCTAAGTATCCTATGAGGTTGTATACGTGTATATAATTCCGTCGAAGGTTCACAATTTCAGTAAAAATGTGGGCATAATATTGATGAAAAATATGATAGAAAATATGAGAATACTTTAAAATATAAAATTAATTTTAACAACAATTTTACGAATTGATGCAAAAATTTTGCAAAGATGTATTAGATCATCAAATATTTAGTCGAGTGAACCTTAAATGTATTCGATTATAATAAATATATTTATTCAAGACAAATTCGAGGAATTCAGTTAAAAATGTTATATTTTTTCTTCAATGTTGCAGCGTGAAAACTGACATGGGGGCCGAAGGTGCGGTTTCGCGTCTTTACATCGCCAATGCCAATAAAAAGGACAGTGGCAACTACAGCTGTGCCCTCGCGGAAGTTGCCGCTACCACAGTATCCGTTCACGTTTTAAACGGTCAGTACGTAGTCAGTGTGCGTTTATATAAACATAATCGTACTTTACAGTCATAATTGTCGTAATGCGCGACGACTTGTGTAATCGTACATGATGATAAATTCATCTCGATAATAAAAGCTACATGGAAAGCAAAAAAATATCTCCCTGCATTTAAATTCATGGAATGTTTATCCCATCAGTCCATGCAACGGGGGCTTCTTGAGGTAATAAAAAATTGTTATTGGCTTGGTTAATGTAACAGTAAGGTCCATGATGTATACATATTGATAAGGTATTATGATCGCAGATGTACTTTTCCAAGTATCGGGTAACTTCGTGATGACAGTTTGATTTTAGTATCATCGCAGTACGATAAAATTGATTTTTTGTTCGGAAAATATATATATAAATAAAGAGTGAGAGATATTTGATAGATAGATAGAAAGAGATAGAGATGTTTGCGGCGGGACCGGCTTGGTCTGCAGCTGCCGCGCCGTGATGTCCTTGCTGGTCGGCGAGCCGCTGCTGCTCGATGAGGTGCTGTTGCTGTTCGGCGAGCCGCTGCTGCTCGACGAGTTGCTGTTGATCGAGGAGTCGCTGCTGCTCAGCGAGTCGGTGTTGGTTGTTGTCATCACGCTCCAAAACCATGATGATTGGAAACAGTAAAGGAGATGAGGATCGATGAAGGGATGAGGGGTCACCAAATATAGAAATAAAGAGTGAGAGATATAATATTTCTATATGCTTTTATTGTAGGTTAATTAGAGAGCTGTTGATAGAACAGAGCTATCGATTGACTGAGCTTTCATTTGGTTTTTCTTTCTTCGTCACCGCTGCGCACTGAACGTGGTTGCGAACGTCAGGCGTTCGCTACATATAGGTAAAAGCTATTTAATACATTTGATCAATACAAGCTTAGAGTTAGCAAGCAAACTTGCGATTTTTGTGCTAAAATTGCTGATTTCTCGATATTATATACCCGTAAAGTCGAAGAGCCATTATCTCAGTTTGAAAAATAACCTTGACGTTTTGCACCAAAGTCCATCACAAAGACTGGAATAAAAAATACTTGGATAAAAATAGAAAAAGTTTAAGGAGGGGATGAAAAAAAATGATAAAAAGTTTGAAATTATTTCAATCGCCGTGCAGGCGAGCTCACGCGTTGAAAGCTTGGCATTCATTCAGGATCCATTAAACGGCCAAATAATATCTCTACAAAGAGTTGCGCGGGTATAGTCTGGCGGGATGCGCGCGCTTTCTTCATTAATCGGGTTACGCCGCCACCGCCGCCGCCGCTACTGTTAATCGAGCGCGCAAGCTTGCTCGAGTTCTCAATCGAACGACCTAGCTATATGATTCTCCGTTTCTAAAGCCCCCCTCCTTTCTTCTGATTCTGTCGAGTAACGGTGTTAATGGCGTCCAGGCCAAGTACAGTAAGGAGAGGAAGCTGTGCTCGTGTGATATTCGTGTGTGTGTGTGTGTGTGCGTGTGCGCGCGCGCGCGCGTGCGAACGGGTATATGTATAGTGCACCGCCTCATCCTTCGGATGCCGATATCATTTTCCACTATCTCTGGCTCAAGTCAGCTTGGTAATTGATTTTGCTTCCTGCAAATGCAGTGCAGTAGTGTATAGCACGAGTGCGCGTTCCTTGATTTTCTTCTCTTCCTTTTGTTCGGCCGCGCGTGGCTCAGCTATTTCTGCGATTGAGAGTAACGCGCGCGCACAGCCGATGGAGCTGCTATGACAGCAAATATTACTTTTCCATCGCACGGCTCTCACTCGAACTTTCTTATTATACTTTTAATTTATTTATTTCTCGTCGTTTAAACTTTGGCTGTTTCATGTGCATAGCTGACAGCTCGATTATCCTAAAGCTCGGCTTAATTGCGAAGCTCCGTTTTGGTGACTCAACGTATATTGTATTTAAAAATTCAACACTTGACGAGTAAATCAAGACGAAAAAAATATACTGCCTGAAATATGTAATTTCTTGAGCAATGAATTTCTTTATACTATTCAATTGGAGTTAAAAAGATAATAATTTCGTTTGATATGAAACAAATACATTTTCCATGGAGACTTTTGTTATTAACCTGTTTTTCTGTATTTTGCGGGTGCATGCACTTTTGATACTCGGCTCATAGGACTGTCTTTCATCGGACCTCCAAGTTGGGACAAGCTAACTTATTCGAATCTGATTTTCAGAAAGAAAAAAGAATCCGCGTAAATTTTAAGTTTCTTTTAGTCACAAGTATAAGTTTTTTTAAACTAGAGGAAAACTCGATTTTTAGATGTAAAGTGGGAAAAAGTTGAGCTGGAAATGAAAATAACTTTGAACAAAGAAGCGAGAAAAATGCATAACGTGAATACACCCGTAGTGCACAGAAAAATAATCGAGTTGATTTAGTGAGTATAGTGAAGCTTTTCAAGTTTATACGTGTATATACATAAACGGTGCTCTTATGTAAACAACTGGTAGAAATTGAAGAAAATATTAAAATTTATCAGGCTTTATAAAGACACAAACATACTTGCTATTTTGAATACCGATAGCGCAATGAGAAATCCAAACTGTTTAATATTAAAATTTCCCAGGGGAAAGAGTATGAATTCGACAATTTTGTACGCTAATGAAATCGCTATTATGATTTACGCGTACAGCAATAACAACATCAGCCCGTGGTAACCTCGTGACCATAATTTCGAGCGAAATTCTTATTTGGTATCGCATACATATTTACATACACACAATACCAAAGCATATGCGTAACTTTCGAATTTACTCTATGCCATTGCACTGCTCAACGACGCGGTTTTCCTTCTTATTCTGCACGCTCCCTCTTTATTTGCTTTCTTGTTTTGCCCCACCTTCTCAGTTATCTCGGGCCGATGAAAGCTTTCTTGTTTTGCCCCACCTTCTCAGTTATCTCGGGCCGATGAAAGCTTTATTCATAAATATTTGACACTGAAACTTTTTTACTCAATACATTTGAACGAAAATGAAAATAATATGTGAATTTCCATCAGTTGATATATCTAGTCAAAAATATGAGAAAAGTCAATTGATGAAAGACAAGTTTTTAAAATAAAATAAAATTAAAGTAAAAGCTCTTTTTTCAGCGTATCAATTCCTTTTTCTCTCTTTACTCGTGCCATGGCCGTAGCCAGCAGGGGGGGGGGTCTAACACCCCCCCCCCCTGAAATGTATGATTTTACCTTCTGCTAATGGTAACCCAAGCTACATAAGTAACCCAGGTAAACCCCCCCCCCAAAAAATTTTCTGGCTGCGGCCCTGACTCGTGCTATTTATTAGCAAAAGTTTTGTCGACTGAAAATTTTCTAAAAGTCGGCTCTTCCAGTTTTCTCACAGCTATAAGTACATTCTCTTAAATTTTTTTAATACCAGGCACGCGACACTCGAGATACTCTTTGATGCCAGACGAGCCTCATGCCAACCCTGGGTGGGACTTGTCACGGATCGATAGATAGATTGCTAGGAGCATTTTGAAAGGCAAGCGCGAAAGCAAACAAGAGAATTATAACCCCCGACAAACGCGTTTCTAAGAAAGCGAGAGAAAGAGAGGAAAAGAGAGAAGAATAATGCCAAAAGTAATACGAATTTGCTTGACAACTAGTCGTTGCTCGTGCTTAGCATTGCTAAATGGCATAGCGTGCCATTTCACAGTTCTACGAGCTCTTCTCGTCTTGATATTAGGATACATGTAACAGTAACTTTATAAATACCATGATTCAACAATGAGCAATGAGTCGAAAGGTTTTTCCTATAAAAAATTGAGCTGTGATCTTAGCAATTTTTCTCGACCAATTAGAGCTTATTATATCTATGTTTATTTATCTTCGTGCTATTAATATTTTAGGTTTTGGCAGTAGTATTTTATTTATTGTAAAATGAATATTTGAGTTATGTTTTTGATACTTTTTGCTAAATTCTCGAAAAATAAACAAAAGCAAGTGAAAATCTACTACTACTGCGTGTTTTAGTGCAAGACTCGCGTGTTTTATTAATATAATTAATGCGGTGTCGTTTCAGAAAAGTGTGGCATCTTGAAGCTACATTTTCAAGATAAGCTAATCCTTATTTATATGTATATTACCAAGGGGTAGCTCGAGCTAGTTTATATTTCTACATTTTCACGCGTTTGTTCTTTTTTTGTCTTGTTAGTTAACGGTAACAGCGAGACTCGTTGGGAAAATTTGTTCACGCAACTGAAAATCTCGCGAGAGAGAGAAAAAGAGCGCCAGGGAAATGCCGTAGTTATTAATTAAACATACTTTGTGGCAGGCGCGGGGTGTACATAAGTGAAAAGCATTGCGGTTGTGCGTTACAACTCTGCTGCGTCAGAAAATGTATATGCTGGGTCGCACCTAACATTGCTGCTCTGTTGCTGCATCTGATGCTGCTTTGTTAAGTCTCAACAGTGTAACATATTTTTTGTTTTACAAAATGTAAGATGCAGAACGCCACTGTCTATTTTCGAAATTAATTTTTCTATCATACGAACACATTAAATCAAAACAAGTAAATCTTACGCTGACAATTGCTTATGGCATGCTGAATAAATAAACAAGGTTTCCATCAGTTTTGTACACACACGCGCGCGCACTGGACAAAAAAGCGCGAAAACGTTTCAATGAAGCTGATGTTTGAAATAAATCTCAAAACTTAGACCATTTAACCATGAAAAACAATGACTCGAGAGCAGTAAAACTCATGTATGCGCTCGCGTGAACAGTGTTTTCCGCGCTGGGAGTCGGGCTGTATAGGCAGAAAAAAAGCAAACGAAAAGTGACTAGTGACTACTCCCTAAAGTCTCTATTTTCGAGCAAGCACGAGCATTCATACGAGTACCCTCTTCCACTCAAGACACGCTTAATATAAGGTACATGCAAGCCATTTCCAAGGAACATATAGCCTACGCTCCATCGATTGCCAAGCGACTCGCATCGCGTCGTTCGCGTTGTTTCGAGTCTAATTCACTATAGTTTCCGCTACACAGCAAGTCCAAATGTTGGATCCCTCTCTATCTCGGTTTTGTCGGATACGAGTACTTGGAATCGCACGTGAGTCTGCCTATACGTTTGTAAGGGTGCTCAAGTGCCTTTGGGCCTGCGTTACCGGCAACCAAGCTAAGACAGGATCAAACGTTATCGGCTTTCTTTGGTCCAAGTTTCTCGCTAACGTTACTTCCAAACAACTGGCTAAACACGAGATGAAACGAAAATGAGGACTAAAAATTTCGACAAGATGGAATCCCGCGTTTAAGTGTAAATATTCTAATATTAAGGGTCAGTTGATATTTGTCTCACCCTATAGCAGTGTTTTCTAACTTTTCGATTCATTCTTGCCATTGTAAACGTAAGATTATGCATATTTTTCGATCATTCTCGTTCTTGTGCGGATGCCTATCGTGGGCATCGGACTTTTCGATTGCCACGCCAAAGTTTGTATAATAAGTCCTTATAGACTATACAGATAAACTTTTTAAAAACTTTTAATCCAAAAGCATTTGCCGATAACTTAGACTTGAAAAACTTTATCAGGCATTAATTTTCCAGATTACCCTTAGATAAAAAAAATAGTCCATAGCCTTCACAAACAACAATATCTGACGATTTGAAAATCCACTTTTTTACACTAAAGAAGTCGGAAATCCAGAGTCTAGATCCATAGGGCAAACTAATCCAGGAAGAACTTTTATCACATGAGTTATCACGTTCAATCATAAAAAGTAAAATTATGGACCTGTTTTTCCTATTATCTCTTCGAATTTTTCATTTTATTTTGAGTTTGATTTTTTCGCTAACAGTTTGGAAGATAGTACGATGTGCGCATACGTTTAGCTCAAGTTTTATCTCAAAAACTTTGCTCTGCAGTTCGTGGTATATAGCATCTATGTCAGACATTAACACTCAAACTATAGTAAAATATTATTTTTTTTGGAAAACCGAAAATGTAGTGTGCATAATATAAATTTCATTCCAAGTTTATAATGCACACTTTACAAAGAAAAAATTAATCACTAATTCGTATGGTAATTGTAAGGGATCTAAATACTCGTCTACAAACCAAACATATACGTGCAAAACGATGTGCATAACTTGTGTCTACCTAATAAAAGTATTTGGGAAACCAACTATTTCTCAACGCACTGAGCGAATCCGAGATTTTGAATGGCTTCTGTCTACGCTTGAGTGGTTACCTAATCAACGTTCGTAGAGTCGTAGAAAAATCTCAAATTACGTGTTACACCCGCAGCTCGGCATCGATGAGTATTTTCTACAATTCTTAATTGCACATATCGGCCAAACCCATTGGCTTTTAGCCAGTTTAATCGCGCGCCTTTCCGCAACCGCTAACGTACGTTTTTCATATAACACTCATATTTCAAACTGCACAATACTTCAAAGTTTGCTTATCGCACTTGTTACGAATATGTGTGGAGCCTGCCAGCACTTAAAACCTTGAAAATAACTTCATAATTAATTTGCGCGTGAGATTTGACTTGGAAAAGCTCGAATTGTAAAATACTTTTGTCCGGTAGCAAAATTTTCTGGACTCAATGAATTAGCAAAGTTCGGGAAAGGCTTTTACGGGGAATAAAAAAACTCAACCATGCGAGGTCAAGCCACGAAAATAAATTTCGAACGCTACAGATGTCCATCAATCTGCAAGTGATCGGCCTCAATTCTCTCTACGTAGTAACATCTCTATTCTCTTGCAATTTATGCTTGACTGCTATACATTGTATGCAATCCTGTTGTAGTTTCAAATAAGAGACAGACAGAACGAGTGAGATGGGAAATAAATAACGCGCTAAACGGACACTGAACAGTAATTAGCTCGTTTACGAAAGCTCGCTTGTTCTGATAAAAAAAGCTTCCATGCATATACAGACACCAGCATTTGTGGTCCATAATCTAATGTAAATCGTTTGCGAACACAAAAAGTGCAGCAGGCAAATCAAGATCAAGTGAACGTAAAAGCGGAAAAACGTACGAACTTGTCCATACAACCAAAAATGAAACGATGTAATAGCTTTTCAAGTTCCCCCAACCAGAAGCGTGCATGGATATTTTTTTTATTGTTGCGTAGCTTACACAGTTTATTGACAAAAATACTAGTAACTATAAAGTCATTAAACGCTATTAGATTGTGTTGTTCTTTATTATTGCTGCTCTCACTGAAATGTCGCGTGTATTATTTATGATAGCATGTGATTATATTCAAACCATCCTTCTATCAGTTCTATTTTTCGAAAAATGAGCTTTTTTCTTATTTACGACTCACGTACTCATATTTACTCTGTAAACAGTAATTTAACAGTACAGTTGCTATTGAAGCCTTGCTTTAAATAGAATAGCAGTATTGAATGAAACTATCATACTTAGTTTGCTCATTAACCTACATTCAATCGATTTAATGATTTGGCCATTTTTATTCGTGAAAAAGTTCGATGCGTCTTTCCAGTTTAGGGTTCACAAATTCATGCACATAAAAATTTATGTTGCCATATAAATCTCGTTATCATTTTTTCGTGATGATTTGAATAAAAAAGCTCGATGGGCCTATCAGGAATTAGAATTTGAAAATTAAAAATAGGATGCGTTGAATTTCAAAACACATAAAAACGCCATAAAATGCATTTTTTGTATGAATTAAAGTTTGAACCCCACTGGAAGTTTGTTTTTTCCTCCAAGAAAAAAAGAAAAAGTTGAAAACTTAACATAAACAATGCCATGAATGGTAATTTTTAAGTTTTCACACGAATATGTGAAGTTGACACAAATATTAAAATATCACGAGATTTATTCATATATATATATATATATATTTGGTGCAAGTCGTAACGGTATATATATATATATTATATAATATATTATAACATTGTATTAGCCAAATCTTTATGATTTTTTACAAACCGACAAACTTTTTTTTAAATTACTTGCTTTCTCAAACATTCTTGCTAAACCATTACAAACCGAGCGAGCGACAGCGAGCGAGGTATGTCGCCACTGGTGAAAATTAAAAAATGATATTTTATTTGATTCTGTTTTAGTATACAGAAAAAATACAGGTGTGTCTCCTCAAATGATTATCATTACTTATTTTAGATATTTACAGGAAATTAATTTTAAGCAGTCGGTGTCATTTTTATATTTATCATGACTCTTACTTTGATAGACATAAAACTGGTTTTTTTTTAATGTTAAATTTAAATACCAAGATTTACTCAATGACAGTAAAGATGTAGAGATGAAAAAATGTGATTGTAATATAAATAATCAATAGTGAATTTAATTTCTTGACTATTGCGAATTATAAGGCAGTGGAATTTTATTTATTTATTGATATTTATTTATTTATCTTTATTTATTTACTTACTTTTTTTATTATTTATTTATTATACTTTATTATTTTATTTATTTATTTTTTATTCTGCAACTAGAGAATTAAACTGTTAACTGTTTGCTGTATTAATGTATTGAAGTCTCAACCTTTTTTTTTTCAACGAAGATGTTACATCTTTTTACTTAGAACATTTCTTCAAGTTTTTGCCTGTACATAAGTTCCCACAGCGATCGAATCGCGCTTTACATCCGTGTGACAATTCTTATACCCATTCAACGGCAAAAAAAGTTTCACGTAATTGTTTGCAAAAACAAAAGGGCGTGTGCGAAAAGACACTTGGGATCTTTGTGTATAAGAAAAAAGGAATTTACGAAAAAGTTAAAAAATAAAAAATACTTAGCTAGCAGTTGTGCGTACGACAGGAGAAAGGAGTGAAAAATACAACCTGTGTGTATGTCTAAGGGAAAAGTTTTGCCGCTAGGTAGCATGGCAACGCGACGACGCCTTTCCCTCTTTATGCACGGCTCGCGCAATGCTCGGCTTGAAACTTGTTCGTTCGGCAGCTTGTAAAACCAATTACACACCGTACCGTGTACTAGAGACCAGAGAGGAAGAAGGGATAGGATCTCTTTGTTTGATGACTTAGCTTGCCACACTCATGTCCAAGACAGACGTGAAGAAATTTTGGTGCAAGTCGTAACGGTATACTCTCGGTTAAAAGCTGTCTCCGTCAATTTTTAACTAAAAAATTGGTGAAAAGCTTCTCATGCTTCCAATATTTCATGCAATCTATCCATTGATTACATCGTGCTTTGTGTACAATTAAAAATTAAAAGCGTTTAATATAGAGTCTATTTTAAGTGTTTTAATAAATATAAACGTCTAGGCTAAGCAGTACCTTATGCGGTATTCACCTAACGCAGAATGTATGATATAGTCTCATGACTTCTATATCATATTTACACACGTGTTTATCGGCCTCGGCTTCGCCTCGGCCACTAATTACACGTACTCTGGGACTTTTCTGTTTTTCGCGGCCTAGGGCAGTAATATACTATAAATAATTTGACATTTTTTGGGACTTCATTTTTAGGCATATGGAAGACATTAACATTGTATAATCGAGATTTTGAAAACCTTCGATTTTTTTGAATTAGTCTAATGCACATGCAACAGGGACATTCATAGTTTTGGTTAATGTATAATTTATTTATTCAAAACTCAAATACATGGCAAGTACTCGAACAATCGATAATATGTGAATAAGTGGAGTTTTAATGTGAGATTCTACATACTCAAGTAAAAAGTTGATTTGAACATGATCAACTTAGTCACCAGTCACCACAAGAAACTGTGCGCATTTCACTGCGTGTGACTGTGTGGAATAATTAAAAATTCTCCTTGTGGTTCTAATATGTTGTAAATGTATACTTAATTGCTGTTTTCAATTGCCCAAAAAGTTTTAAACAGCCTCAGTGATTTAAGACTATTAGTTATTACATATATTGGGGTATTCTTGTTTTTTCCTACTCTTGGGCAGTTACGTTTCATCTCAAAATTACTCTGTTGCCGTAACTTTCCATGTGAACCGTTTGAGCAAATGAGCTGAAATTTTCAGGGGTAGTTTTACATAAGAATGGCAAACTCGAGCACTTTCATAGGTATTGGATCAAATTTGCTCTTTTTTCAGACCATATGCTAGCATAATCTGTCATTTTATCTTATTATATTAATGAATAAAATGTATATATGGCTGTCAAATTTTTTGTATGATTAATTAAAATATCTGAAAGTACTTGCGTTTGTAACCACACATCTACTGAACAAAATAACACCCCTATGACCATGATCGAATCATCGGTTCCAGCTGGATCCTACGGCATAGGTGTACCTCTCAGGTCTGTGGGCTTGCTTCATCAAGGAGGGTTCTATGGTGACTGAGACCTCGATTTGCATATTTCAGAGTGAAAAACTTTGGAAAAAGATCGAAAAAAACAAAGTATTCTTTGTAGAGTCCAAAAAAATGTTTTTCTTAATTTTTAATCAATTTTTTTTAAATGCAGGTTTTAAGGTACCTTTCCCCCCTTAATAACTAATAAAAAACGTAATTTCTCGCACACGAGCAGGGACGAAGGAAAAAAGGAGTAATAGGGCTCGACACCTCATCGTATCTACACTAGCCAGCAGGCGTCGTTCTCTGTAAACTTTGCTCAGAAAATAATGGTCGTCGTCGTCGGTTGCAGTTAAACGCTTATAACCGTTTAAATTTAAGCCTCTCTGCTTCTGCTGCTAACCGCACTGTGGGACATATATAGGAACTATATATCTATATACGCAGATGATATTCCCCAGCTCTCTCTCTCTCTCTCTCTCTCTCTCTCTCTCTCTCTTTCAGTAAAACGTTCAATCGATAGTTATACGCTTGGTGTCTGTGAGTGAGCGGTTGCCGAGAGTTCCGTGGAAAGATACGAAGGTACAGTGCGCTCTGTCACATATACGTCGAAAGGATCACATTCGTGCATCATGCTATGTGTAAGAGCAGTCAGTAGAGCGCTGTTGGGTCAGGAATTCACGAATTATGAACTTGACGTGCTGCCACTCAAGTTGCTTGCATACATATATATTTTTTACGATAAATTACAGTGCACCGATTTTGAATATTAACTCATACACTAGTAGTTGTAAGACAACCTGAATAATGCTGTCTGAATAAACCTGATTGAAATTATTGATTTTGTTCGCAGGTGAGAACCCAGCGGCGATGCAGCATGGGGCGAGCGAAGGCCTAAGGTCGACGTTTCTCTTGACAATCGTTTTGACGCTCATCTCATTGCTAAGGTGACCACAAGGAATCGACGAGCAGTGCACAGTACTGAGTCACTGAAGTCCAAGACAAGTTTTCAATATATTTATGCATTATACACGTACATAAAAACATATAAACGTACGGCCGCAAACTGCTCTCTCCCTAACCGCATCTACACGTATATAAGCGCGTCCAAGTTTTTTGCTACATGCATTAAATGAGTATCGATTACAAGGAAATATACAATGGGACATGCTTGTTACAAAGTGATTCTAACTAACGAAATAATCGACACACACCGAAACGCACAATAGGGCAATAATGATGCGTCTCATGTGCGTAAGTGTGCCATGTACAGACAGAGTATCTCGAAATTGTATGCAGTCAAGTGTAGCTCATAAATACGAGTATATAAATTGATAAAAATATTCGTATTATACATGCGATACGGCCATATACGCTAAGACTTAAACGACATGTACAGAGCTGCGTAGGTAATTTTCCTACGAGCATATTCGTCGAATAATTGTATTTATAGAACATTCATGAATGTGGCATAAAAAATGCGAATGTGAGCCGCTCTTGGCATTATGTACACATGGAAAAGTGTTCGGCTTATGAAGAACCCAAGATCATTGACCACTTATTCGTGCCACTAACAGCGCGAATAACAAAAATATTTTTTGCTAAAATTTTCATTGACACGATCTTCCACGTAAAACACAATCGTTTAGATACAAATACGTAAGTATTATGTAAATATTTTTAGTGCAGCAGTTTGACTGTTGCCGCAGGCACTAGGTTATTTCGTTATTACCTTCGTATCGTTAATAAAGCAAACACCAAAGCTTCAACGATCGGAGATGCAGCAAGGATGCGTCTGAACATTGAACATTAACAAGTGTCATGCGCTCGCAAAATGTGCGTACGCATTCAAGATTATAAATATTACTGTAAATATATACACAAATAATGTGTGAGTGCGTGTGTACTATAAACAGGAGTTTACTAAGTAAACTCAGCGAGATGACTATGTTAGGCGCGCGACAGTAAACGAAGATGGAGAGACCGAAATTATGTATATAGTATACACACATCAACGCACGCATATAAATACGTACAGCATGTAAAAGTATAATACGAGCGAGATTGCCTTAAGGCTTAATGTAAATAATACAATTTCTGATTGGATGCCTGGCTAAAAACTAAAAATTTTACCATGTTTTTCAGTTTTTACCTATTTTTACAAAGATCATATAAATCCTGGATATACCTCTCAAACGTGCCGTAATTTTTTACTTCTTTTTTATTTTCTCCAAAGCGTGATTATAATTCCGTTTGAAAAAGTTATCGTTGATCACGTACTTTTTATCCTTTCTTAGAACTATGTATGTCTCATACTTTATTTATGCTTACTTGCATGTGCGTGAGTTTGATACTAACTCCGTTTTTCGTATTTAATTTGTTTCGTATCTTGTGCACATTGGGAAAACAAATTTCATGTTAATCGCGATGCAAACTACTAAAATTCTGACTGCTGAGAAATTATTTATTGTAATCTTAATAATTAAAATCACAGTTGTATTCAATTTACTCATATTATATCATATTATATCATATGCTCGTGATTAGAAAAATGTTTTTCTTCTTCTTGGCATAAAATCAGATGAATTCTGATTCATTGTTATTATTAATTTTTTATGAAATGAAGAAGCCTCATTAAATTTTCAACGAAGAGCTGTAATCATTCATCAAGAAAGAAAAAAAAGAGAAAAACAAACTAAATTATCCGTATAAAATGTCCGGCGTCATACAAAGGGAGTAATCTGGTAACTGGAACGCTTCGGGTGCAAAAAAAAACAGTAAAAGTTAAACTGTGGAGATTTTTACAAGTTGCATTTATTAATTGGAAACTAAATCGTAAAAATGAACTCTTTGATAAACTACATGAATAGTTTTAACTATCACATCTTCATAAATTTGAGTGATGTTCAAATAAAATAAATAGATTAACGTACTTGAGTTTATAATCAATTGCAGAAGCTATGTCAATGAAATCATAAAAAATTTAGTTCACAAAAATTCGTGTAGTTTTTTACTTTTAGAAAAACAGAGCTTCTGAAAATCGCCTCTATTAGTATACTTTTAATTTAACCATCATATCTGGCCACAAAGATCCAATGATAAATATCATTAAAATATTTCTCGTAGATATCGGGAGAGCCAAAATTCCGCTTTCTATTCTGTGATTTAATTATTTTTTTGTATCGATAATCTCTATGTAACTTTGTATTAAATTAATTTGAAAAAATGCACACTCCAACAACAATTTTGATAGAAAATTTTGTCAATTTTGAAATCCTTCTATCTTTGTCAATTTAGGTCAAATCGAGATGAAATTTTTTTAGTTTTATAGGAAATTTTTTTCAGATCAAGTAATTTTGGGTGTTACGCTAAAGAGCGACTGGGAACTCGAAAATTTACTTAAACCTATTCAAAATATATGGTTCGTTCTCCGCAAAACTGCTTTTTTCGGTATTAAAAATGAAAAAAACTTAGCTTGAACTTTAAAATTTAGCTTAACTTAGTTTCAAACCGACGAGCCAGTGCTGAAAGATGACGCTTCCCAGAGCAAAACGGAAAGATACCACTTCACGATTCGGGCAGAAAGATGCCATTTCGCATTAGAGCTGAAAGATGACACTTCGGCGCTCGATTCTAAAGGATGGTTTTTTCTGCGTTTGAAGTGACACCATGTTAATATTTCATCTTTTAGAAGTAAAATTGGTACTCTTCCAGAATCTGGCGTTGGAATCAAGATAATAGTAAAAGTTGAAGCTTCAAAGGCAGAAATACCGAGCACCGAAGTGGCATCTTTCAGCTCGAAGCGCGAAATAGCATCTTTCTGCTTTGCTCTGTGGAGCGGCATCTTTCAGCACTGGCTCGTCGAAACGATAAAATGGATGAACTCATTCTTGAGATGAGATCTTAAGATTTTGTTGTTCAAAAAATAAGTCCAGTTACATACTAAAAAATTGACTGTTTTTTTGTTATGGAGGTGACACCCACGGAGGTAACTAATAGCTACTTCAATTAACTACGTTTGAAAATAGTACATTAAGTAACTGAGGCGGGGGGTTGTCTATCTTGTAAGAGTGGCAGTTTGCAGCCCGAGCATAGAAAAGGGTTGCATTGCCACGAGTGCAAGATTGACAACCGCCTCAGTTGCGTATAGTATTTTTCATCATCGAGTGCAGGAAGTCGATTTTCAGATTTTCCCGCACGCAGTGATGAAAATAAATGAACAAAACGTTGCGTGCAACCCAAAAGTCGGTGATAAAAAACGAGTCTTTTGACGGAGCGATTAAAAAGGATGATCCTAGCTCGAGATTTTCTTGTCCATGAAGGTGACAGTTTTATGGAAACACGTGAATTTTTCAATAGAATAGTTATCGCTGCATAGCTAAAATTTTAGAATTGGAATCCGCATCCGACAAAACTCGACAGTTGGGTCATAATACTTATCACAGTTATGTTGCCAGGGATATTGAAAATGAGTTAGCGATCCACGGTAGGTGGTATGTTCAGAATCATGATTAAAATTAGAGGCACTTTTCAAATGGGTGCGAGAATTTTTAAAAAAAAATTTTAAGGCCCTATGATACACTTAAAATTTACTTTGGGTACATTGAACGTGGTCTGATATTTATAATAAGCTCAGGTGCTTATGAAGATGCATGGCATATGAAAAGAGATTTGATTTTGAGATCAAGACATGTATGGAGGTGACGTTTTGCATCCATATCTTGATGGCAAACATAACTGGTTCTAAATAGTATATTACGTGCAAACAGCAATAATACAACTACATTGAACGAATGACCGACTCAATTTTTGTTTCTTTGCGCTAGTTTAAGATGGCATGTGGAAACGTTAAAAACAGATTTGTGGAGAATGAACTATATATAGTTTTGAACTAGAAAAAATTTTCAAGAAAATTAAAAAAAATTCGTCTCGATACTATCTAAATTATTAACGGAGATAGAATCATTTGAAAATTAACAAAATTTCAATAACAATTGTTGTTGCGATAATTTTCTTGTGGAGTTAATATGGGCTATATCACGTCAACCGTGATAGTCAAAAAAATGACATTGAAACAAAGTATGTACTCTTGAAGAGTACATTAAAAAATAAAAATCCTGAAAATGTCAGATCTCTAAGTCCATCCCTCATGGATCTACAGGATCTCAAAGTTGGAATTTGATTTTTCAAATTTTATTCTGATTTCCTAGGGTGAATATGAAAAAATTGTTGAAACATGATTTTTAATGTAAAAATTTGATGAGGTATTCATATTTTTTGTCAAAAATCATATTCATAAGCTTTCGCCCCATTAAAAATTGAAAATAGCATAAAAGTCAAAGAATAAATGTGTTCGTCTCCATCGATTATGCCAATATCGTAATATGTTCATCGATACATCAAAATACAACTTTTGATAAAGTTTGGTGATGGTTGAAACAATAGAAATCATTTGAGAGCATATTAAAGATCAAAAAAACAAGAAAAATGAGAGAAAAACCATGTTTTTTACCTTTATGATTTTTTTTGACTATCACGGCTGACGTGATATAAGCCCATAAATAAAAAATTTTTATACTGTTACAATTCAAAGAATGTGTTTGTTTTTTTATTTTTATGTGATTATGAAATATTTAACGTTTAATTCCAAAAAATCTCATTTCTAAGAAACAAAAAATATTATAAACTAATACTATATGGAGGTGAAGTGTAAACATTTATTAAGAAACAATACGATTGTATGTATGTGTGGGTATTGATTTATAGGAATGACAAAAAGTTAGTTGAATAAATCATGAAATAATAATGAAAAATGAACGAAAAATGAAAAGTATATTGTATACTTTTATTGGAAATGAGGAAGAGATCAATATACAAAAACTTGAGTGAGAATTCAATTGTATAAAATGATTTTAATTCTAATGTCGGTAATAACTATATTTACTGTTTGTAATGACCGAAAAAAAATTAATAAAATTCACAGTATGTGCATCAAAAGATTTTCAATTTTTCCATGTTCAACCGAAAATATAACACGTCTTTTTTTTTTTTTTAAAAAAATCGCATCGCATACATAAAATGCAAAAACATGATTAAGTTTTTGAGTTTTTACTTAGCAACCCATTCTATTTAACATGTTTTTTCTTCACAGTACACGAATGATAGTTAAGCTATTGGTACATATAATTCTATGTTGGATATTATACATATTTAGATTTAAAGTTTTTAAAAGTTTGAGTTAATTGAACGTTTTTCATGAGTTCATTTGAGTACATTTTGATAACTCCCATTCTTGAGAGAAAAATCAATCAAAATAATTAAGATAAATAAAGCCATAAATCCAGCAAGTGCATAGTGTAAGTCATTGACCTCAAAACATTTGACATTAGTTTGGTTGAATGTTACAGATTTTAGTTGCCTTTTATATCGAAAAAAGAATTTTTAAAATTGCTCAAGTACCGGTCCGGTGAAGGTTAACTTTGACAGTTTGAGTGTAAAAGTGAGCCGTTAAAAGATTGTCAAGCTCGAACAGCTACGGCACATCAATTGAATGATACAAAGCACTTGGATAGGCAGTAAATTTGAATAATAAAAACCACAAAATGTTAAAATTATTGATACCATGGTTGTGGCTGTGAAGGTGTGCTCTCTCTCTCTCTCTCTCTCTCTCTCTCTCTCTCTCTTGACTAAATTGATTCCCTCTCTTTACCTCTCGGTTTACCTCGGAGAATTTATATTATTAATCCCCAAACTCATATTTCTACTAAAATGAAACTCGATTAAATCACGCTGACTCAGCGAGGCGAGAATACAAGTTCACAGCTCAATCATTGAGGTTTTTTTTGCATTCTGTTACTATCGATATATCATGTATACACGAAGAGAAATGTAAACATTTTCTCTTTATATTAGCCCATTGCCCATTAATAATTGAAAGTTTGCCAAGTTTGTTAAAGCATTGACAGTTTTTGGTGTGACGCTGATGAGAGTAAACTCGAAAAAGTGTTGTAATATCATCAGTGCATTGTGCGTTTGATAAAAGTGTAAATACTTGATCCACGAGTCAATTAATCTCTTCGCAGAGAGGACAAGCACGAGTTTAACGCAGAATACTTAACTGACCTTTCTTTATATCGAATTTCTCGAGAAATCCGTGCATGCATATGGTCACTTGAACTGACTGGCCAGCTGTGGGGTGTGCATTCAAAGATTCGCAGCTCTTATTTACGCTGCACTGGTCGGTGCGTGGAAGCACACGTATCCTCCAAGTTTGCCAATGGGTAATAATGGATGTTCTGTGTCCAAGCATCCCCCTACATACGGCCTCAAGCTCGCGCACATAGGTCCAAGCATTCACGAGCATATCCCTTTCTTCGCATCCAAAGCGCCGATGTACACGAGCTCGTGGCCGAAGGCCAAAATAAACATTATCATCTATTAGGCTCTAGGGATCTTATATTGCGCCCTAAAGTGCATGCATATGAGTAGGTGCAACTGCTAACAAGAAGCGACAGAAAACGAGCTATGCATTTTTTACGGTTTCTTGGCTCCATCGATCACTTCCACTAATGATTTCATCGCATCAAAGATCCTAATTAAATGAACGATTTATTCACTTCTATCAGAAGCGGCTTTTAATTAGCTAATGACAAAGACATAGTACTCAAGTCTTGGGCTGTGGGACTTGCTCACATAGTACAATAAGCAGACATAGTCTTGCCCAACACGCGCAGCCTGGCATACATACAATACATATATATATATATATATATATGGACTATATCGCGACAACTGTCCTGCCCTCTTGGATCAGAGTTGGAATTTGATTTTTCATATTTTATTCTGCTTCCCAAGGGTGAATATGGAAAATTTTTGAAATATGATTTTTTATGTAAAATTTGATGATAAATTCAAATTTGTCATCCAAAATCATACTCATAACCTCAACATCCCTAAATTACCAAAAATCAGTCTCATGGCCAAAAATAAACATGTTCGTATTCAGCGATTAGGCCAATGTTGTAATATGTTCATCGATACATCAAAATCCAACGTCTGATAAATTTTAGACATCGGCAGACAAACAGACTTCAGTATTGAGCATCATATGAGTCAAGAATCAAGGAAAATTAGAGAAAAACCATGTTTCTTGAGTCATATTAAGTTCAATAATGAATTCTGTTTGTCTGACGATAACCAAAATTTATCAGAAGTTGTATTTAGATGTATCGATGAACATATTACAGTATTGGCTTAATCGAAGTAGACGGACGCATTTATTTTTGTACAGTTATATGATTAATGCCTGAAAATATCATTTTCATGGATTTTGAAGTTGTAAATATGATTTTCAAGTACAAATTTGAATTTCTCCTCAAATTTTACTTAAAAAATCATATTTCAACAATTTTTTCATATTCACCCTTGGGAAGCAGAATAAAATATGAAAAATCAAATTCCAACTCTGATCCAAGAGAGCATGACAGTTGTCACGATATAGTCCATAAATGGGGCGAAATTTCTCAAAACTCCTAGCACCTCGCGCAACAGCGTTATTGAGCAAAATTGCTCAATTTTTTAACTCGCTCTAGAAGTACCTAAACGAACTAAGAAAAAATAACCAACCAGTGATTTCGATAGAAAATTTGCTCAGCTTTCTGATGTTAAGGTCCAATTTTCCGGAATTTTCCATTTTCACCTCGGAAAATGCAAGTAAACTTTCAAACTCGAATATCTCAAAATGCGTCATATTTTTTTGCGTTTTTTATTGTTTCAATGGAAGGCTGAGGTCTTTTTACATGAAAAATAGTTGTTTTCAAAGTGTAATATTCATAATTTCTATGAGAGATACGAGCAAACATAGTCGGCGCTCGGCCGTCCGGCCGCCCGGACGCGCGACTCGCGGCTCGCTGTAATCGCAACTCGCACAAATGACAATGTGATTCAACTAGAAAAATGAATAAAAATATGGTTTTTATACGTTTTTTTCTCAGCTTTCTCACGGTGCAGTTGGATTTTTCGATAATTTTCACTAGGAAAAATGGACTTTAACGTTTATTTTCTATTTCTCCAAGTGAAAATGGAAAATTCCGGAAAATTGAACCTTACCATCGGAAAGCTGAAAAAATTTTCTATCGAAATCACTGGTTGGTTCTTTTTTCCAGGTTCGTTTAGGTACTTCTAGAGCGAGTTAGAAATTGAGCAATTTCGCTCAATAACGCTGTCGCGCGAGGCGCTAGGAGTTTTGAGAAATTTCGCCCCATATATGGGTCAGATTCAGAATTTTTCAAATAAACCTGCGGACGAGGTCCACGGATTTTTCTGAAATTTTATTATGTTATAGTACATCATAAAAGGGTCCTAAAACCAAAATGTTAGATCCCCTCCCCCCTCCTACCCCCACTCCCGCTATAAACGTCTATTTTCTATTTATACCGGAAGGTTTCGGTAACAAAATTTTAGAATAATTTTTTTTGAATTTCTTGTCAAATTTTAATAAATTTTGACCGTTTCAAGTTTTCGATTGAAGCCTCCTATCTCATTCTAGAGCATAACATAGATTAATGCAAAATTCTAAAGACATTTGAAAAATAATGTAATTATGATGAATATCTTCAGAATTTCGCATTAATCTTTGTGATGCTCTAGATTGAGCTGGGAGGCTTCAATCGAAAACTTGAAATGGTCAAAATTTATTAAAATTTGACAAGGAATTCGAAAAAAATTAATTCAAATTTTTTTACTGGAACCTCTGGGTTCCAGGAACTTTTTTTCTTAAAAAAGTCGTTTTTCAGCCATAGATGCTATCACCTTCAATTAAAAAATTTGAAAAAATTCAAGTTAATGTATTTCAATGAAAAAACGAGAAAAAAAGGGAAGAAGGGGTAGGAGGGGGGAGGGGGTCCAAAATTTTGGTTTTGGGACCCTTTTATGATGTACTATAACATACCAAAATTCAGGAAAATCCATGGACCTCGTCCGCAGGTTTATTTATAAAATTCTGAATCTGACCCATACACGGAGGCGATTGTAACTTTTCAGTCGTCGCCGGATAGAAGTGGTACTCACGCGCGCAGAGGCCATTTGCAACTAAAGTGCTCGTTCAAACCTCCCGTGTATGTGTAAACGTGTGCGTGGATGCATTCGTGCATGCGTGTGTGTCTGCGCAAAAGGACTGAGTAGACGGCGGCGGGGAGCAAGGCAAGTCAATTATTTGGTCGTCACAACATGCCCACCTGCTATACATGAGCGTGTGCAGGTCTATACTGCATGTCTAGATAGAGAGCACCCATGGCCATTTGCGTGCTTGCAGCTACTCTCTCTCTCTCTCTCTCTCTCTCGCACGTACAGTTTAATTCAATCGATCGGAACATTTACTCCCACAACTCACATACATATGTGCACCTCTACAGCATGTTCTTTTCTTTTTACCGAATTGAACATTTGCTCAATTACATAAGCAACCATTTTGTACCTTTAGTCTGTCATTTAAAGATATTGACTAACGTATTAGCCCAGGGAAATTAGATATTGTTCAGGACAGTCTTTGCGATATATCTTACAATTGTTTCATAAGTAAAAGGTGCTTAGAAATGGTACGTACATAAAAGATATAGGAAATTTGTTGTAGATTTTTATTTATCATCGAAAAACGGTCGAAAATATCATTTTTTACGGAGTTTATTGATTTTCTAAAGGAAGGACTAATGATTGCTCAAATATCAATTGACCTACACGTAGAGCTTGTCAATTAAAACACTTTCTATAAGAGTCAAATTATAAAGCAAGGCTTAAACTTTTCTACCTAAAGACTAGATTAGTAAAAATTAACCGATAGTATATTAATAAAATTCATCATTTTTTGTTAAAGAAAAAAAGTTAAAATGATCATTTTTGATGAAATTATTCGTTAAAAACAATTTATTTAAACAAATTATAGGTTATTAATAAGTTATAACTAATTCAAATTGAATGCTCGTACTGATTAAAAAAAAAAGATCAACTTCTGTCGATCGGTTCCGGAGATATTAAACAATTTTTCACCAACTTGATAATTTCATATGGGTTAGAAAACTTTTTTCCATAAATTTTAATTCAGATCTTCAATTCTAAAGTATCTCCGAAACCGATCGACAGAAGTTGATCTTTTTTTTTTAATTAGTACGAGCATTCAATTTGAATTAGTTATAACTTATTAATAACCTATAATTTGTTTAAATAAATTTTTTATAACGAATAATTTCATCAAAAATGATCTTTTTAACTTTTTTTCTTTAACAAAAAATGATGAATTTTATTAATATACTATCGGTTAATTTTTACTAATCTAGTCTGTAGGCTGAAAAGTATAAGCCTTGCTTTATAATTTGACTCTTATAGAAAGTGTTTTAATTTGTTCATACGTGTAGAATGACCTCAGACAATAAACATGATGGGAGCAACAAATTCAAGTTTATGGTAAAGTATTGCATGAATCATTTTGAATTTTTTACCACATATTAGGTACACCGAGAGCATACTGTCCACGCGTTTTCAAACGATTTCGCTAATTTATTCAGAAGATATAAACAATTGAAAAAAATCGATAATTCAACAGCTTTTAATGTTTTTTAAAGAACAAATGTACCAAAAAAATTCCGGTTGGGCTCATTTGGAAGGGTTTGACAAGCCCTACGTGTAGGTCAATATTTGAGCATTAATTAGTCCTTCCTTTAGAAAATCAATAAACTCCGTAAAAATGATATTTCCGACCGTTTTTCGATGATAAATAAAGATCTACAACAAATTTCCTATATCTTTTATATACATATCATTTCTAAGTGCCTTTCACTTACGAAACAATTGTAAGATATCTATCGCAACAACCGTCCCCAAGTCGGTAGTATTTTGACTTAAATCCCTGGGCTATATTGTTTCATGCAAAATTTGTCTGTATATCTTTGCTCGCTTTATGATATTCTGCACATCCATTTCAGTTACAAAGTAAATTATTTAAATTCCTTAGTCAATTTGGACTATCAAATCATTCCAATAGCTAAAAATTCTTATTCAATTGTGTAAAATTCATAAAATTAGTTAGGATATATAGCTAGAAACTAACAACGCGTAATTTACTCACCGCAATGATGTTGTCTGCTAATTATTATGGTTAGGTTAAACGTAAAATTGATAAATTCTTAGTTCTTGCTGGTGCAACTATGAAAACTTTTTACCACTGATAAAAGCCAATTGTAATAGTGCAGCATGTCTGAAGCCGATGAAACTACATACGTCATAGGACAACACTTCGGCAAACTTGATCTCGATCGAACAGGTAAGAATCGGTATATAATTTTCTTCGCTAACCGCGATTTACAAGCAATCATAATATGATGTTAATTTTCATCATTTTGTAAATAAACTTTTGAATGTCCGAACCAAAAAAGATTTTGAAGTATCACTGAGACTATCGTTCACTTTTCTCCTTCTGTTTGTTTTGCTTTGAAAACTTAGGTAAAAACGGGCCATTTAGACTTGGGTATTTATTTTTCTTATTGCCCCAATCAAAGGTATCTTTCCCTCTTCTTCGTTTCCTTTTCTTGAAGACTCAAACACTCGAAATCGCATAAAAAGACAAAGTTTAGCCTCTTGAGCCGCAGCTCCTACTGAAAGATTTTCTTTTAATGCATCTTCTTTTTCTTTTTGCTCTGTTGGCGCAACTATCAAGGTTTCTTTGATGACGCGACGCAAGGACCGGGTCCGTTTGGTAGTTATGATGACCCAGTCAATGGAAGTTTACGTACAAATTTTGCCAAAGGACCGCAGATGTTCAGCGAGATGCATGGACGCCTATTTGAGAAAGGCTTCAAACGAATATTTCAAGGCGAAGCGTTGGCTGACGAGGAAAAAAATCAGAAAAAAAAGAAGAAAGAATCCAAGGTGATAATGCATACCTCGATCAAGCGTGAATTTTCTCCTTTTTTCTTATTTTACATCTGATGCGGGTAAACAAGAATATAGCTCGTGCAAACCTTCTTATACAATAAAGTTGTACAAATGATTATTGAACATTTTTACGTTAGAAATTATGAACACGATTACTTGAAACATTTAAAAATTCATAGGGCATTTTGATACGACCCCCATTCCCCAAAAAAAATGCCACTTCAGGTGATTGGTTTGGTTGCATTGGCAAACAACCTAAGGCTTTCAGTCCTGAAACAATAGAACAGCCCAAGCCACCAAAAATGCCACCTAACTTCAGTACCAATCCTAGCAAAGTAGGTGGACCTGGATATAAGGACATATGCATCAATCCTTATCTTCCAATATATGGTGATTATGAACCATATGAACCCGAAATCAAGAGATCTAAAGGTATTAAGTAAAAATTTGATTTGAAAAAAAAATAATTGGTTTTCTTTATGCTTTTTGGTGAATTATAGCTATTGCAGTACAAGTGAAAGATCGCTACAAAACAACTATTCCTCCTTCAACATACTTCGACGAAAACCCATTCAAACCATTGGAGCCAGTCGTTTTAATACCAGATCAACCGAAACGAGTCGGAAAATTTGCCGCAAAAATTCCCAAGTCTCGACGCTTCTACTTGACTTTTCCCCAGGCTCCAAAGGGCCCCAAATCTGGTTGTTTCAATCGATATCCTAGTTGGATAAGCGATCCTTACCAAATGACCAAAGAAGTGAAAAAGAAGAAAATTGTAATTCTAAAGATATGGCAGCCCGTTTATGATGGTGAAAAAAAAACGAAATACACTGAAAGTATCATAAAACGAGTCACAGATGTGGCTTGTAATGCCACAAATTATGCCGAATACCGCGAACAAGTTTACAAACTCGATTGAATCTTTTTGACAAATTTGTTCATAGATATCATTAATATTTTTGAATTTTATAAATATTTTCGGAACTATTTATCACTTCTCAGAGATTTGACATTTTTTTAGGAAGAAACATAAACGTTAAATTTAAAAGCTCACTAGAAAAATTTAGAAGGTATCTGTTTGTATTGGAAGTAAGCCATGTGATTTTTTTAGTGATAAATTCCGGATTAAACGTATTTAGACTTTGATTTTCTCTGCATAATAACAATCTATTGAATGGATTAGACTCTTTTGGTGCATTTTTTCTGTAAATTTGTACATTTTTTTGTCAAAACTCTCTGATACACCTTTTCCAAATATCACCCAGCACTACATTTTTCAAATAGCTAGGAGTTTTTTACATATTAGCAATGATCATAAATTCTGGAAAATTATTAACTTTCTGTTTTTGAAAAAGGGTGATAAATGATCTTTAAAATTCTAATAAAATTTGGGGCTACGTATTTTATCGAAATCAAGAAATTTTTCTTAACGATAGAAAAATAGTATACTTTGCAAATAGAGAGTGAAGCACTGATTGTCTCAATGATCTCTTATATTCAGGTGCTCTACTTTCTTTTCTTACTTCATAATATAAGTGCAAATATACTTTTCGTGACCAACCTAAAGTAACAATTTTCCGACGAGCAAAATCAAAATATTACTTTCAGCTGGGGGGATTCACAAAAAAACTGTATTTACACTTATTTTGTGAAAAAATAAAGGCTCATCTTTGCCTCGGCTGATAAATTACACGTGCTCTGAGACTTTCCATTTTTCACTATCTAGATGCAAAATATACTTACCCCTTAGGTTGGGGTAACACCGAAAAATCTTTTTGACATTCGATTCCACGAGAATCGGATAAACATATACATATAAAATACTTACATACTCACATTAAACTGATTGTTTAGAAATTTTCAATTTTCAATTTTCTTTGTCCTTCTCATTAACTTTGCTCTTGCATTGATGATGGGGTAAAAAATATCTTAGAAGCGCAAGAAGATTAATTAAAATTTTCATCAAGTTCTTCGCGTTTATATAACAAGAGCTATGCATTAACTTAGTTACGCAATCAATATGACGACGCTGATGAAAAATTTCTTTCGTACTGCCTTCTTAACTTCTAGTTATTTTACGATCGTAATTTTTCCTTTATAATAAAAATTGCCTTCATCATTATAAAGGAATAAAATCGTTTTTAATGAGTATAACTCGCAGCAGAGAAAAAATATCTTCTATTTATAATTATTTAATTAATATAAAAATATAACTATATTTATTAAAAATAATCAATACATCGCAAGAAAGATTTAATTATTATACCGATAATCGTCTGACCACGACGATGAGCAGCGGCTGTGCGAACATTTTCTGGCTTAACGTGCACGACCAAGAACTATTCATTGCTCTAATGAAATTCTAACGCAAATTCCTCGCTACAGTTGATGGAAAGAGTTTTAATCTTAAACGCGCCTGCATCCGAGGGCCAAGCTTGTTCAACTCTACCAAATCGGCAAATTCACATGCAACCTTCACATGCAGCGCATGGCTGCATGGAATTCTTCAGTATCTTCTGCATCACACTCAACACCTTTGCTTTTTTACATCTTTCTATTTTTATACTTAATACATTCGTGGCTAAAAGTTAACAGTCGTTTCTATTCTTATTGTTTTACGCGAAAACAGAATTTTATACCGATTTTGGAATTGATTAATCGTCCTCCATTTCATCCATAAAATCATGTGTATTCAAATCGAATAATAAAACAATGAATTTAACATTTCAATTTTTCAAAAGTTTTGAAACTTTTTTGACGAAGCCAACAGTAAAAACCACCCTCTGTCAGTCTCTCTCTCTCTCTTTCTCTTCTCTTTATTTCGTTTTCGAGTCTTTTTGTCGTCAATTTCTTCTTTTGGAGCTAGAAGAATCACTGTGTGACACACATACATAATATGCATATGTGTATACACAGTATGTTAGATGGAAACAGTTGTGCACACCAGAAAAAGGCAAGTGGCCTCTACTCATGCCCAGTAAAAGTAATTAATTAGTTGTTCAGTTACCCACTTGCCTCAAATGCAAATTGAGCCAAGAGTTAAATATTTCTCTATCTACTTTTTTCCTTCATCATTTTTTATCTGACAACACTTTTGACTTATAAATAGGCTATGGTCTCACAATATGTGTGTAGTGAACTCTTTGATATTTCATAATCATTTAGAAATCCTATAGAATTTATGAAATTAAGCATTAGATTGAAGCATTTATTTTTAAGAATTCATTTTAACTTCAAACAAAAAAATCGAAAAAGTAAAATTTCGTTGTATGAATAGAATCATATCGTAAAATATACAAGTGAAAATCAAATTACTAATTCTGGACATATTAATAAATTAAGCTTGGAAAATAAGTACCCTTCAAGTTTCCAAGAGATTTGATTTACTTTTTCGACGAACTTGAAAGCCATGGTACCAATAACGATGAGGTCCTTGCCTGTGAATGCCTCTTTTCGAACCGTTACCGAAGAATTTATATATTTTTTCTATTCACTTAGTGCCTGACGATCTGAAGATGAATATTTGAACACACCCTTATATTCCAAATGTAAGTATAAATAATAATTTATGTAACAGTATGACAAAATAGTATTTTACGATACAAGTGCCATATGTATGACTTTACGTGGGTTAGGGCCCGGGTGCATCGAGGGTCCTAATAGCCGTAAAGGAAAGTGACCCCTGTGGCCCGAGAATCGTAATACATTTTATAGCACTGTGTTAAGTTCTCGTTTATGACCTTTTTCCGAGTTATAGGAACAAGGATACAGAGAGAGGGAGAGAGAAGAACTAACATTACGCCGATAAATGAAAAATCGGCCCAATCTAAGCTCCCAATAAGGAATAAAAATTTAGCACCGAAGCTCGCGCAAACTGATGTCTCTCTATTTTTTAAAATATATTTCAGTTTGGAGGTGTTAGGTCCCCTTAAGAAAATTCACTTTGAAATCCATCACAAAGCTTCCTTACCGCGAGGATACAGTATAATTTTTAAAAACTGTATCATTTATTTGCTTTTTACATCTACATAGGTACGTAAATTTCATGGATTTTCTTATAATTCACAAAAATCTCAAATGGTTACCTCACGGTGCAGCTGCAAAGATTTTTTTAAACAAAATTTCTTCGTTTAGTTTTATTTCTCTCCATAAGTGTAATTAAAAACTTTCTCAAATTGCGCATGTTGCTGCAAAAGCCCAGCTACATAGAGCGTTGAAAGAACTTTTGTAACTTGCCAATTACATGAGAGAGAAAGAGTAAAATTCACGCTAATTAATTCGTCGCTGCTCGCTCATTCTCTCTTTCTCTCTTTTTTCATCTTTTCAGAGGCTCTACATTTATATGCGTTACTTTCTTATATTATTTTTATCGCGAGTTCTAGTTGTCACTTTGACGAAGATTAATAGCTTTTTTTCCTCTTATCTCAGGGTCATGTTCGATAATTGCTTATTTTTTTTTCAGATAGCAACGAAATTGTATGACGCATTAATTGTTCATGGTAAAACTGAATTAAAAATGAATCGGCTCACCCAGCATTAGCAGTGGAGTGGCACAAAAAAAAACGTTGCAATAAATTGCCACGAAGCTCGATCCGCGCACGAGTTCGGAATTTTAATAGAACGATCTCACGTATATAGTGTCTGATAAGAGGAAGAAGAGAGAACTTTTGGGTTTAGAAAGAGAGAGAGAGAAGGTGGGGGGGGGGATTATATGCGTTTGTACGTATAGATAGAAAAGCGGAAAAGTTTGCAGAGTATAAGAAAAGCGAACAACACACTTTTAGCTCTGGTTGAGGAGGAGGAGGAAAAAAAGAAGCGACGAAATGGTGTTATTGGCGCTGAGCCCAGTTACTAAAAAAACTTCCGAACAATTTCACGCACGATCCAGCCCTATAGTGGAAAAGTTCGACCGGGGACGAAAGAGAGAAGTCATTGCTATCGATGCGTTTGTGTGCGAGTGCGCGCATCGGTGCATCTGCGTCTGAATGGGTGCATGTGTAGCTGCATCGAGTTTGCCAAACGTATATGGTATGAGTAGTTTGTAGACCTCCTACATGTCGTGTTCAATGTAAGTTGTCAGAGGTAAATGAGCGCTGTTTAAAATTTTCTGTGTCTGATCGCTCACGTATTTTGCGATCGAAATGGACGATCATTCAAGGCCTAGTTAAACACTCGTCCTGCAGACACTTTTCATGCAAACTTTGTCAAGCACGAATTTTTCTGCTGCTTGGAGCAAGCTATTACTTAGAAATGTAAAATCAATCAGCGTTAATAGCGATGTCAATCAATATCACGCTACTTTTGAGTTCATTAAATCATGAATGTCTGGTCTGAACAAATGCTTCGGAGGATCAGCTATGTAAAAGCTCTTTTTCTCGTAGGGTACGAGTGCGTGTAGGTCGTGTAACGCGCACACCTCACCCAGCTACAGTATTTGCACTTGCTTGTAAGCGCACCATAAAGATTTATTTGGAGCTTCAGTGCTTGCAACGGATACGACTGGAAGGGGTCAGCTGGAGCCATTACTCAGTGTCGCATCCTCGCTTCCTGGTATTAAACATTCCAAGGGGCATTACCGCAATGGGGCTAACACCATGCATATAGCAGTAACTAGTAGCAGTAGTTCATGTACTACACTACTGCCGCCTACTTCAATAATATGGCACGAATATAATATGTATACCGCCTCCAAAGAACGTGCCAGCACGGCGAATATGGTGCGGAAATATGTGTGCGCTGACGAGTTAAAATGTGGGCCCCGTTGATGCACTCAATCCGCGTCGAATTTACTTGAATTAAATATTGTGTGTGTCGAGCCAGTTGAGGCGTACACATGCTTATGGTTTGAACTTATTTTTTCCACCGTTCATCGACGACTGGAGAAGGATAAGCATAGAAATTTGTCCTTTGTCCCTTGATATGTGACAGGAACTTGGAGCGATCTGGCATACGAAGTTAAAAAGACACCGACAAAACTATGAGATAAATTTGATTTTTATCTTCTAGTGTAATTATTAATTATCCAAAATCATACCTATAAAGTTTCTCAAAGAACATAATTAATAATTTATCATTTTCAGTTCAATCTGTGCGTACCTTCTAATTCAGACAATCTTCTTATGGATTAAATTTTTGCTTAAGCTAAAAAAACACTACGGAGTATAGTTTTTCGTAAAGGTTCCTGGTAAAACTTTCTACTCGCCGATGCTCTATCTCTCGCTCTTTTTGGCTTTCTTATTTATTTTCTTTTTTTATCGATCTGTGTGTGTGTGTGTGTGTGTGTGTGTGTGTGTGTGTGTGGACGTTTCAGCAGAAATCTCAGGCTCTGTAAAGAGTCGGCCAGTGGCTATTGGATATTTGCTGAAACGTGTACTCAGTCGAATGAACATTCGAGCGGCTCTTCTCTTTTCTTTGCAACCGTCACGCGAACTCGTGAGAGACTCGATTAGGAGATCAGACGCGAAAAAGCAAAGGTTATATAGTGGATATATTGAGGCCAGTTTTAAAGAAAAGAAATAATCGATTCAACAAGAAAAAGCTTCTGACATCGCCTAATATAACTTGCTTCACTTCTTATTCTTTGAAATGTTGAAAACGTGAGGTGCATTCAAGATTCACTTCATTGATGTACATGTAAATAATATATTATATATATTTTTTAAAATTATTATTACAAGAACTTTAAAATGTATTTATTGAGCTGTGCTTTCCAAATTGTAGAAATTTTATCATATATATATTAGGGTGGTCCACATTTTCAAAAATTTTTTGTATCTCGGGGGATCCATCGGAATCTGAAAGTTTGAGGTTTAAAATGAAGTTTCCTTTAAACGAGAACTCAAATAAATGATTTTAGATGGTGTCGATGGATTTTTGAAGTTTAAAAACGTGCTCCTAAAAAGGAGCAAAATCGGGCAACCATTCGATTTATTTCAAACTCTGTTCAGAGTGTAAAAATGATCTTAACGATACATTTTCTTACGTGTTTTTGTCTGCAAAAGACACACTTTTTCGATCGTTTTTTTTCTCGCAAATTTCGTAAAGTTCACTTTCGAGCGAGCGGCAAATGAACAGAAAAAATCTAGGAAATTTTTTGACGCCACCAAACTGTAGGATTTTTTATGACAAATCCAACGGTATATATTAGTATACACTTTAAAATTGTTTTAATGCCGAAAAGGCACGATTTTACCCCCCCCCCCCCCCAAAAAACGATATTAAAAAATGGAAAAATGAAAAAATATATTCGTTTCTTCAAGAAAATGGCTGAGTATAATCACTCATGAAAATAATTGAATACAACTATCTGATAGGTTTTTTTCTCACCTTTCAAACGCCGTTTTCAGAGTTAAAAAAATTCGCAAAATTCGCCGAGATACAGCTGTTTTTGTACGATGCACTTTATTGGGTTAAAATTCAATAATTCTGAGCTGGCTCTATTCATTAAAAACCAGCAAAGCAGATTTTTAAGCTAAAAAAGTGCATCGTACAAAAACAGCTGTATCTCGGCGAATTTTGCGAATTTTTTAACTCTGAAAACGGCGTTTAAAAGGTGAGAAAAAAACCTATCAGATAGTTGTATTCAATTATTTTAATGAGTGATTATACTCAGCCATTTTCTTGAAGAAACGAATATATTTTTCCATTTTTCCATTTTTTAATATCGTTTTTTGGGATAAAATCGTGCTTTTTCGGCATTAAAATAATTTTAAAGTGTATACTAATATATACCGTTGGATTCGTCATAAAAAATGCTAAATTTTGGCGGTGTCAAAAAATTTTCTAGATTTTTCTGTTCATTTGCCGCTCGCTCGAAAATGAACTTTGCGAAATTTGCGAAAAAGAACGATCGAAAAAGTGTATTTTTTTCAATGAAATTGTGCTCCTAGGTCAAAATTAACTACGGCATTCGATTCCGCAGACAAAAATACGTAAGAAAATGTATCGTTAAGATCATTTTTACACTCTGAGCAAAGTTTGAAATAAATCGAATGGTTGCCCGATTTTGCTCCTTTTTAGGAGCACGTTTTTAAACTTCAAAAATCCATCGACACCATCTAAAATCATTTATTTGAGTTCTCGTTTAAAGGAAACTTCATTTTAAACCTCAAACTTTCAGATTCCGATGGATCCCCCGAGATACAAAAAATTTTTGAAAAAGTGGACCACCCTAATATATATATTATTAAAAAGTTGTTAAAATGAGTCTTATTTTATGTTTCTTGTGACCAAAATAGATAAAATGTTGGCTTTCTATACATCAACGAAGAAAAAATTTTCATTCTATTGGAAATAACTTTTTAAACTTGATTAATCAGTCACGAAACATTTTTACGGCAATATTTCTATAACTCCCTTGACTATTATTGTTGTTTTGATACAGAAGATTATCACCATCGCTAAAAAATTTGATCAAAAATATTATACGCTATATGCTCTAAAGCAATTAAAGTTGCATGAAATTTTAACTGAACTGTCGTAATGAACAGAATTTTCAATATAGACGACTAAAACTTTGATATTTGCGCTCGCAGAATCGATAACTTATTTTCAATTTGACGCTCTCAACTTGCATTTTAGCAAATATTTAGACTTTCAGGTCACATGTCTACATTTAAAGATTCCCTTTGTGTGACCATTAACTTTCGAAACTTGTTTCGAACAAAAACTTGAAGGAGACGCTTACCAGCTTCTGTCGTTAAAATACATAAGATGTACGAAATACACTTCATGACCAATTTTTAGTGAGGGAAACGTTTTAAATCTGAAAGCGTAGCAGTATTCAGTGAACTGCTTAGCAGAACGTATTTTTTTGTGTAATAAATTCTTCGGCATTATTTACATTGGATAAATATTCTGTGTTCCTGATTAAAACTCAAAATACTTTATCAATTTTGAAACATATATTCAGAAGTTTGAGCATGAGTACATAGGCTGCTTTCACAGTCGTTAGTGACAGTCACAAATCAACGAGCTGATTTGCCTGGAGGCCAAACAAAGCGACCGCCCGTATACTTTACATGTTAAAGTTGGTTGGTAAAAGTACTTGTAATTAGTTTATAATAAAGTAAAAAAATAAACAAAAAATAATAAATCCTTGTGTATTGAAATATCGAAGCCGTTTTTAGTTAAAGTCTTTAGTTTGCAAATAAAAAAATATTGAAATTTCGGCTTTTTTGTCTGTGATATTGTAAAAAAACTCTAATAAAATAGTTATTAAAATTGGTTTTTTAGGTTGCAATACAAACTCTCAAGCGGGGAATTTTTTATTCTTTCAAATTACCAAAGAAAAACCAAGAAACAATAGTAATTCCGAAAAATTATGAAAATCATCTCACAATCGTCTTCCAACCCAAGTCTGATATTGGAGGAAAGATTATATTCTTAATTACGATTGTTTCTTAGTTTTACGTAGGTAATTTGAAAGAATAAAAAATTACCCGCTTGAGAGTTTGAATTGCAACCTAAAAAACCAATTTTAATAACTATTTTATTAGAGTTTATTGACAATATCACAGACAAAAAAGCCGAAATTTCAATATTTTTTTATTTACAAACTAAAGACTTCAACTAAAAACCGCTTCGATATTTCGATACACAAGGATTTCCGCTTTCTCCAGATATTTTTTATTTATTTTTTTACTTTATTATAAACTAATTACAAGTACTTTTACCAACCAACTTTAACATGTAAAGTGTACGGGTGGTCGCTTGGTTTGGCCTCCAGGCAAATCAGATGGTCGATTTGTGACCGTCACTGATGACTGTGAAAACAGCCTATAGTGATTCAGTTTCGACTTCATCTTTGGAAGCGGTACTGGATCAGACTCGGGTACAGTTATTACTTCTCGTCAAATATCTGTGTCCGAAACTTTTTCGCAAACATCCACATTACCCTTTTTACTTCAGTTATGTTTTCTGACTGAAGGATACGTACTTCGTCATCGTGTCAGTGCATAGATCTACTGAATAACTAGACCAATATTTATAAGATACTTGAAATTATATTTATAAAGAATGTATCGACTAATGAAACATCTGCTGTTAGCTAAACTATCATCGATACATACGTATTCAGCATATTTCTAGGACTCAATTTAAATTTATCAAAAATTTTAATTTTATTGATCAAATAAGTGTTAAATTTGAAGTGAAAAATTTTATAATTGTAAAAATTTTGAAAAAAAAATTTAATTTATGTGACATTTTCATATTTATATAGAACGGGACCAAGATTTTAAAATCATAGGCATCTGTTTTTTAGACAAAAGCGACTTTTGCCTAAAAGCGCCTTTCGCCTGTAACATAAATAATTATTAACTATAAAATGTACCTCTTTCTTATCGAGTACTTTATTTAAAATTAATTATTATGGTTTTAAAAATTTAATCGGATGTAAAAGTATCACAGGATTTAACACGGAGCACAAAAAACTATATATTTTAAGATATGTAACTACAATAAAATATTGAGGTGGAATTCTTTCTAATAAATAATGAAACATACGCGAGAAGGAAAAAATGAAATGAATAAAAGTTCTGCTGTCGCACAAGAGTTACAGGGTGGTACAACGTTTGAGAAAATTTTTTTTGAGATTTGCGAAATTTTGATAAAAAAGGTAAAGAAGTATTTACTGTTAGAGGCTAGAAAAAAACTACGAAACAATCAATACAGCGTGACACGTCCACAAAATATCATGTTGGGAAAGTCTTGTTAAGTTTATTTGGTCATGAAATAATAATTACTGGAAAATTCCAAAGATATTGAAAGAACTAGTATTTTTCCCAAAATGTCACCTTAAAAATAATATCAATATTATTCAATTTTTTTAAGTTCAATATCGTGAAAAGTTAAATATTATGAATCATTATTATTTTACATGATAAACCCTTCAAAATCTCTTTTTTTTCATGAAAAAAACGATTTTTTTAATAATTGATAATCAAGATAATCTTATTACTAGCAGTTTATTATTTCTTAAAAATTTCATCGTTCATTTCTCATTTGTTGAAGGTACTGTAATAATGAAATTGCATAATCAATATAGTTTGAACGATTATTAACAAATTATCGTGTGTATCATTTAAGTTTGAGCAAAACTGAAAAAGCTTCGATATCTTACGAAATGCTCGAAAAAGTACATTTATACATTTATATTAAAATTAAACTTTCGAATGACAAAAATTGTAATGAAGTATCAATTTAGCTCATGCAGGAGCATCTAAAAATATCGATGTTGATTAAAAGTTTCACATAAATACATACACTGTCTGTCAATTACTTTTGCCAAACCTGAGCGAAAAATGAGTAAACTTCAAAGTTTCGTAGCTCAGTCAAAAAAAGTCGGATCGAAATTCGAAAGGTCTTTGCAAGCACTTTAAAGTTATTTAATTGTTATTAGGTGTATTTATTTATTTATCAATTTTTATTAACAATTAACGAATAAAAAATATTGTTCAAATCCATAAATCCATTAATCAAATAAATCCATCAAATAAATCTATTGGTTTAAAATGTTTCTACGACCTTTCTAATTAAAATGGCAAGAGAAATAGTCGAGACAAAAAAAAACGATATTTTTTATTCGTTAATTGTTAATAAAAATATACCTAAATAAAAATATACCTAATAACAATTTATATAGCTTTAAAGTGCTTGCAAAGACTTTCGAATTTCGATCCGACTTTTTTTGACTGAGCTGCGTAACTTTGAAGTTTACTCATTTTTCGCTCAGGTATGGCAAAAGTAATTGACGGGCAGTGTACATAACAAAAAATTATGTATCAAAGCTTACCCGGCGACCCGCTTCATAACTATCCCAATTAATCATCGTTTCTCTTCCTCTGGCCCAGTCTCTCACTCTTTTCTCCCAATATCCTGGGCCCTCGCAATTCATTGACCGCTTTTTACCAGTTTCAACTTCCTTTTTCCTTGATCCACTCACTAGCTGTGTACAATAGTACAAGTATAATTTCGTATTTTTTTAATGATATTCGAAAAACCATCTCACGAAAAAAAAAGAAAAAAATGCACTTTCTGAACAAATTGAAACAAAAACTCGATGAACTAACCTCATGCCAGTAAGTCAATTGTGATTTTAGCTTGCATCGCGAATGAAAGTTTATGGCTTCAAAAATACGAGTGATTAAATACGTTTGCTCTCTCTTTAACTTGATGTTCTCGGACACCAATGGTTCGTTCCACTCTTCGTTTTTACAGTGACTTGGTTTTGCCTCCTGAATCTATGTGTAAATGGTGCATTATTTAGATTGTTGGTTTGAGTCATCGATTTTATTATTTCTCTTTACAAAACTGAATTTCCCGTGCGAACTGCGATGAGAGTAACCTTATTTCAATGTATATTTTTCATAGCTAATTTTTGGTCGAGAAATATTGATATCGACCGGATGGATTGGTATTTTATCAGACAATTTTCCATTATGGTTAATAGGCAAAAAAGCGATAAGGTACTAAAGTTTAGCGATTTTTCATTTTTACAATTGTCATTTCAGGGGCGCTATCCTCTCCATCTCCATACGATAATGGAAAGATGGAAACAATAACGTTGGGAAGTCAAAACACATCTTTGTTCGCAGCGATTAGCGAAGTTGTGTTTCAAGGTAAAAATGGCGTTGCTTGTCCATAGACATAGCAGTACTTGAAGATGAAAAAACTTACTTTGTAATCCAATAACCAGGCTGGCCTATAGTTTGCGAGGGGCACGAGGGCAATTCTTCGCTGTCCCTCGACAATCAAACTAGCCGTAGGTTCCTCATTTTCGCCCTTCGGAAGCATCTTGTTCTCAAGGTGATCGAGCCAAACTGATCGATGGTGATACTCGTATGCCTCTTGGTTACGGGTCAACGAGAACAATCGGCATTTTCTATTCTTCTTGATCGAAGCTGAGGCTACTGCTTTTTTCCTCTCGGCTTCTTCTCTCCCGCAATCACACGCCCGCGTCAACGGCTCGTCGGCGCCTTTGGCCTTTTCTTCGCTCGACGTTTCAAAACGAAGATCCCGACGACTCAAGCCGAAGCTCTGTCGAGCCAACGAATCGCGACAAGTCAAAAGCGTAGCGGCCAGATGATCCTCGGGGATAGCTTCTGCCAGATGGAAGGTCAGCCGGGAACTACAAGCTCCACACGAGCGACAAGCTTGACGCGTGAGCGATACGCTGCTTTCGTTCAGCTGCGCGTCAGACAGCGAGCAGGATACATGCACACACAAGCGAGAAAATAAGCTTGGGGTATTGTGCCGGACTGCACTACGATAAGCAGTTGCGATTCTTGAGCTATTTGTTCAAGCGCTTTATGGCTTTTGAACTTTGAGGCGTGTTGGGTAGCTCCTACCGAGACGAGGCATTCCTTACCATGATTTTCGAACCGCCGTCGTCGTTGGTAAGTGTGACACTGCCATCGAGGCCAATTCTACTCTGAGATTAGACAACGACACGCGGAATAAGATCATGGGCGAATAGCCTCGTTCGACCGTTGCGTAACTCGGATGTTCCGCATACCCGCGGGCCTCGACCCAGACAAAGTCGCATCGGCCGAGTCCTGGCGCTGCACCGACTCATCCCATTGGCAGCAGCTCATCGTGCGAGTACCATCTGAAATTCCAGCCAAAGCTCGTGAAAAATTGATATAATTAGCATAATTAGACACGTGGGGGTTGCAATAGAGCAACTTGATATACAAGGGCACGCGTCAACGCATGAATATGTGCTCGTCGTGTACCTGAAAATTGAACAATGAGCTGGCCACTGTCATTGAAAAGCATGTCGGTACCATCGGCTCTCCGGGCAAACTTCTCTTTTCCGGGCTCGTACTCCTCTGCTAGATTCATGCGCAATCGATCAAGCTCGCGAATAATGCGCCCTTCGCATACCTCGTAACGTTCGCCGCTTCCCATTAAAGCCAGATAGCGCTGTGAAGCTTTCGTCGTCTCGTCACCTTCTCCGGGCGAAGAACGAGTCCCAGTGTACTGCGGGCGAAATATTTTCAACAATTATAATTGCACCAACTAAATTGTGTATTATCCTGAGCGTGTGCATTACTTGACGATCGCTAAAAGAGTCCTCGTTTTTCACCGAATGATTGGGAGTTGACGATCGACTACAGCTCTCGTCGGCTTGAAAATTGTAAACCGCGGATTTTAATATTTAATTTTGAAAAAGCGCTCTCGATTTGATGCGTGTGAAAGTCTGCTTACTCTCTGCATCGGTGCTAGACTTTATGACAATACCGTTTGGCCGTAAAACAACGACGCTGCCATCATTCGATACTTTTACTATATCGCCGTTTGATAAATATTTTCGTAATTTTTCATTTTTCGCGTTGTCGTCGTCGCCGCTGTTATTATTATCATTATTACAGAATTCGTTTGACGCTGTTATGCAATATTGTTGCTGTATATAGAATGGATATTTCACATTTTCATGTTCCATCGGCTTAATCATCAATCCGGAAGGACAGCATATTTGAATATCGTACAGTAACCCGTCTCCTGCTTGCGGTAAATCTGTCAATACCTCGAAAAATACGCGTTATTTATAGCTGCTGATCAAATTATCAAAATATATAATATTGTTATACTGGCGTCATTCATCGGTGTGACAGTTCAAAGTGAGAGAAAGAGAGAGAGAGAGAGAGAGAGAGAGAGAGAGAGAGAGAGAGAGAGAGAAAGAGACATAAATAGAAGAGAATTACCCAATCGCCTGCTAAAGGCCACAATCATGCCATTTTTATCGGTCAGCTCGAATGTCTTTTGTGCTTGGCCCTCGATCGCGTGACACTTCAGACTCCAAGTTTCATTATCGACAATCGTATCGACACTTATACACACAGCCGGCTGTACTTTACCGTTGATTAACCACGTTTCGCTGGACGCACAAATGCGTGTACCGTCCTTTGTAGTACGGCAGCGTTGCGTATGCGAGAGCTGAACGCGTCGATTGTTGCCTAAATCGTAACCGATAAAGTCGAAAGCTTCATTGGATTTATCGCTGCTGAGCGAGGTGTCATCTCTGATCGAGATAGATTCTGCGGGGTAAGAGCTCGTCCGATCATACTAACGTTATAGAAACGAAAAGAGAGAAAGGAAAAAAATTATGGCTTACCGTGTGCGTTTACTTTGGACGAGCAGCGAGAATTTCCAGGAGCATTGCACTCGGCATCTCTCAGTATTTGTAGTTCGCAAGCTTTCAACGAGCCCGGCAGATAAAAGTCCTCGTCATTGATGGTCGGCCTTTGGACGTCGGTTGGCTTCATGACTTGCCTGATTCTCTGCCCGAGTTTGTTACCATCGTTACTTTTTCTTCGCCACTCAAGCCAATCTAGCTCCTCGCCCTCTACGTAATCGCTAAAGTCGCGCAGGCAGACGGGCGTTCGTAAAACACAAGTATCGCTGCTCTCGAGCTGTTTATGATATTCAGCGAACAATCATTGAAATGCACTAAAACGTCATGATATTAATTGAACTTTCGAGTAGCGCGATTCCTATTGTTTTTCAACTAGCCTACGTGGAGCTGGTGATACAGATGGATATACAAAGTAATGAAAAAAACTTTTCAATAAAATCAAATTGCCTGCGTAGCGCAAAAAGCTATTCGCGAATTTACATTTTCAGCTATTTTTTTTTTTTTTTTTTGTACTTTCTATCCTCTTCAATCCTATATATATGTTCGAAGTTTTCACAGAGACTCGTTGAAAAGCTGCATCTCTCGAATCCAATCAATTGGTAAAGGCATAAATGTATAGGTATGTGGGTCTACATATACAAACTCGGACGTGTATGCGTGCATGTAATGCGATTTAAAGCTTCACCTCTTGACCGTAATCGTCGTCTTGGTCGACGAAAAGCAGTAATATAGAATCAGTCGGTACGAAGTGCTCAACCAAAACGAAGCTGTCGCAATGATTCCGTTGGTCCACTCGGCGAAAGCAATCCCGAACTATTTGGAGAAAAGCTGCATAACCGAGGCATTCAACGTCCTCGATTCCGTCGAATGGGGCCGCTGGGCACTGGCCGTCGTTGCTACTGCTGCAAGCGTCGCCGTCTTCACTATCACTGACATCGAAAATCTCTCGAGCGTCGATCAGACCGAAGATCGCTGGGTAGACTTCCTCAAAAAGCGATTGATTTAATAAGTTATTTTGTTGACTTCCAGATGATTTTTTTGCTTTCGACGTATTTGGCAAGCTATAACTAGGTGCATTCTCGAGAGGCTTCTCTGCGAAAAAAAATAATTATCAAACACATTCGTCAGGTTATTAGGTAGTACTCTAAACGAGATAGTTCTCAAATTTCTATTTTCCAATGAGCTCTAGCATTTTCAAAGCGGCCAAATTGTTTCTATTTGAAATTTGAATTTTTAGACATGATCTAATTACTCTCTTATTTAATATTAATGTTGGGTACTTTTACCAGTAATTCTTTTTAAAGAGAAAATTTTTTGAATTTTTAAATTTCAAAACTATTTCGTAGGCATCATGTTCCATTTCGTTTTGTGTTGAAATACTTCTGATAAATGAGTTTTAAAAAATTTGCTTCACGATCTTTCATTAAATAAAAGTATAATATTAAAATTTACTTGAAGATGTTTTATCCAAGCTTGGCATACTGTTTTGCTTTGAATTCTGGGACTCGGAATTTTTTTTTCTCCTGCATGGCGTACATTTTCTCTATTGCGAGCAAATTGAGCGCATGCAGAGCGTCTGATCTGCTCATTCCTTGCTCGGTGCAGTATTGAAAAATGTCCTCCATTTGGTATTGGCAATTTCGTGCCTATAATCGCAGTCGCATATTGAGAAAAAGTCTCAGAATTGATGAAATTTCTCACGCAGAGAGAGAGAGAGAGAGAGAGAGAGAGAGAGTGAAAGAGAGAAATAGAGGAACGCAAAACCTCCTCGTCGTTGTCTTTCCAAGCCGTTGTAATCCTCGGGTCTAGCGGCTGCGGCTGTGGCGCTACTTTCAAACTCTCAACCTGGCAGCGTGTCGAGTTGGAAGCCAGTAGCAGTAGTGCATCGTTAGCGCGACACGCATTTAACCACAGTTCGTCTCCGTGAAGAATTAAGCGGAACTCGGCTAGAGACGTTTCGTTGGCCCGAGGCTGAGCGAGCTCGTATTTCAAATTCAATAGGTAAAGTTTCAGCTCGATGCGATCAAGTAGATCAGAGTTCGCTGTGTTTAACAAAGTCGATGTTTCACTGCAACTATTCGAAAAGGATTCCGGGGCCCACCAGCCTCCTTGTCATCGTAGCTGTCATCGTCTGTAACTTCTGACAAGTATGCACAACGCACGCGAGCTTTAATGTTAAAAATAATCGGCCTCTTTATGAGCACTCTGCAAATTGTACCTTCTTCGACTAGTTGCAGCATTTTCTCGAGCAGTAGACTAACGACTGCCAACTCTTCCGGCAGCCAGCTCGTTGCTCGTTCGTACCTCAAATACATCTCGCCTCTTTTTTCCTCCTCCATGTCGAATACTCGCATTCTCGATAAATATTCCTGGTGTGCTTGCAGCGATTCGTAAATGTCATAAAGAACGTAGGACAGGCGATTGTACAAGTCAAGGCAATCGACGGGTGGGCAAAATGTACGGATTATCACGTCGTTGAGAAGCTTTGAGTCATTCAGATGATCGAAAAAACTATAGACAAATTTCATTGCGACATTATATTAGCTTACTTGGTTGAATTTTTTCCCATGCAGACAATGAAATCACCTCAAAGTATCGAAAGAGTCATTGTAGCTACTGCTCAATTCCTCTCCATTATGAGTCACTGGCAAAGAAATCTCGTATTTCAGAATACATCGAAGTGGCAGTCCAATTTTAATGAGCTCCAAAGGCAGCAATGTCGTGTCACGAAATCCCGTTAAAAGTATATAAAGCTGTGGGCCTTGTATAACGACGTAAGGTAAAAATATATTAAAACCATCTTTATAGCTTTGCGATTTATATATTAGAAAAAATTAAAAGTACCCACCATTTTCCGGTGCATCATCGACATAAACGCGATCCTTCCACTCTTCGCCCCTTTTGCGCAGCTTTGAATTACATCTTCTGAGTGAGTCGACTTTGGTTTCTATTAAATTTTTCATAGAGAGAAATTCACACTCCGGCTCGCTGGCAAATTTAAGTTTGAGGTTCTTTTTCTCCAACGAATCAAGTTTCGCCTCATAAATCAGCCACTTGATTAAATTAGCCTCCACGTTGACAGTATTATTAGTCGAGTTTTCTCTGAGTGATTGTAATGCCGAGAAGGCGCTTTGTCGTAAATTGTGCGTCGAATTGTCGACCTCTTCCAGTTAACATTTAAAAAAAAGTATCACATTTAAGCTATTGACAGTCGTTAAGTTCAAAAGACACCCAAAATATATATCAACAGCACTTTCTAAGACTTCTATTCAAAAGACTTTGTTATTATTTAGATGACGTTATGGAAAAAAGGTTTTTTTCTGTTCGACGAATCTAACGAGCGAAACGCTTGCATAAATTAATTAGAATCTCGACCCCGAATAGATTCAGCAACTTTTTACAGCCAAGTGTATACGCTTAAATTGTAAGAAAGAGCGACGGAATACAATTAAAAGTCCATTTAAAAATTTTGAAAATTTAAAAAAATTAAATCGTAAATAATGTACAGCTGAACTTCTATGTGCGGCGGCATAAAGAAATAGTTGGAAGTTTGTATACTGCGATAATGAGCGTAGATTTATAAATGTTGGTAAGCTCCTTACTCGATGAAAGATAGGAATTTTCCGTGTAAGACTCGAGCATCTTCTCACGACTAATTACTCGAATTTCCTTTCTGTAACCGTTTGCACAGGCTTCGTTAATCATGTTGGCGTACTTTATCAGACTCACTCGGGCCTCTACCAGCATGACGACTATGCATTGCCAATTTTCATCGTTGACGATGATACTTTCCGCGTTCACGCCCAGCGGTAGCCCTACGCTCGAGATCTCCGATTTCTTTTTTGTCGACGGGGTGAGCATCTTCGCGACTCGTCAACTGAATTATAATCATAACCTTAGTTTGTATAGTGAATGCATTGTCCGTTGGCGACGTAAACAATTGCGGCGTTAATAAGCGCACAATGACTATCTTTACTTTCCTTCACAATTGCTTATTGCCGTGAATATTTCTAAATCATAGCCATTTAAATTTGTGGTGTACGAGTGAGTCCAATTTATGTAAAAAAGAGTAAAATATGAATTTCATACTAAGATAAAGAGAGAGACAAAAGATATAGGGATACAAAATTACGTAAAATTAACACATTTATGGTCTAAAATTACGAATTATAGATGTTTTTTGTGATTTTATCATAGATTATTGATTCAACTATAAGCATCATTTTCAGATTTTTTCTCCACTGGTTAATTGTTATTTAATGTCAAAAACTGTCCGCACTTCCATACATGTCTCGCTCTCTTTTATATAATGTAACGTACCAAAAATGCGTCAAGATCGGTGACATACGTGCGGATAAAAAAAAGTATTAGTTTTTTTCAATGAAAAGTACCGAACTCAAAAATAAAGATGCCAGATATTAAATGTAATGTGTTGAATAAACTTTCAGCATGAAATTTGACCAAGCATAACCAAGCACTATTCACCCTAAAGATGAGTTTAATTTTCGTTATCTCGCTTCACCGCAGATGTAGCATCCTAAATTTCTTCCTCTCCCTTCCTCACCCTCTCTTTCTTTATGTTCTCTACTAGCTGTTTCCGTCGTTTGGTTGCATATACTCCATACTTTGTAGCGACAGAAGCAACGACAACACCTGGCAGTGCAAACCATTGCGCGAAGCAGCAGCAAAAGCTGATACGAATACAGTCCAAATGTCGTCTTTCTGCCTCATAGTCTCTGCCCCTCTTTTGGACAAACTAAACAGCCGTACTCTCAGTAACAGTTTATACACAAATACACACTCTCGGGTCGGCGCGTACACACATGGACATATCCAGACAGAGAGACAGAGAGAGAGAGAGAGAGAGAGAGAGAAAGACGAGCGCACAAACGCACATTCGCAAAGCGAAGGAAGAGACGATCTCATTTCCTTGGGAGCTTCTGAGTAGTAGTTATGTACGTACACTTGGCCTCCTTTAACGAACTCGTCTTAGCCAAACTTATTGCTTGAGAGCTTGCATTGAGTGTTTGGATACTGCTTCGCAAGAGCCTTCCGCTTGCACTTGCCGCAGCTTGTAACTATACTCCATATACCTAAGATCCCCCTTTACCGCTTCTTTCATTACGATTTTCGATTTGATTTATTATAATTAATTACTCATGTTATGTTACTTTAATGTCGATACAATACTTGAGATTTGACAGACTCATAATTAATACTTGATAAAAACTACGCTTGGATTGAAACTAATTAATGAGTAAAAAATTGAAATTATGGCTCAGAAAAAAGCATAATTGTGAACTCGGCACAGTGCTATGAAATTGAGTATAATATTGCTGCCGTAAAGCACACTTTTACCGCAATCGGCATTCGCACATCGTCAAAGGCCGCCAACAGCACAGTATGTATGCTATGGCTTTGCCTGAAGCCCACCTGGCGTGAATGTAAAGTCGTTAAGAGGTCGATGTTGCCAAAGCTAAGCGAAAAGTAATTTTGAATAAAAAAGTAACGATGCATTATTTATTGATTTCACCCTTTGCAAATAATTCATGAATAACAATATTTTTATATAATTTCATTTACATGAATTTCAAAATTGCAATTTTTAGGTAAAATTCAAGGTAATGACGCGGCACAAAACGCAACTATACACTGAAAAAATTAAATATACTAAATCGTGAAAAAGGCTCTGCTTGGCTCAAGAAATACAAAAAATTTTGAGATAAGCTAAAATTTTGCCTGACCCAGTAGAAAAGTGATCGCGTATCTGTGTGGCAACGACTGGCCACTGGGCCATCGCAACTTCGTGTTTGTACATCGAAGTTCTTGTGCACGAATCACACAGCAAAAAAAAAAACACGCGTGATGAACTGATTTGGTTTCCACATCTAATTCACGAGCATTCAACAATATAAACATAGGCCACTACAACCAAGCAGACGTCGTGGCAGCCGCGATGCGCGTCCTACGTAGAGATTCTCACGAGATCGAGATCGATGTATCTAGGTTAACGGACACTTTAACTCTTGATACACACATACACACGCATTTTTTTGCTGTACGATTCGTGCTCGAGAACTTCTGAGTGCAAACACGAAGTTGCGATAGCCTAATGACGAGTGATTGACGCATAGATACGTGGTCACTTTTCTACTGTGTCAGGCAAAATTTTAGCTTGACTCAAAATTTTTTATATTTCTTGAGCCAAGCAGAGCCTTTTTCATGATGCAGTATATTTATTTTTTTCAGTGTACCCACGTATGAATATCATAACAAATTCCCATACAAATTGGATGATGATAGAAAAAAAATTTAATTCTTCACGTACACTGCAAATATGAGTCAATTATCAAAAATTATATTAACAATAGACGTATCAATACCGAAATTCATACAGTACAACTTCAAATCACTAAAAAGGTATCATATAAATTAAGATGCAATCGGTTGAACGGTTATGTAGATATCGTATTTACAAGCTCGCATTGTTTTAACAATAGAAGCGCTATGCTCAGCTGAATTATTGGACGATAGCCCTAATGGAAATTATCTTCTGCTATAAAATTTTATTAACTTTTAAAAACTTTTATAAATTTTGATTAACTTTTATTAGAGTTTCAAATCCGAATGTTTATATCAATTAATAAAAGTTTATAGAAGTTTACAAAATTTGATTGTTTTTTTTAGAAGAATCGATTTCAGTTAGGAAGGTAAAGTTTTGTCAAATGACAGAATTGGAAACATGTATAGCTCAAATCCAAAGACTTGGACTTGGACATCCAAAGAGTAAGCAAGAAGATTGGACAGAGAATTATATGACTTAATATATCAATGTATCGTGTGCATTTCATCAATTGTCATTAAATGTTCATATTCTGTATTCGATCAGCAATGAATTAAGCAAACAATTCAACTAAATTTTAAATGGAATGTGTTTGTTGAACAACGTTTTCATAGTTTATCATTTTTATCCCATTAACTCAACGGCTCTTAGGAAGAGGTCGGTTTAATATGCTCATTTTTATTCTCTTTCCTCTTTTGGACCTCATAAGAGGCGGTATATCAAACCGTTTGACAGGCTAAATTTTAGCCCGATAGTATGCACACACAATAGCGCGATAATTTTTCTTCCTTTTCGTCTATATAAAAGATCATAGGCTAACATCTATAGGTGTACGTATAAAAATGGATGAAGCAAATGAAAAAAAGCCTGCAGCCACGCTGAACGGTCCGCACAGCGGATGTGATGGAGAAAAAGTCAAGAGAATAGCTTTGTCGCGTCAAGCACAGCCTTTCTTGATCGAGAGAAAGTCGCAATCGTTTTGGCCGCTCGCACATCTGAGCTTGTCATTCGATGCAGATTTATTATTTTTCGATTTTATTTGGAATTTCGACTGATCCTCGTCCGTGATATGATAATTTTAATATATAAATAACTATATTTCAAGTTTTATATATTTCTATAGCTATGTAACTGCTTCCTTGCATGTCCATACCTGTAATAAATATTTGAAATTAGCGAAGAGAAGTTAATTGACTAATTTATTGACCTTGATTCACACCCAAATTATATGAGTTATGCGGAGGACAGGGGAGTTGCAGAAACTACAAAAATTTATTTAGAGCTACTTTATGGCTGTAATTATCAATACCCGCAGTGAAACGTGTGCAATAAAAATTGATTTCTTCACAATTCTTTTGATTCTTTGTCAGTGTCAAATAGTTCCTCTTACATATGTCAATGCACTCGACGTAAGCGTATTATTTTGAGAATGGAAAAGGTACAATTAATCGAGCAAACCATCTTCATTTTCTCTGTTTAGTAGGCATAACACAAACGGAGAAGTGAGAAAGTGGAAAATAAGATACTATAAATCGTCAGAGTATTACGATTGTGCTTTTGTCTCGGCTGTATAGTGGAGCGATAAACTGGACTCGAATAAATACACAACCAACACACAGAGCACTAGGCAAATATATATAATACATTGTGCATCGTCAAGCTTTCCACGTATGCGCGCAGAGACCGTGAGCGGGTGAGAGGGAGTTACTTCTATTGAAGTGAGCTTTGTACATACTCGCTTGGACTATCGCCTCTAACGCGCTAAGAGAATATACTCAGTTGACTCCAGCACCCCGAGGGCTATCTGTTGCAAGTGGAAATTTTGGGATTCTGCCGTGCGGCAACGTACCTAGCTATATATCTACCTATCTAATATATATACACTTTAATAAAGTCCCATCCTCTTGGATCCCCTCCTCCTCCCGCCCCTCCAAAAACGTAAAATTGTGTCATTTTTCACGGTATTTTGATGGCTCCGCTCATCCACGCTCCCCTCCTCCTACGGTGCCTCCTCCAAAATGTAATTGTTTTTATTACTAGGATTGCCGTGAAACGTCTCGTGGATCCACCTGGAGAAGTTGAAATTCACGACAATTCACCGACAAAGCCTCGCAGATACGTCGAGCGGTCTCGCGAAACAATTCCAAGATCCCCGAAGAGTTGGAGAAGTTAAAATCCACCGAGATAGAATTTTTTGAATTCATGTATGATCCGCGTGGTATCTACGTCTGATCTACTCGGAATCGTAGTCCGATCTACGTAGTACCCATGTCTAATCCTCATGGATAGCTAATCTACGTGGATAATCCACGCGGACATCCATGCAATTTTTTTCAACTGGGTAGTATGGAGCCAAGCTTTAAAAAAGTATTTGATGCTTAACATATGCAATTGTGAATTCATTAATAAATCGTTGAATGCACTACTTAACTGTGGAAAGAGAAAATTCACCGAAATTTTAGGGGTAACCAAAGTTATTGAAAAATTGTTGAATGCCTCGCATACTGGATTGGGAAATTCATTTTAACAAAACATATAACACCTTTCTCAAATGTGTGATAAGGATAATTAATCGAAATTGTGAAAGTAGCCAAAGTTATTAAAAAATTGTTAAGGAGGTTCGATAGCACTTTCAAGAGGCAGGCGGGATGAGAGGATCGTCTATGCTTATACACGTGCACGAAGGAGTGATACCAACTCATGGGAACAAAATATTATGAGCAAAAAATCAACTATATACACAGAAAATTGATATTCTAGAATGAAAATTGTCCTTATTAATCATTATTTTAATCATACCGAACGTATATTTTATCAAATTATTATAAATTTTGATAAAAAACATCATCATTTATAACGACGAAATCTGGCAACAGCGTCATTCCAACAGTATGTACCAATTTATTATGCGTGTGATGAGTTGCCGTACAAGTGCCTATACACTGACCCAATCTAATTCTGTCCAATCCACAGAATAGTAGAACGTGTAAAAGCATAGGAATTATGGCGTTCCAAACCAAAAAATTGGTCAAAATTGTGGCAGTAGTCAAAGTTATTGAAAAATTGTTACATGCGTAATATAGAATCTGAAAATTTATTTAAGAAAAGCTTTTTTATTAAATCTGAAAATTGATTTACTGTTTAATGAACAATTTTTTTAATTTTTAATGCCACTTATGGAATTGTAAATACAAAAATTTTTAATTTTTAAATATGGGTTTGAGAAAATTTACAGAATTTGAGAGTTAATACGTTGTTTTTACAAATTTTATCTCATTTTTCGGAACATAAATATATCCGAAAAAATTCGTCGTTATGGTCAATGTCATTAGGGATTTTTAGAAAGAGTCATACGTAGAATACCATCAATCGTTATTGCATTTCTCACTCAATGGATAGAAAGAGAAATCTTGCATTGATTTTCGGCACTGCAGACATTTTCAAAAAAATTATAGGTTTCACTGTTCCATAAAAATTAAAGAGAAAATTCACAGACTGTGTGAACAGAAATCAAAAGTTTATAGTAATAAATGCGATGTAAATGAGCTGCAATGCTTTTGTAAATTTACAATTTTTTTTTTATAAATTGTTAATTTACGCAATTTTAAACACCACCATTGAAAAGAATATCCTCAAAGCCATTAAGTATAGTAGTTTTCATAATTTTTCTCGTATCGATTGAGACATGTGTAACCTATAAAACCCTTACCCCGACGTACTGCGTCGGTTACGTGTGTCCTTTGGCTGCAGGTCTGTCCATATACGTCCGGGGTCTATCTGTGGAAAGCATGCGAGGGGAAAAGGGAATATTCTCACACACATTCACAAATAATTACTCTCGCTCTTAACAATAACAACTACCAGGTTTATTCTCATTCAATAAACATTCTACACGGCCTCAGAGAGTACCCGCATACCGGTCGACGGCAGACGCGACGATCGTAGCCCTGGTGGGCGCGTCGGCGCGTACGACTCGCAAACACAACGACCGAAGGCTGGGCCGCCCGACTCACCACACGATTCGAGATCCTCTCCTGGTCCAGATCCGCCCTTGGTTGTCCTTGTGGTCTGCTCAGCCGTTGGATCCACTGGTTCTCTCTCGCGCACTCGGTCGACTCGTACCGGCCCTCGCACTCTTCACTGGGGCGACGTAGGATCTTACTACCCGCGCGGTACTCGTCAATCCGACGTAGACATCCCCGAGGATGTCGCGCTCAACTCACACGCTCGAGCTCCGTTCGATCTCAAAGCACATCTTCAACTCCTTCCTCTGTTTATATGTACGCTCTCGTATCTCAACGTATACGCGTGTTTACGTTCTATTCTTTCACACTTGGCGCTCACATGAAATCATATTCAAAATACATTGATTAATAACGATTCTTATAACTAATAATCTACTCGGCAAGTCGACGATGGTTCGTCAGGGCGGATAATGCCAGTTCCGGCATTACACATGGTAAGAGCGCAATGTTGAATGTTAAAATTGGGTCCTCTAGGCGTTCATGGGTTAAATATACTATTGAGTCATTTTTTATACATATTTCCTTTTTGCTCATTTTTAATTTTCATCTAATATATATTGGGGGGTTAGCGAGCGGAGCGAGCAGGGGGGTTGCAGCCCCCCTAGTATATACTATATATAGTATACAGTATATAGTATATACTGATTTAGCAATATAGATTAGATGAAAATTAAAAATGAGCATAAAGGAAATATGTATAAAAAATGACGTGTGAAATGAATTGTTATTGGGAAAAAGCTCAGAGGCATAAAAAACCCAAGAATTTAATTGAATAAAATGAAACTCATAATTTTACATTTAAACATACATAATAAGTAAGTTATAAATAAATTTAACTTTACAAAGAAGAACGTGTGGAACAAACAATACTCACAAAGATTCTCGATGTGTAGAGAATCTACAACTCGCTGTGGAAGCGAGGGCAGATCGTGGATCTGCCGATCGATCGATATTTTTATTGTCCTTTTTAAAGAATTAAATTTTCGAGATACTTTTAATTAATATATTTTTCTTTAATTAAAGGTTAGAAAAAATAACAATCGCGGAGCAAATACGTCCTTCTCTAACGAGTTTGTCAAGATTATATTTTTTTCTTAATTTTCGACTTTCTTTTCTTTTTTTAAAACTGCCTGAAATTGGCTATAGTTCCTATCGATTCGAACATACTCCCGGCGTAAGCTGCGGAATTTTAATGTTTAATGACGCAGTAAATTTTGAATTTTATAAAAGAATATACAAAGAAAATTATTCACGTTGTTTTTGAACAATCGGAAGGATACAAAGTTTCGTAATGTTGCGTTTAAATACGCCATTAGCTGTCTTCACTGAAGCCACTCGTGCAATGCCGTCACCCCCTGGAAATACCTCGATGATCTTTCCTAGCGGCCATTTCATACAATCATTTATATCGTCCATCAAAATAACAACTGATCCGACTTCCAATTAGCATTGGATTCATGCCATTTTTGACGATCTGAAGCTCGTGAAGATATCCTTATGCCATTTATTCCAAAAGTCTTGCTTCACCTTTGAAAGGAAATTGAGAGTTAAGAGCCGGTTGTCAGGAACTGAAAGATAGGATTTCTCAGGTAAGGCATTTAATGGACGACCGCGAATGAATGTGCAGGTGTTATTGCTAGAGAATCATTAGGATCAGGTGACAGAGTATACACAACGGCCTTGAATTTAAAATTGCTTCTATTCAATTAAAAGTGTTTCAAGTTGCTCATATGTAAGTTTTTGATCCTTTAATACCCGCTTTAAGTGATGTTAAAGCTTTTAACAGCCGCTTCCCAAATTCCTCCAAAATGTTGATAACGGCGGATTAAAATGCCACTCAATTCTTTTAAACACATAATTATTGAGTTCTTCTTTAGACTTTGAATTATTTAAAACTCATAAAATTCGCGTAATTCTCGATTAGCACCAACGAAGTAGTCCCGTTATCCGAATACATGTGCTCAGGAAGCCCTTTGCGACCTATGAATCGTCGAAATGCAACGAGGAAACCGTCTGTTGATAAGTCAGTAGCTAATTCGATGAACAGCTTTTGAAACCATGCAAATAAACACACACCCATAAGTTTTGATGAAAGTTTTATTTTCTTTTTTCTCTTTAATCATGATCGGACAAAAAAATCGACTCCTGTGTGACAAAAAATTGGTGATTCCTGGACTCGACTTTCCGGTAAATCTGCCATTTGAGCATAAAGTTTTTAGGATTTTGCCGAATACAATCAATACAGTGGTGAATAACATTTCTGACTTGATCTTTTCCATTGAGAATGAAAAATTTTCACGAATGGCATAGAGAGTATTTGAATTCCTGCATGTAAATTGACTTGATGAAATTGTCGAATGATCATGTCTATTACTGGGTGCTTATTGGGCAATAATATTTGGTGTTTTTGATTATAAGGAAGATTTGACTTTTTTAATCGCCCACCTACGCGAAGGACACCTATTCATCGATGAACGGATGTAATTGATCAAACGAGTGCGCTTATGGAAGATGTACTGAACCTTTAGAAGAAATGTTAGTCTTTTTTTTTTTTATTTAATTTTTTTATTTGCAATCTGTCTACATTTCAAGACAATAGGCAAACACTTCGAACAGAGGATAGAATAACGGGTGTGGGCCTAAGTCCAGTGACAAGGGCCCTTATGGACAATACAATTTTATTTTTTTTTTTTACAAGTAGATGTGCTTTTTCAATCTTGATCCTTCAAAGGATACGTTATTGAGTTGAGCAGCTAAGATATTTGGGTGATATTTCAACCGATTTTTGTAGGGGAGGAGAATCTTTGTATTTCCTCTCTTATCGATGGGGTCTCCAGATCGCGTCTAATAACTTCATTTGTAACATACCACGGGGCATTTACTATGGTCCTGAGTACTTTCGATTGAAATCTTTCAATTACTTCTAGATTGGATTTGGCAGCTGCACCCCACAGTTGAATTCCATACGTCCATATTGGTTTTAGAATACTTTTATATAGGAGTATTTTGTTTTCTAGAATTAGGACTGAATTTCTTCCGAGTAGCCAGTACAGTTTTCTGAGCTGTAGGCTGAGTTGTTTTCTTTTGGTCCATATGTGTGTCCTCCAGGTGAGTCTTCGATCCAAGTGCATCCCAAGATATTTAACTTCTGTAGATTGCGCCACTGGGGTTTTGTTTATAAATACAGTAGGACACGTTTCCTTACGAAGAGAGAAGGTAATGTGCACCGACTTATTTTCATTGATCTTGATTCTCCAGTCATTGAACCAGTGTTCCACTTTGGATAGGTGTTCTTGTAGGTTTGTTGAGGCGAGAACTGGGTCAGGATTAGAGCAAAGTAATGCGGTATCGTCCGCATACGTAGCTGTTGTCGTAGTATTTGAAGATGGAATGTCTGATGTGTACAGTAGATATAAGGTTGGCCCGAGAACACTGCCCTGAGGAACACCAGCATGAATATCGTGGAGTTCGGTTACTTCGTTATTAACTTTCACTCGGAACGTTCGCTTTTCCAGGTATGATTTCAGTATCTGATAGAGGCCTTCCGGAAGATTTTTCTTGATTTTATACAGTAGACCTGTGTGCCAGACCTTGTCAAAAGCTTGAGCCACGTCCAGGAAGATAGCTGAGCAGTATTGCTTCCTTTCGAAAGCTCTTCGAATGTTTACTACAATTCTGTTCACTTGTTCAATGGTAGAATGATTTTCACGGAAACCAAATTGATGTTCTGGGATTAATTTTCTATCCAGTAGTAACGGCTTGAGTCTGCTGAGTATGACTTTTTCACAAAGTTTAGAACAGATGGGTAACAAACTGATAGGTCGGTAAGATGTTGTTTGTTCAGGAGATTTTCCTGGTTTCAGAATCATAATAATTTGCGCGACTTTCCACTGGCTGGGAAAATACTTCAGTCTTAAGCATGCGTTTATAAGTATAGTTAAATATCTGACTGCTTTTGGTGGTAGTTCTTTTATTGTTCTACTATTGATTCCATCATATCCTGGAGATTTTCGATTTTTTAAGTTTCCGATAAGACCTTGAATTTCGTGTAAGCTGGCATACTTCATTTGTAACTCCTCGAACAAAGGACGTTGGTCTTGCAACAATATTTCTTCTTCTTCTCCCGTAATTTGTCTCGGTGGTGTATCAAAAACCTTGCTTAGATATTCAGCAAAGTTTTCGGCTTTTTCTTGATCACTTCTGGCCCATTTACCCATTGTCCTGATGGGCGGAATAAATTGCTGGGTGAGCTTCAATTTCTTGGTGGCTTTCCATAGAGAGTAATCCGTTGACGCCGTTGGGGTGAGGTTTTGCAGGTAGTAGTTAATTTTAGAGTTTTTATCTTCGCGAAGGATTTTTTTAAGTTGTTTTATTGAATTGTTTAAACGAGTTTTATTTTCCTTGTTACGCGTAATTTGCCAGATTTTTTTAAGTTTACGTTTTTCGCTTATTTTATTTAGTATTTCTGTAGATAAATTTTCCATTTTTCGGGCAGGTTTAGTAGGAGGAGTTGAGAAAAGTATTGCTTTATGGATTAGAATATTGAGATTTCGATCGCAGCATCGACATCGTTACAAGTTTTTAATGGTATTTTGCATGAGAGGTTGTGATCAATGTAATCTTTGTAAGTTGACCAGTTAGTTGTTTTATTTCCAAGAAAATCCGAGTTAGTATTTTTTATGGCTTCGGCGCACAGTTCGAGTATAATTGGCGAGTGATCAGAAGTTAATTCAAGACTGGACTGTACAGAGAGATAGTGAGTCGATATGCCTTTGGCGATGAAAAAGTCAATGAGATCAGGTTTTTTTGATAAATCAGATGGCCAGTACGATGGTTCACCAGATGAGGCGGTGATTAGGTGGTTTTCTTGTATTGAGTCGTACAGCTGTCTGCCACGAGGAGAAGGAGTTACAGATCGAGAGCCCCATGAGGGGTGTTTCGCATTATAGTCACCACCCGCAATGAACCGAGAGCCTAGTTTTTAAAGAATGTTGTGAATTGATCTTGTTTGATATTACGACTTTGTGGACAGTAGATAGCTGAGAATGTGATGGGACCTTTAGATGATTCAGCTGTTACGCTTGTAGCCTGTAAATAATCATCCGTGTTTTTTTCGAGTTCAGGTGTTTCAATCAAGTGTATAGATGATTTGATTATGAGGGCCGTGCCACCATGCGCCCTGCCACTAGGATGTTGCGTGTCGTATATGATGTAGTTTGGAATTTTGAGATACGTTTTATTAGTGAAATGAGTTTCTGAAATGAGCATAATGTCTATGTTTTTTCTTGTTAAAAATGATTTTAATTCTAGGCTACGCTCAGCGAGTCCGTTGGCATTCCATGCTGCGATGGTAAATTTTTCGCGAACAGGCATTTATAATTTATTGATGAGTTAGTTAACAGTTCTAGCATAATTTTCATAGTAGACATAAGTTGTGACATCATTTTTTAGCTTGAGTATAGAGTTATTATTATTATTACTTTCGATGTTGTTATTGCTTTCAGCGATAACCATTACCTCAGGAATTGTATGTTGATGATCTTCGGGTGATTGACCTGGTAACCCAGTTACAGCTTGTGCGAATGAGACGTTTGGAATAGTGTTTTTAAACTGAGTTTGTTTGAAAGAATTATTTTGATAATAGAGTTTCTTTTCGCGAAGGGCTGGATTTAATTTTTGTAACAGCTGCTTACGAACGATACAGCCTTTATAGCTGACCGGATGGTTTCCTTGGCAATTGGCGCAAATGACTTCTTTAGTTTTTTCTTTAATTGGACAATCGCTTGTTAAGTGATTTTTAGCGCATTTAACGCAGACAGGCTGATTGTTACAATAGTTTTTAGTATGACCGTACTCTTGGCACTTCATACATTGGGGAATATCTCGGCTTTTACGCGGTGGCTCGAAGCTAACTACTGTATTTAAGAGTCGGTTTATTTCGTATATTTTTTTATTGTTCATATTTATTTTTAGTTCCACGAAGAAAAGAGGAAGAGGGTTTTTTGTCATAGAGTGTCTAATGTTAGAAATTTTCATCACCGAGTGACCGTACTCTTCGATGGCTTTTTTAGATCGACTATTTCTACTGAAGGGTGCATACTTCGTAGTACGGCTTTAAAACCCTTCTGGTTTTTGCACTGATAAATGTGAAATTCCGTGTTATTCTTTTTTAGCATTTCGATCGCGGCTTTATAGTGATTTTCGACCATGAATTGTACTTTAACCGAGTTGTTATTGAGGATTTTAATGTAAAAATCGTTTCCGGCTATTTCATTTAATTTAATTTTTAAGGGATTTACGTTTTGGACTCCATTAACGAATATCGGTGGTGGCTTATCGTTTTTGACAACTGGATTACTCTTGTTGCATCCTCATTGTCTTCTTTCTCGTCCATCATTTCTTTGGTAAGGTCTTCTCTCAGGTCCTGCAAAGGCAGGAACAAGTTTTCTGTTGTTACTGGCATAGACAGCCAGTTCTTGACTGATGTTGTTTCTTAATTTGTTTAAAACTTTTCTTATCAGGACTGGTATTTTTCCTTTTCCTGGTGATGGTTTTAAATGACCTGTCTGCACTGGCAGCTTCAGTGGCATTCTTATCCACTTTATCTGCCATTGCAGATTAATTATTTTGCTTTTATTTCACTACACTAATTTAGTTGAACGGTTGTATATGAGATTACTACTTTAAACGTAATGTTTACTATGAATTCGAGATCTGACATAAACACGTCTGCTCAGCTCGAAGTCTAAACATTGATTGAAATGTTAGTCGACAACGATTTAATCTCTTTGGAAAATTTATCGCGTTGAATCATTGCACATATTTTAAGCTCAGCCGATCGAATTTCGTCGACTGTTAATAACTTATTTCGATCTGATTTTAGGTTTTTCCAACGTATAATTCGCGCTACTAATCTAGTGAAACGGTCAAATTTTGAAAAATGAGAGTATGTATTTTCTGAAGTGTCGTCATCATTAGCAATATTAAGTAAACAAGTATGTTCTTCAAGTCCAGGCAAGTCAATTAATGATAGTTCAATCTCTGATGGCCAATAGCTTCATTCAAACTTAACCATTTTGGACCAGTAAACCAAACATTATTTTGCGCGAATTTAAATGGCAATTGACCTCTGGACAGAGCATCGGCGGATTGTTTTCAGATCGGACATGTTTCCATTGAACTTGATCACCCAAAGATTGAATATCAGCTATTCTATTAGATTCGAAAATTCTGAGAAGATGCGGAGCTTTTTTAAGCCAGCAAAGAACAATTGTAGAATCTGACCAGAAAATTACTCGATGAAAAGAATAATCAATTTGCTTTAAAGTTTCGACGTAAAGTTTTTTGAGCAATGAAGCAGCACAAAGTTCTAATCGTGGAATCGTTAGTCCCTTTAATGGCGCGACTCGAGATTTACTACAAATCAATCTAACCAAACTATTACCATGAGTATCAGTGGATTTCAGATATAAACATGCTCCGTATCCGTGACTGCATGCATCACAGAAACCGTGCAATTCTAAAGATATTGAATTAGAAATTAAAAGTTGTCGAGGAATATTTATCTCCTGTAAGCTAGGTAGTTGATCTGCTAGTGCTTTCCATTTAGTATAAATATCCTGTGGCAAAGATTCGTCCCAAGTTATTTTAGCCGCCCAACATTCTTGTATCAATACTTTAGCATACAACGTTACCGGGCCTATCAAACCAAGAGGATCAATATTTTCGACAATTCTGATAAAAGTTTTCGTTTTGTTGCGTTAACTTCCGAGTCGATAGAATTCGTAGAATATCGTAAAACATCACTTTGAGAATCCCATAATACACCTAATTTTTTTGAATAGGATCTTTTTTTATTACACAGTTCAAATTAAAAAGTTGTTTGTCGATAGTTTCTAAGACCATTGGATGATTCGAAGCCCATTTTCTTATTTGAAATCCACCTTTTAGTAATAAATTAATCATTTCATCGCGTATTGAAAGTATTTCGTCTACTGATTCTGCTCCAGAAATAAAATCGTCAACATAGAAATCACGCAAAAGAAGCTTACTTGCTCGAGGAAAACTCTTTGCCTCGTCACGAGCTAATTGTTGAATAGTGCGAATGGCGAGGAAAGGAGCTGCTGCTGTGCCGAATGTTACAGTATTAAGTTCGAAAGTTCGTATATTACCATTGTGGTACCATAGAATTTTTTGGAATTTACGATCCTCGGGATGAACTAAAATTTGACGATACATTTTTTCAATATCCGCTGTTACGACGTAACGATGTGTACGAAATCTAAGAATTTGTTCGAAAATAGAATTTTGAATTGTTGGGCCAATCATCAGAGTATCATTTAAAGAAAGACCTGTTGATGTTTTTGCTGAGGCATCGAACACGACTCTCACTTTTGTAGTTTCGCTTGATTCTCTAATTACAGCATGATGTGGAAGATAATAGCCGTCAATAATATATTACAAAGAGTCATATGACCTAGTGTTATATACTCTTCCATCACTTTGAAATATTCAGACTTTAATGTGGGATTGTGCTCAATTTTTTCTCAAGTAAATAAAAACGTTTAAGGGCTTGCGAACGAGACTCTCCTAAATTAAATTTGCTATCTCGGAACGGAAGTCGTACTATATCTACCAGTACTGTCACGTTTAGTATGTGTGATATAATGTTGCTCACAAGCAATTTCATCGCGGGATTTTACTGGCTCATGGTCAAAATCTTCAATTGTCCAGAAACGTTCTATAAGCTTGTCTAATTTGAACGTTACAGGACGCCCTTTTCGAAGATTCTACGATACTAGTCGAACCTCCAGCAACAATCCAACCTAAACTTGTTTTCTGTAAGATAATATTTGAATTTTTGTGAGCAAGTTTTATTTGACCGATAGCCAGAACCGACAGAGTAATATTTGAAGCTAAGAGGATATCAACAGCTTGGGCAAATGAAATTGAGGATCTGCAAGCTTTATGGTTTTTGGAATATTGAAATTTTCACGAGGAAAAGTATCATTGGGTATAGCGTCTGTAATTTTTGGAACTATTAGAAAAGTCAACTGTTGTTTGAAATTATTATAATTCGAATAAAAAATAGCTTGAATAAAATGTTTGGAAATTGTACATAACCCATTTACTGCTCCGATATTCACTGCGCAAGTATGTAATGGCAAATCAAGAGATTTAGCTAATCGTTCTGTGATAAGATTGACAGATGAACATGAATCTAATAATGCACGTGCGGTAATTAGATCTCCTTGTCTCGACTGAACTTTGACAATAGCAGTGGTCAATAATTGAGATTCTAATAAAGAAGCGAACGACGTAAATTGACGTTCTAGTCATAATGATGGTGTCCGAGATAGAGAAGATTTTTCATCCTTGGTATTTGAGTCGGATTGGTGTGTTCTATTTTCATTATGAAGTAACGTGTGATGATTACGGTTGCATTTTTTGCAACGTTTAGTATTTTTGCATGGAAACGGATGTATGGAAAGACAATTGAAACAAATTTTATTGTTTTTTGCAAAATCCCATCGCTCTTGAACTGGGAATCGTTAAATTCAGAACATTTGAAAAGGCGATGTGATTCATTGCATTTTGGACAATTGGGTGTATCAGTTGATGACGAATCTGATGAAGTCGAAGATGAAGTTGTTGCGAACGACGTCACATTATTTTTAAAGCTTTTAGCTGAGGGTTGCGAGATATGCTCGCCAGATCGTTTTTTCGCATTATTACTTTTAGAATTAGAAGAAGCACATTCAAAGGCTTGTTGCTTAAAAATAGACATTTGAATAAATTTGAGCAATTCTTCTAATTGTGGTAATTCATCCATATCCAATTTGTCTTGCCATTTAGCTCTGATTGCTGGAGGTAGACAACGTTCAATTATGCGAACTACAAAGTCATCGCCAGATCTCGCCTCGAGACCGTCCAAAATGTGAAGATGTTGTCGAGCTTGATCAAGAAGTAACGATAAATCATCTACGGTTGCTTTAAAAAGTTGTGGAAGATCTAATATTGCGTTAAGATGTTCAATAGCAACGATGCGTTTGTGGTCATAGAAATCAAGCAACGTTTTCCAAGCTTTAGGATAATCTTTGTCGCTAGGATCGAATTGTCCTACCTTTGCTAAAGCTTGACCGGTGAGAGAATCAAATAATTGACTGCCTTCTACTGCGTCACTAATGTCGGTACGTGAGTGCACGAGAGCAATGAATTTGTTTTTATAATTAGCCCACTCTTCGCGTTTACCATCGAAAACAGGTATTTTGATTTTCGGCAATTTTGGCAATTCTAATCTCTCAGAAAAAGTTAGATTACTCAAATTCATTGTTGAATTAACAATACCTTCAGCTCTTTGTAATTTAAACAACAGTACTTGCAGCGTCAAAATACCGTACGTCTACGTTAGCGAAGGCGATGAGCTGACTATTATCAGATTGGAGAGTTGCTAATTCATCGATATATTTAAGTAAATCTTTGTATAGTGTTCCCAGAATATCTGAACGCATTTTTGCATTCACAGGGTGACATCTATGGTTTTTAAATATAATTCTAATCTGTTCAACTGAACTTCGAAAGACTTAATTTTTTGCTCGATGTACGTAACGCGCTTGAGCTGCTCTGGTGACAACGACATACCGAACTTAACCTTGAAATTTTCGAAATTGATATGAAATCGGCTAAACTCAAACTAGCCTAATCAGACTAAAATTACTGGTATTTCTGAAAATGCTTGAATGAATGCAACTTATCTCAATTCGAATTATACAATGGAAAGGCCAGCTGGAGATTGAGGATTCCAAGTGTGGGGGTGACGGAGAGTGACAGGCGGTGATGGAAATTGGATGTTGGCAAAGTCGATGGATGAGATGTTGACTTCGATGAATTGTTGGGTTATCGCTTCGAACAATAAAACCCGTCAAAATTAGTTGTGATAATTACCATATTAAGATGTATGCATAAATCATGAGTTTATTCTGTTTTTGAGGCCGTTTTCGACCTCACAGGAGGCACCATGAATTGACGTGTACTGAAATATCATGTCTGAGATGACATGATAACAAAATTCGAAATCTATAAATATTAAAAAAAAACAATAATAACAACAATTTTTTGTTATTGGGAAAAAGCTCAGAGGCATAAAAAACCCAAGAATTTAATTGAATAAAATGAAACTCATAATTTTACATTTAAACATACATAATAAGTAAGTTATAAATAAATTTAATTTTACAAAGAAACGTGTGGAAAAACAATACTCACAAAGATTCTCGATGTGTAGAGAATCTACAACTCGCTGTGGAAGCGAGGGCAGATCGTGGATCTGCCGATCGATCGATTTTTATTGTCCTTTTTAAAGAATTAAATTTTCGAGATACTTTTAATTAATATATTTTTTTAATTAAAGGTTAGAAAAATAACAATCGCGGAGCAAATACGTCCTTCTCTAACGAGTTGTCAAGATTATATTTTCTTTTTAATTTTTCGACTTTCTTTTCTTTTTTTAAAACTGCCTGAAATTGGCTATAGTTCGTATTGATTCGAACAATCACTCCTTCGTGCACGTGTATAAGCATAGACGATTCTCTCATCCCGCCTGCCTCTTGAAAGTGCTATCGAACCTCCTTAACAATTTTTTAATAACTTTGGCTACTTTCACAATTTCGATTAATTATCCTTATCACACATTTGAGAAAGGTGTTATATGTTTTGTTAAAATGAATTTCCCAATCCAGTATGCGAGGCATTCAACAATTTTTCAATAACTTTGGTTACCCCTAAAATTTCGGTGAATTTTCTCTTTCCACAGTTAAGTAGTGCATTCAACGATTTATTAATGAATTCACAATTGCATATGTTAAGCATCAAATACTTTTTTAAAGCTTGGCTCCATACTACCCAGTTGAAAAAAATTGCATGGATGTCCGCGTGGATTATCCACGTAGATTAGCTATCCATGAGGATTAGACATGGGTACTACGTAGATCGGACTACGATTCCGAGTAGATCAGACGTAGATACCACGCGGATCATACATGAATTCAAAAAAATTCTATCTCGGTGGATTTTAACTTCTCCAACTCTTCGGGGATCTTGGAATTGTTTCGCGAGACCGCTCGACGTATCTGCGAGGCTTTGTCGGTGAATTGTCGTGAATTTCAACTTCTCCAGGTGGATCCACGAGACGTTTCACGGCAATCCTAGTAATAAAAACAATTACATTTTGGAGGAGGCACCGTAGGAGGAGTGAGCGTGGATGAGCGGAGCCATCAAAATACCGTGAAAAATGACACAATTTTACGTTTTTTGGAGGGGCGGGAGGAGGAGGGGATCCAAGAGGAGGGGACTTTATTAAAGTCTATATATATATTAGATTAGATACATACTACGGAGGTTCCGCCCCCCTGCTCGCTCCGTTCGTCAACCCCCCAATTGACCAATATAGATAAGATGAAATTTGAAAATCAGCAAGAAGAAAATATGTATGGAAAAATGACTCATTAGTATATTTCCTCCTATCTATTGGGTAAGGAATGTGATAACGATTGATAGTAATCTTTTACGTACGATCCTTTTAAAATTCCTAAATGAAATTAGCCATAATGACGAATCCGTCCAGTTATATGTATTTAACCCTAAATTTCTGAACATTTTTACCAACCCATATTTAAAAAATAAAAAAACAATTGTTAACTAAACAGTAAATCAATGGTTTTTTTAAATGAATTTTCAGATCCCATGTTAGGCATGTAACAATTTTCAATAATTTTGACTACTCAAACAGTTTTGACCAAATTTCCCTTTCACACAGTTGGAAAAGTCAATTCAATGGTTCGTTAAAATGAATTTCTTACTTCCATATGCTAAGTAATTAACAAATTTTCAATATTTTTTCTATTCCTATAATTTTAGTACATTTTCTATTAAATATATTTCAAATAGTGAATTCAAGTAAGTACCCTACCCTTTTCACGAATCGCGTTTCACGAATGACCTTTTTCACGAATAAAAATTTTCACGAATATCTTTGTTCACGAAAGCAAATCTCACGAATACCATGTTCACGAAAATATTTTCACGAAAGTACTTTTTCACGAACGTACAAATTTCACGAAAGTAATTTTTCACGAACGAACTTAGTTTTAAATGAACAAATTACTTGAATGCCGCCTCGTATATAAACTGCTATGTTCGCGTAGGATCATGTACCGATAATCTTGGACGGTACATTTGTTAATTACATTGTTTATTAACCTTTTTTAATTTTCATTCATATTTTGTATTCGGGCCAGTAAAGCAATGGGGGAAAATCAAGATCAAGTCATTTTGATGGGGAGCAAATTAATTATAAATGGGTTTTTATACCACAAATCGCGTGATATAGTTGAAAAAAATAAATCGTATTGGGACAGCACCAAGTTACGCAAGAAGCTGTGTCGTGCTCGAGCAATTACTACTCTTGCCAGAGAAGGAGAAATCCCTACGATTTTGAAGGGTCCTCAGCATAAACCTACACACGACGATATACCAGATCCAGATGATTGTGCAGCAGAAGTTGTGAAGTTTAATGTGAAAAAGACAGCTGTAGACAATCCTGATCGTCCTTCGACTGCTATTTTGCGAGATGAAATGCGGACTTTATCGCAACGTGTCATTACCCGCTTACCAGAACGAGAAAATTTGAAAAGATCGATGCGTACAGTACGTCGCGTAAAATTACCTAGCAGCCCGGTCATGTTATCTGACCTAGACGAAGTGCCAGAGCAATTTCAAAATACCTTGACTAGTGACAAATTTTTAATTTTTGATACACGCAATGATGGTGAAACGAATGGAAGAGTTCTTGTTTTTGCTACAAAGCGTAACTTACAAATATTAAATGAAAGTACCACATGGTTCTTGGATGGAACTTTTAAAGTAAATTGACGTCGATTTTCCATCGATATTTATATCCATTCAATTTTATGATAAATATTATTCGTATTTTTTCGTGCAGGTTAGTCCTACTTTATTCACCCAATTATTTACTGTGATTGGACTCGTTACGAAGCATGGCAATACGACAGCTTTACCCCTTGTGTACGCTCTTCTTAGTTCCAAGGAAACTCATCAGTACTCGATAGTTCTCAACGCACTGACTGCGACAGCTAAAGACTACGATATTCCCGATTTCAAGCCATCAAAAGTCATGACCGATTTTGAAAAAGGAATTATAAATGCTAGTTCACAGGCTTTTGATTGCGATATTAGTTGCTGCTTCTTTCATTTAGGCCAGTCTATGTACCGACACATCCAAAAACAGAAGCTGCAACGTGCATATCAAGATCGAGAAAATGAAAGCGTTCGCGAACAAACGCACATGATGTTGGCTCTAGCGTTCGTCCCTATCGAAGACTTAAAAAAAATTGTCAAAAAGCTGCATCAATTTGTTGTTTCAGAGCTTGGGCCAGTTTTGGATTATTTTGAACGCACTTATGTCGGTATATCAGCGAAGGGAAGAAGAGCTGCTATTATACCAGATTATGAACCGCATCTATGGAATCAACGAGAGGCTGCCCTCACAGGACAACATAAAACAAATAATGTCAGCGAGGGTTGGCATAATCGTTTCCGGATACTCGTCGGCAAGAATCACCCAGATTTCTACTATCTTTTACGAAAGCTTCAAAAGAGCAGGCTGACACGGAGATAGCTATCACGGAAATGTGTTTAAACAGAAGAGTCAAAGCGCTGCCTAAAAAGAAATGGGTTGATTATCAAACTACAATTCAAAATTTAACTAATAACTATATTACTTTTAAATCTAATGGGAATGAATTGGAATTTTTGAAAATTATTGGCTCCAACATTGTTTTAGAATAAAGTCTCTTTATTTATAAAAAAATGAAGAATTTTTTATTCGTGAACAAAGGTATTCGTGAAAGTATCGTGAGATTTGTTTTCGTGAATAAAGATATTCGTGAAAATCGGTATTCGTGAAAAAGGTCATTCGTGAAACGCGATTCGTGAAAAGGGTAGGTAACCCTAAATAAAATGCTAAGCACTGAAACATTTTTCAATAACGATGCTACTCCCACAATTTTTGTGAATTATTCCTCACGCAAATTTAAGCAAGAAATTCAATGTTATGTTGAAAGAAATTTCCCAATCCCATATGTTAGGCAATCCACAATTAACTTTGGCTAACCCTAACATTTCGGTCAATTATCCCTTTCCACAATTAAGCAGTTAAATTCAACAATTTATTAATAAATTTTTAATTCCATATGTTAAGCATTTATCAATTTTATCGTTAGTTGCAGCATCGTGCACAACGACTTAAGTTCATTTCGCGAGAAACAAGGAAAGGCAAAACGGCTCAAGTTTACCTTCGCAAGCTTCAAAAAGGCGGTAAAGAGTCTACTTTTGTTTGAAAATCAATGAAGAAGCCAATGCAAAATCATAAAATAAAGTTATAATCACAAATGGAGCGAAATTATCGATCTCACAAAAGTGTAACCGCCAAAAGTGGACTTAAGTGCAAACCGTGTATAGGCAAAACGACTTAAGTCCACATTTTCACATCATCACTATGATGCGTATTTCAATTTGATTAGTACTTAGGAGAAAAATTACTTCGTAGAAACTTAAAATATCATAGTTTCAGATCTCAAGTCATCTGCGTCTAGTGAGGCACTCACAAACAAGTTAAAAAACGTTGTTCTCGAAAACACGAAAAATGAACTTAAGTCGTTTTGCCTTTCCACCACAGATTTGCTCGATTAAGAATCCATAGTATATTTGAGTTAAAAATTCCAAAAATTCCCGTATAAATTGTCGTATTCCAGTCGCTATTTTTTGTACTTAAAATCATATTTCACTAATTGGAATCGTCATCACTTCAAGAGAAGGACCCATGGATGCTTTATTTGTACCAAAGACGACAGGATTTAAAAGATTTTCATGTGAAAATTCGAAAAAAATTTTTTTTCTAAATCACGTTTTTTTAATAAAACCATCCATAACTTTTGATCTGTTTGTCATATTGAAAATGTAACACCATATTCAGAAAGTTCATTAAATTTTGCGTAGAATAAGCTTACTCGCAAGTTCTCCAGATCCCATTTTCAGCAAAAGCACAACGGTTCAATAAAGTATCAAAAATGTGTCCGTCCCGGACTTAATGGGTTGAATTACGTAAAATTTTTATCGTATATCTATACAACTTTGTTATTGAAAGAAGTTTTAGCAAATTTCCCCATTTATACTAATTATATCCCCTTTTAGAAAAATCATCCACTAAATTCACTAAAAGTGTCGATAGTTTATAAGCGTTCTGATTGGTTGAGAGAGTGGCGCTGCGAAATGTGTCAGTATGTTGCGCATTGAGTATTGACTGTAAGTTAACCCGTTAACGCCCAGACGGACAGAATTTTTATTTCTTTTGTAGTGACCAATAAAATCATCTTATCAGGGCGAGAAAAATTCTAAAGTACTCATTTTCGATGTAAAATTTAATGTCCTTTTCGAATATGAGTTTATAATTGACCTACGATGCATATTAAAAAAGTTATAAACAAATTATTGCAAAAAAACACGATTTTGAATCCTGAAAAAAAATTTTGATTCAAATTTTTTTTATGAAAGAGACTTCGATCGTGGCCAATAATACCCAAAATTGTGGAATAACGATCTAAAGTTTAAAGTACCGTAGGTGGGATTGGAAAATTCAAGATGGTGGACATCAAAAAATACACTTTTCCAGAAAAATGTACTAAAAAACTTTGGTATTTTTTACTCGTAAACGATCAACTTTAGAAAAAAATGTTACTCTACAAAAAGTGTTTAAAATCATTCAAAGATTACGTAGGAATTTTTTCAGAATTTTTTGAAAATTTTTGAAAATTTTTGAAAAATGATGAATTAAAAAATCGAAAAATTCTTAAACATTCGAAAAAATTCCTACGTTATCTTCAAGTGATTTTAACCTTTTTGTAGAGTAAATTTTTTCTAAGTTGTTCGTTTACGAATTAAAAAAATGTTTTTGTTAATAGTGGAATTCGGTCATTTTTCAAAAATTTTCAAAAATTTTCAAAAAATTCTGAAAAAATTCCTACGTAATCTTTGAATGATTTTAAACACTTTTTGTAGAGTAACTTTTTTCCTAAAGTTGATCGTTTACGAGTAAAAACTACCAAAGGTTTTGAGTACATTTTTCTGGAAAAGTGTATTTTTTGGTGTCCACCATCTTGAATTTTCCAATCCCACCTACGGTACTTTAAACTTTAGATCGTTATTCCACAATTTTGGGTATTATTGGCCACGATCGAAGTCTCTTTCATAAAAAAATTTGAATCAAAATTTTTTTTCAGGATTCAAAATCGTTTTTTTTGCAATAATTGGTTTATAACTTTTTTAATATGCATCGTAGGTCAATTATAAACTCATATTCGAAAAGTACATTAAATTTTACATCGAAAATGAGTACTCTAGAATTTTTCTCGCCCTGATAAGATGATTTTATTGGTCACTACAAAAGAAATAAAAATTCTGTCCGTCTGGGCGTTAACGGGTTAAGGAGGTTCCCTTGCAAAGTTTGCAAGAAGTACATTAGGGTGGTCCACTTTTTCGAAAATTTTTGTATCTCGGGGGATCCATCGGAATCTGAAAGTTTGAGGTTTAAAATGAAGTTTCCTTTAAACGAGAACTCAAATAAATGATTTTAGATGGTGTCGATGGATTTTTGAAGTTTAAAAACGTGCTCCTAAAAGGAGCAAATCGGGCAACCATTCGATTTATTTCAAACTTTGCTCAGAGTGTAAAAATGATCTTAACGATACATTTTCTTACGTATTTTTGTCTGCGGAATCGAATGCCGTAGTTAGTTTTGACCTAGGAGCACAATTTCATTGAAAAAAATACACTTTTTCGATCGTTCTTTTTCGCAAATTTCGCAAAGTTCATTTTCGAGCGAGCGGCAAATGAACAGAAAAAATCTAGAAAATTTTTTGACACCGCCAAAATTTAGCATTTTTTATGACGAATCCAACGGTATATATTAGTATACACTTTAAAATTATTTTAATGCCGAAAAAGCACGATTTTATCCCAAAAAACGATATTAAAAAATGGAAAAATGGAAAAATAATTCATTTCTTCAAGAAAATGGCTGAGTATAATCACTCATGAAAATAATTGAATACAACTATCTGATAGGTTTTTTTCTCACCTTTTAAACGCCGTTTTCAGAGTTAAAAAATTCGCAAAATTCGCCGAGATACAGCTGTTTTTGTACGATGCACTTTTGGGTTAAAATTCAATAATTCTGAGCTGGCTCTATTCATTAAAAACCAGCAAAGCAGATTTTTAAGCTAAAAAAGTGCATCGTACAAAAACAGCTGTATCTCGGCGAATTTTGCGAATTTTTTAACTCTGAAAACGGCGTTTAAAAGGTGAGAAAAAAACCTATCAGATAGTTGTATTCAATTATTTTAATGAGTGATTATACTCAGCCATTTTCTTGAAGAAACGAATATATTTTTCCATTTTTCCATTTTTTAATATCGTTTTTTGGGATAAAATCGTGCTTTTTCGGCATTAAAATAATTTTAAAGCGTATACTAATATATACCGTTGGATTCGTCATAAAAAATGCTAAATTTTGGCGGTGTCAAAAAATTTTCTAGATTTTTTCTGTTCATTTGCCGCTCGCTCGAAAATGAACTTTACGAAATTTGCGAAAAAGAACGATCGAAAAAGTGTATTTTTTTCAATGAAATTGTGCTCCTAGGTCAAAATTAACTACGGCATTCGATTCCGCAGACAAAAATACGTAAGAAAATGTATCGTTAAGATCATTTTTACACTCTGAGCAAAGTTTGAAATAAATCGAATGGTTGCCCGATTTTGCTCCTTTTTAGGAGCACGTTTTTAAACTTCAAAAATCCATCGACACCATCTAAAATCATTTATTTGAGTTCTCGTTTAAAGGAAACTTCATTTTAAACCTCAAACTTTCAGATTCCGATGGATCCCCCGAGATACAAAAAATTTTTGAAAAAGTGGACCACCCTAAAGTACATATATCAATATCGATAGATTTTGACCTCCCGAATCTGGTATAACTCTTATATGCCCCAGCCAGGCAAAATCTCGAGAAAAACGCGATCAAAGTTTCGAAAATTAACATGGACTACATAGGAATGCATGAAAATTTGAGCTACATTTACAATTTATGAAAAGAAATCAAAGTTCGCAGGGGAATGATTATATACAAATTGTAGAGAAAGATCTCATCTTTTTAAAACTGTGTCTCAAAATAGAGGTAGCCAGCCGGTTTTTTCAATATTTTTTTAACAAAAGATGCGAAAACACGACTTTTTCGGCTCGTTTTAGGACTAGCAGACGACAAGCCAGCTAACTTAACCCATGTTACTGCGCGAACACTCAATTTACTAGTGTGTTACCCGAGGGAACCTCCTTAAGCGTTTTAATTAATTCCTCATGGGAGGCGTAAACGAGTTATGTAATGTAAACAAAGTTTAAGTTATAGAGCGCGCGGAGCGCGCTGTTTTAGTGGCTAGTTATATTGTACTAGTTATATTATACTAGTGGCAACAATTGTTGCTACAGCTCAGTATTTTCGGAAAGACGCCTTAACTCGTCTGCTGCGCGCCGCAGCTCGCCGCAGCGACCTAGGTAGTGTAGCCAACTTACGCAGTTTTCACTTTATATATAAGTAATAAGAATATATAATATGTTCACTGTTGTACATAACTGTAGGTATGCTAAATATAAGTAGTTTAAAAATATTTATAATAAAACGACAATAATGAAATTTGAAAGTATTAAACTTTAATGCTTTTAATTTTGTCTCTCATAAATAATAAAATATACACTTTTTTGAATTATTTTGTCATTCAATAAATTTTTGTACTGTACAGCTTCTATAAAATTATCGTCAGCATGGAACCATTTATTGTTTTTATGGAAAAATGTCGTTTAATGGCCCTGATGCATCGGCGGTGACAAATAAAATTTCTCAGTTTATAAGTTGTTTTTAAAGACATATCAGAAGATTTAAATATTTTCATGATTAATATTAGTATTATAAGTAAAAAAAATTAGTTGTACAGCTAATGCTTAGTCTTGGCATATGGGTCGCGACTGTGCCTAGTGCTGGATGGGGGAAATACACAGGAAGAGCTGTTGAATTACCTTTCATCAGTCAGTTCGCTACTACAAGCAAAGAAAATAGACATGTATAGAAGCACAGAACTATAGGCACGATTGAGGCTGGCTCATATGGTACCAAAACCAACTTCAAGGGGGCGCGGCGAGCAACCTAAGTCAGCTGTGCATAAGCTACGCACAGTCACATGTTGGTAATGTCTTCGTAGCCGAGTGGTAGCACACGCGGCTATACATTTTGGGTCGGCTCATCGTGCGCCGGTTCGATCCCACGCAGCAGCTGAGATTTTTTTTTATTCAAATTAATAGAAATAAAATAGGGAAACTGCATTTGGCTAACCGTAGTCGTGAAATTAAAAATATGTAGGTGATAAAACATTTTTTGATACATTATATCGCAATCCAAAAAAGATTCATGTTAAATTTGATTATTCCACGACTACGATTACTCGATGGAAACCGAGCGGGAAGGTAGCAGATTATTTTCCATCAGGAGAAGAAATGTGGGAAAGGATATAAGGAATATGAGGAAGGAATTTAGGAAGAGAGATAGAATACATTTTTATTAATTTATACATATTTTAATACTTAAGCGCCGACTAGAACCTAAACTTGCAAAAAATATTATTAATGATTAATACATTTAAAATATATAATAAAATTAAATATAAATATATACAAGTATCATGGCTACGTAATTTATGATTTGAGAATTTTTACTTTCTTGTTCGGTTTTTCGGTGGAAGGATCGATATTACAAGATCGTTTTATATTCAAATCGCGATTATCTTTAGTTATCCACTTTACGTTATTGAAAATATGAACTTTAACGAATAATTCAATTATGTACCGATGATGTTCTAAACAAGGACCGTCTGATAAAAAGTGTTCCTGCGTTTCAGAAATGGCTTTTACAAGTAAACTAGTTAAATATTGACTAAGATTATTTTCGTGACTATTGGCTTGAAATTCTTGTGCAATGATTCTATAAGCTACTTTAATTACGCGGAAAAATGAATCTGACGGAGCTTTTAACGAACAAGTTTTTGTGCGATCAGAATCTATACTTGAAAAGGTTTTCCATAAAATAAGCACATCCGATGCTTGTGAATCTAATTCTATTTCTTTATTAATTAAATAATTTTCGCACGAAGGACAAGAAAATGTTTTAATATTTTTAAAAGCTAAGTAACCCGCGACATATTTTTGAGAACAAATTTGCAGGGTCGACTCTTGTTCTTCACTTTCATCGTTTACTTCTTGAATCGAATCTATATCATTATCTAAAAACCACGCTTCGACAGCTCTTTTAACTTTTTCGTCGATTTCATTACTTTTCTCGTTACTTGCGTTATTTTCCTCGTTATTTTCCTCGATCGGTTTTAATTTTGGTTTAGTTTTCGAAAATTCCGTTATTAATAGTCGAGCTTCGTCGTTAGCGCAATTACTACCGGGTGGAGGGACCAACAACGTTATCATAATGGAATATTGAAAATTTCTACGAAATTGCATAGCTGTAGGATTATCATTATAGCCAGAGCGAGCTCTCATAAAGCCGAAAAAATTTTCTATAACATCTTGATTTAAATTAGCTGTTAATAAATATGGCTTCCCGGATGCCTTTAAATCTTTCCAAAATTCCAAAATACTAATACTAAATTTTAAATTTTAAAACAATCGGGATTTTTAGAATTTCTATCAATAGTTTTAATATTCCATTTATCAATTCTCGTTAAACAATGCTTTAAAGAATCTTCTACAGTTGAAAATTTACTCGATAAACCGCGTTTTAAAGGATTAGCATCATTACTACATCTAGCGTTTAAGCAATCGAAAATGTCGTTTACTTCTTTTACAAAACAAAGCAGTCGAAATTGCATCCGGATGTTTAATTTCTTTAGTCGAAACTCTCGACATGATGGCCGCGTATACCGAATGACTAAAAACTTGAGAAGCTAAACTTACTTTCATTTTTTGAAATGCATTAGGATAAACGTGTTGGTCGGTCAATTTAGGGGCTGCTTAACACGGTTTATTACGTTCGAGGTCACGCAATTCACGAATAACCCCCCATGAAATGTAACTACCATCTATTTCGATCTCGTATTTTATTAAACTACAGGCATCCCTTGATATTCGCGGATTTGATATTCGCGATTCGTCGTATTCGCGGTTGCTCGAAATGCGACTGTTTTTTATTATTCGTGGATAAGTTCTCGTTATTCGCGGTTTCATTTTCAGCAATATTCATTACTGATAACTTGACTTTTGGTTAATAACCTTGAAAATTGATATAAATTGAAATGGCACCTGGAAATAAAAAACCTCAAACCTTGTCTAAAAGAAATAAAAAAGTTAATACCCTGGCAGATAAACTTAAAATTCTAAATCTTATTCGAGACGGTGAAAAAGTTGCTGCTATTTCTAGAAAACTCGATATAAAGGAATCAACCATTCGTTCTATTCGAGCAAATGAGGAAAAAATTCGTAATAGCTCTGCGATATTGGGGCAACATGCCCAGTCGGTTAAAATTGTGCGGCATAATAATCTTGAAAAAACGGAAGAAATGCTATTAATTGGTTACAAAATTTGATACACAAAAAAATACCAGTATGTTCAGCAGCCATAAGAGATCAAGCTTTAGTCTACCACGATTATCTGAATGAAAAACATGGGAAAAATGAGTCATTTAATGCCAGCAAAGGATGGTTCGAAAATTTCACTCAGTGAACACAAATCAGTGAACACAAATCTCAGTGCTGAAGAAGCAGAAGCGCTAGCGGAGCCACCACTCGAGGAAGAGCATCTTGACGACGAAATTGTTTCAGAAGATCCCTTTGGAGGACCAGTAATTTTAGAAAATTATAAATTTATTGAAATCAGCAATAGAAACAGCTATGCAACGCGATCCTATAGTTGTCAGAAGTTTGCATTTCAAACACAACTGTGAAAAAGCTGTGGAAGTGTATGAAGATTTATACAAAGACGCTTTACGACGGTCAAAACAATCTCGATTAACAGATTTCTTTAAAACTATTTAATTTTGACATAAATTTTTCTTCAATTTTACTCTGTATGATGAATTTTTGACAATATATTTGATTTTTATGTACGTAACTCTCAATTTCCATAAGCGTAAGGTTTTGATATTCGCGGTTTTGATATTCGCGGCACTTTTCAGGAACGTAACCCCCCGCGAATATCAAGGGATGCCTGTATTACGAATGCATTTTAAAAGGTGTGGTACGTCGTAACCGAAAAAGATTTTACGATCATTAACAATTATATACGGATTATTTTCATTTATATTTAATATTTTTATGGCTTTTTGATTAGGCGAACCTTGATCGCAAACCATGTACCTTACTCTAAACCCGATTTTATCTGTCATTTTAATTATGCGCGGAATCATTTCGGACAAGGACTCCCCAGCTACCGCGGATTTTGACGTAAAATACATTAATGGCTGTTTCCAATTAAAAGTTAGTCCCCGTAACATAAAAACTAAAACCGATGTCGCCATTTTTGATTCCCTACCACCGAAATCTAGCCCTAAATCGTGAAAGCCTTCAATGTAGTCTTCTTTTAAATTATATTCTAAGCCCGATTTAATTTTCATTTCGTCCCAGCACAAAACCGCTTCTTTTTCAAAATCTGATTTATCTCGCAATTTTTTTTCTAATTGATCGAATAATTCTTGGTTTTTACCGGTTTTTAAATTTAACGCATTAACCCAAGACCGAATTAAATTTACTGATGGTAATTTAAACTTCTTATGCTCTCGTAAAAACACATAAGCTTTCGGAGATTTATAAAACAACCCTAGAGCGAATTGTTTTTCATCTTCCTCCCACTTTCTGCGCTTGGAGTGCATAAGTTGCATTTTTAAAAACCGATTCATTTGTACGCTTAAATACCGGGAAGTTTCTTGTAATATTTCTTTAATTGATAATTTAGGAGGTTTTTTAGTTTCGTTTCGTTTAATTTTTTGTTTAAGGGTTTTATTTATGCGCATAAGTTTTTTATTTTTTTTTAAAGTGTTAACTTTTTCATTCATCAATTTATTTACCGTCGAAAAATCTGATTTAAGCGTATTGAATTTCGTTTCGCGTTTATTTAAAAGTTCTGTATTTAAATTATTTTCATTATCGATAATCGCAGACATATCGAAATTATTTACGGACGCATTGGAATTATTTAATACCGATGAATTATTTTGTTCTAAATTAATAGGAGTTGAAGCGCGAATGAAATCATTTTTATTTGGTTCAAAGGGATCGCGAACAGTAGTTACGTTTACACCGCGAGAAGGAGTAGAGAAATCGACGTTAGAACCGATCTGCGGTACTGCTGTATTTTTCAGACACGTTCTAACGCTGCCATGATACTCATAATCCGAATTTAAAAAATGTTTGCTGCATACCCTTTTATTGTGTAAACGTTTGTCATCAAGTTCCCTAAGCTCGGCGTTTCCACATATATCAAGCCACTGGTCTCGGCTAATACAATAATAAAAATTTTGTTAATTGAAATGTAATTCACTGCGGCTGAATTTTAAGATTCTAAAGTATGAACAAATGTGTAACGAATGAAAACGTGCGGAATTTGTCGAAACTAAGTTTTAATAAAATGTATTTTTTAACTACTAACGTCTGTGATAACAAGCTACTTACATTATTGGATCTTTCACGTGAAAACGAAAGAAATGTAGAGCATGTTTATCCCTCGAGTACGAACTGCTGCAACCAGGAATGACACACGACATTTTAAATGCCCACGATATCACACACACAAAACAACACAACAACACAAAACAATTATATAAATAATTGCTAATGATAAAAACACGTATCACCACTGACTGAACTAGGAAATAAGTAGCTAATCAATTAAAAATCGCACTGAAAGTCACACGTTTAACTATCGCAGAAAATTCGCACGCAGTCGACGGTTGACTCTCGTGATATGAGCAGAAAAAATCTGTAAACAGTTCGTCAATGCGTCGATTCCGAGAATACGTGAACGTATCGGCGGGAAACTGGCGGCAGATTTTCGCGCGGTGCAATATCGTTCGTGTGCTATTTGTCGCGTCTGCACGTCTCTTTTCATAAACATAATCGTAAACAGAACTCTGTGCACGTTAGCCATCGGGAAGCGGGTATTTAAAAATGAATTAATATTACTCTTGACAAATTATTATTATCTTAACTTTAAATACAATCATAAATATAATAGGTGATATCGATGATAAAAAATATGCACAAAAAATATTTTCAAGAAAAAGCATTTCATTTTATTTAAAATATTATTTTTCAAATATTTCCTGTAAAAATACATACATCGTTTTTTTTATTAAATGTGTCTTAAAATTAAATGTCATACATCATTTTTTTATAAAAAAAAAATCTCAGCTGCTGCGTGGGATCGAACCGGCGCACGATGAGCCGACCCAAAATGTATAGCCGAGTGTGCTACCACTCGGCTACGAAGACATTACCTACATGTGACTGTGCGTAGTTTATGCACAGCTGACTTAGGTTGCTCGCCGCGCCCCCTTGAAGTTGGTTTTGGTACCTTATGAGCCAGCCTCAATTTTTAGTTAAGCTCTGGGCTTCTATACGTGTCTATCTTCTTTGCTACAAGTTACTTTGATCGAGTCGAAGCCGGACTCAGTAGCCCATCCAGCTCTCGACACAGTCGCGCCTCAACGCTTTTGAGCCGGCTGGCAGTATTTCTTGCCGACGAAAAGTAACAATTAATAAACTCGTTAATTTTTTTTGTTTAAATTCGATCGAGTTAGATATTATTCTATATCCTCTAACATTTGGTAGCAGATCGCGTGGTTTATTTTGATTTCGCTGTAACGCTTGAGTGTGTGATTGACTCGCCGTAAACACGCAGCTCGGCAGCCGATCGACCACACGATAATATTTATAAATTCAAATTCGCAACCGCCAAAGAGACATCAACGGTCGTTTAATTCGATAGTCAAGATGGCCGCAAAATTGTTGAAACTTCAGTTAACCGTCGCCAAGAACATCATGAACTTTTACGCCAACTCAACCAGTAAGATCGGTGCAGAGAGGCAAACGCTTTCGCACTTCCAGACTCGACTGGAATTGCTCGAGGACTACTGGAAGACGTTCGTCGCGAGGCATGACGAACTATTGGCCCTCGAGGAAGAGCTCGCCAACGAGGACTACTTCACCAAGGATATCTACGTGGTAACGGAGGATAATTATTCTGGTGCCAAGGCTCTCATCCGCGACCACGTGGCCACCTTGACTCAGCAGATTTCGGCGGCATCTCAGACCGAGATCAATCGAGCCGGGAGCTCGAGCGCGCAGTCATTTGTCCCGTTGCCTGCTCTCGCTCTGCCGACCTTCTCCGGAAGACAGGAAGAGTGGGAAAGTTTCAAGCAGCGCTTTTCGTCCCTGGTTCGAGACAAGGAGGCTATCCCGAGGGTCGCCAAGCTTCAGCACCTACTCAACGCGGTACAAGGCCAGGCCGCGCTGCGCTTGAAAGGATTGGAGATCACCGCGGCGAACTTCGATGTCGCCTGGGAGAAGCTTTTGCGGCGCTATGATAACCAGCGCATTCGTTTGTATAATGCTTTGGAAAACCTTATGCAGCTGCCATTGGTGAAGTCACGTACGGCGGACGAGCTTACCAATCTGATCGACAGGACAGAGGAGGCGGTGCGCTCGCTGCAAGAGTTACAGTGCCCTGTCCACGAGTACGACAACTGGATCGTTCACTGCGTCGTAAGAAAGCTCGATGCTAATTCGCGTGAGTCATGGGAGATTTCACGGGAGGATTCAGCCGAATTTCCGAAGTACCGTGATCTTATCGTCTTCCTCGAGCGACGCGTGCAGTCGCTGGAGCAGGCACGACCATCGGCGGAGCTTGCGGCGGCGAGTGGCCAGAGCTCGCGTGACCGAGGCACCGGACATCGACGCATTTCGGCCAACACCGCGCGGGTCGACGACGCGCCGGCGAGCAGACCGGGACCGCTGTGTGATATCTGCCAAACAGGCCACTGGCTTCACAAATGTTATAAGTTCCTGAGTATGTCTCAGCAGCAGCGACTCGAGCTGTGCAAGGCGAAGCGATTGTGCTTAAATTGTCTGCACAGGTCGCACTTCGTCGACAAGTGCCCGTCGGCATCGCGCTGTCTTATCTGCCAGGCCAAGCATCATACCAAGCTTCACGCTGATAAGCCGGGGCGGTCGAGGCAAGGAAACGGCGGCGTAGCGGAGGACAGTGCCAGCGTCAGCGCTCCAGTAGAAGAGGAAAATAGTGGCTCGATAAATGCCTTCACGACTCGAGCCGGCTCCGAGGTTCTTCTGGCTACAGCGATGGTGCATCTCATGACCGCGGGCGGAGAGCTCCTGTCGGTCAGAGCGCTTATTGACCCGGCGGCAGAGCGAAGCTTCGTTACTCGACGTGCGGCATCGCAGCTGAACCTGCCTGAGAGGCGCACCTCGATGTCGATCATCGGACTCGGCGCCGCGGTATCATCCAGGGCGGGCACCGAGCTATGCCTGCAAGTCCTGTCTCCCAAGAAATCTGAATTTAAGCTGCAGACATCTGCTTTGATACTCTCAGAGCTCACGGACTTCCTTCCCAGCAAGCGAGTCAACTTCGAGTCATGGCCACACATTCAGGGGCTCGAGTTGGCCGACCCGCGCTTCGGCGTGCCGGCGCGTGTGGACTTTGTTCTCGGCGGTGACGTTTTCCCGGAGATCATTTTGGACGGAGTCGTCAAAGGACCTGCTGGAACCCCTGTTGCTCAGAAGACGGTCTTTGGATGGATCTTGACCGGACCCACCCTGCTCGATACGGCCGACGATGGCAACGCTGTGCGGGCTTTTCATGCTTCTATTGAGCCTTCGATATCGAGTCTCGTCTTAAAGCTTTGGGAACTCGATGACGTCCCAAGCAGGCCGCATCTGTCTGAGGATGATAGGCGCTGCGAGGAGCTGTTCGTTGAGACGCATCAACGGGACAGCAGCGGACGATTTGTGGTGCGACTGCCGTTCGCACGTAGAGCCGACCTGAGCATCTCCAGGTACGCGGCTCAATCAAGTCTACTGAGGATGGAGCGTCGCTTTCAGGGATTCGAGGCTGCGCGACGTCTACTCTGAATTCAAACGATATAAGGCTCGGTCATATGGAACGTGTGCCGCCGCACCAGCTTCAGCGTCCGAGTGCCTACCTGCCTCATCACGGAGTCTTTCGAGCGGACAATCCGAAAAAAATTCGAGTTGTGTTCAACGCATCGAGCAAGTCCAGCGACGGACTTTCATTAAATGATCAACTGCTGACTGGCGCTAAATTGCAGGCGGATATTACGGTGGTGCTGTCCAACTGGCGCTTCTTTGAGTTCGCAGGCACAACCGATGTCGAGAAGATGTTTCGCCAAATACGAGTTCACGAGGACGACATCGACTGGCAGCGTGTGCTTTGGCGAGCTAGCCCAGCGGAGCCAATACGTGCTTTTCGCTGCACGACGGTGACATACGGTACTGCGGCGGCTCCTTTCCTGGCATTGCGTGTTATGAAGCAGCTTGCAGAGGATGGACGTGAGGCTTATCCGGAGGCGTCCAGAGTGCTTCAGCATCAACTCTACGTTGATGATTTGTTTTTCGGAGCTGGATCGGTAGAAGAGGCGATACGCCGAAGAGATGAGCTAATCGCTTTGCTCGCGTCGGCTGGTATGAGGCTGGCAAAGTGGGCTGCATCGCACGCTGTAATTGTCGAGGACCTCGCGGACACCACGCCGGAGGCCGTGGCCTTGAAAATGGATGAGGCTGTGTCCACGCTTGGATTGAGATGGTTGCCACGGCTGGATTACTTTACTTTCCAGTTCAAGCCTGCACTCACTACGTCGCCTGCAACTCGCCGTTCAGTGTTGTCCGACATCGCGCGGACTTTCGACCCGATGGGCTGGCTTTCTCCGGTGTTGATTGTAGCCAAGATCCTGCTGCAGGATATTTGCATCGACGGCACGGACTGGGATGCGCCGATTGCAGGGACATTGAACCAGCGGTGGACTGAGTTTTGTGCCGCTCTGGATGACGTGTCCAATATCAGGATACCTCGATGGTTCGGCACCTCGGAGGCAAGCCCTTGGCATTTGCATGCGTTCGCCGACGCGTCCAAGAGAGCGTATGCTGCTGCGCTATACGCCGTGATCCCATCGGGATCGTGCCGACTCATCGTGGCGAAGACAAAGTTAGCCCCGACCAAGGTGCAGACGGTGCCGAGGCTGGAGCTCTGCGCGGCCGCGCTACTCGTCCGTTTGGTCAAGAGTCTGCTTGGCGGCCTCAGGTTTCCACCGGAGCGTATTGTTTGTTGGTCGGATTCAAGTGTGGTACTTGAGTGGATTCGTGGACATCCTTCGAGATGGCCGACGTTCGTGGCCAATCGAGTGAGCGCTATCCAAACCGACTTGCCCGACGCTTGCTGGCGGCATGTGCCAACGAAGGATAACCCGGCCGATTGTGCTACTCGAGGGCTGTCGCCGCTTGACCTGGCCGCATTTCCGCTTTGGTGGAATGGCCCTTCTTGGATCACCGACGAGGAGCCCACGTGGCCGGTTGTCATCGAGCCGGCGGCCATCGAGCCGGAGGGTCGGAGCGCTCAGGTGATGGTCGCACGGCAGGCCATGGACTGCTGTCTTCCGGACTTGAGTGTATTTTCAAGCTTTAAAAGGATGGTGAAGGTGCTATGTCACTGTCGTCGGTGGCTGGCGGTTGTCGGGCGAGCGAAAGTGGAGGACGACGAAAAGGACGAGTGGAGGGAGGCTCAGTTCCTGTGCCTTCGTCGAGTTCAGGCGCATCACTTCAAGGACGACCTCGAGGCTGTCACCGCTGGAAAAATTACCGAAGAAGAGTCAACTCAAGAAACTTCACCCCTTTATCGGCGACGGAGGCTTATTGCGAGTCGGAAGTCGTCTGCAACATGCGCCATTGCCGTATGATGAAAAGTTTCCAATCATATTGCTGGGGCGCTGCTTGATCGTGAGGAGACTGGTCGAGCTGGCGCACGAGGATACACTGCATGGCGGTCCGCAGTTGATGCGCGCTCATCTTGGTCGCATGTTTTGGATTTTGCACGGCCCTCGTATCGTTCACGCTGTGTACCAGAACTGCGTGCGCTGCGCTCGTTTCCGAGCTGCAGTATTGGAGCAACTGATGGGTCCGTTGCCAGCGGTCCGAGTTACCCCAGGACGACCTTTTCAAGCCACAGGATTGGATTATGCCGGACCACTGCCTGTCCTGTTTTCCAGGGGACGCAAGGCCCCATCTACCAAGGGCTACATCGCCATCTTCATCTGCATGGTGGTCCGAGCGGTTCACGTGGAGGTGGTCTCGGACCTGACAACCGGAGCTTTTCTCGCGGCGTTTTCTCGCTTCTGCGCCCGACGAGGAAGACCTGCGGTGCTCTACTCGGACAATGCGACGACCTTCAAGGGAGCAGCGAGGGAGCTTCGTGAGTTGTTTTCAGAGGGCTCGAACCTCACCGAGCTCGCGCGCAATTTTATGCAGAAAAGGGGCACGGTGTGGAAATTTATTCCCCCACGGGCGCCACACTTCGGCGGTTTGTGGGAGGCCGCCGTGCGAAGCTTCAAGCATCATTTTCGACGAGTCATTGGCGATGCGAGGCTCACGTTCGAGGAGCTTTCGACGGTGGCTGCGCGCATCGAAGCGTGCTTAAACTCACGACCTCTCTGTCCTCGCAGCAGTCGACCAGAGGATTTTGAGGCCCTTACCCCAGCTCATTTTCTGGTTGGCACATCTTTGCTGGATTACCCTGAGCCTTGCGACAACCGAACTCTCAGCTTCACGAACCGCTGGAGGTTACTGCGTGGTATGCGCGACATGTTTTGGAGTCGCTGGAGACAAGAGGTGCTCTCACAGATGCAGCAGCGGAGCAAGTGGTTGACCGCGCGGGAGAGCTTGCAGCCGGGTGATATGGTGCTGCTGAGGGACGATCTGTGCACTCCATCGTCATGGCCATTGGCGCGTGTGGTTCAGGTACACCCTGGATCTGATGGACTGGTCAGAGTTGCGACGATCAAGACGGCTAGTTCAACTTTCACTCGACCAATCGTCAAATTAATTAAGCTTCCGACGGACAGTGATGCTGAAGAGTATCATTGTCGTCTCAAGGAGAAAGAGAAGACAGAATAATTTTCATTGTTTTTACGTTCACGTTTCTACTGTTAATTTTATTATAGTTTTGTATTTTGTCATTCATTTGTTATTTCTTGATGTTATGTGATTTATTTTGTATACTCTGTTATGTTTTTAATGATTTTTTTCTAATTATTTGTATCTTGTTTGTATTGCCGCTATAATGCGTCAACGCGGGCGGTATGTACAGCTAATGCTTAGTCTTGGCATATGGGTCGCGACTGTGCCTAGTGCTGGATGGGGGAAATACACAGGAAGAGCTGTTGAATTACCTTTCATCAGTCAGTTCGCTACTACAAGTTACTTTGATCGAGTCGAAGCCTGACTCAGTAGCCCATCCAGCTCTCGACACAGTCGCGCCTCAACGCTTTTGAGCCGGCTGGCAGTATTTCTTGCCGACGAAAAGTAACAATTAATAAACTCGTTAATTTTTTTTTGTTTAAATTCGATCGAGTTAGATTAGATATTATTCTATATCCTCTCACGGAACACTAATATAGCAATTCAAGAAAAATGATCACCCAAAAAAAGGCTTAAATTTCCAGAGTCAGCGTCTTCAAAAATGATAAATCTCACCACATCTTTTGGGAAACATATATCCTACAAGTAATTTATATGCACAGAAACAGCTCAAAATATGCAATCAGAATCAATAGAGACATGTGCAAAAAGAGCAAAACCCATGAAAATCTCAATGAAAGTGTTGGTCAAATTTTTCACCTCTCGTATTCAAAAAAGACACATCTCTATAAATTGGACTGTCAAGATAATCCATAACTTATATTATGTACAGAAACAGCTCACAATTTGCAATCAGAAGCTGTAATGACATTGGCAGTTAGAGCAAATGCCAAATAACATCACCCAAAGAAAGGCTTAAATTTCCAGAGTCAGCGTCTTCTAAAATGATGAATCTCACCACATCTTTTGGGAAACATATATCCTACAAGTAATTTATATGTACAGAAACAGCTCAAAATATGCAATCAGAATCAATAGAGACATGTGCAAAAAAAGCAAAACCCATGAAAATCTCAATAAAAGTGTTGGTCAAATTTTTCACCACTCGTATTCAAAAAAGACACATCTCTATAAATTGGACTGTCAAGATATAATCCATAACTTATATATATGTACAGAAACAGCTCACAATTTGCAATCAGAAGCTGTAATGACATTGGCAGTTAGAGCAAATGCCAAATAACATCACCCAAAGAAAGGCTTAAATTTCCAGAGTCAGCGTCTTCAAAAATGATGAATCTCACCACATCTTTTGGGAAACATATATCCTACAAGTAATTTATATGCACAGAAACAGCTCACAATTTGCAATCAGAAGCTGTAAAAACATTTGCAGATAGAGCAAATGCAAAAAAATAATCATTTGATATCATTTGTCAAATGGAGGTAAAAAAATAACTCGGTAATTGTGTGATTTCTGATGTAAGTTGTGGTATACTCCGGGGAACCCCCGTATTGTTTTACTTAAACGCCACCAGGTGCTTTGCTCGGACTAGATGGCCTATGGCGAGTATAATTTCTCCTATAAGAAGTCGTAATCGACTTTAGCGACAGTTTTTTTAGAATTTTGTAATCTCCCTTTGTAATTGATTTGCTGGCATGGTCAATTCTGCTGCTAGCGTTAAACTTTTTCGTAGGTTCTTCGTCCCTCCATTTCCGCATATTGTCTTTGTACTCTTGTATATTATTATATATGAAAATATACATATGAACAATATATGAATTAGGTATTTGAACCCTTTTTGAAATTAAAAATCCGACTTCATTTTCTCATTTCCCAGGCATTTTTTGGCTCTTTTTCGTATTTGTAGACAATTTTGATCAATTTTTCAGTCATTCCTTTGCACTTTGAAAAGTGAATTTTGAAAATTGAAAATCTGAGCGCATATTTGGATTCTGGGGTCATTTTATCAAGTACAACGCTGCTTTCCGCACTTTTTCGGATGCAACTATTACTGGGAGTGTTGTTGTTAAATTTAATGAAGCAATTGCAGGTGTGATTAAGGTGTATATTTATCGTTATCCCTTCTTGTACATTCTGCCACTCGGGTTATTTCCTGGAGTTGGGGTAAATATTGAACCTGGGTTATTTCGTTGACTTGTGTTAAGTGTTGACCTTGTGTCAAGCTGCAATCTTGAGTTACCTAACAAATATATCGCACAAATAGTTTTGTTTTATCTTCTAAGTAAAAATGTGAAAAAAATTAAATCTCGTCGCGTATATCGATGGAAAAAGTCGTGGAGATTCTCTGTTTTCCGTAATGAAAGTTGCCAAAATGCCTCTAAAAGTGAGAAAATCCCATTTTCCGTGTGAGTTCGAATCGGTGTTCATGACGCATCCCCAGAGTTTTTTTCCGTTTTTTTTTGTAATTCGATCACTTTTAGGGCATTTTTCAGCTCTTTGAAAATTGAATTTTCGAAAAATGAAAATCTAAGTGCATAATTGGATTCAGCGGCCATTTTTACCCACATTGATGCCATTTCCGGCAAGTTTCGAGCACTTTTAGAGCACTTTTGAGCTCTTTGAATTTTTAAAAATTGGAAATCTGAGTGCATAATCGGATTCTGTGGCCATTTTTACCCACGTATACGCTGTTTTCGGACCGATTTGAGCATTTTTAGGGCACTTTTGAGCTCTTTGAAAATTTAATTTTTAAAAATTGGAAATCTGAGTGCATAATCGGATTCAGCGACCATTTTTACCCATTAATACGCTGTTTTCGGCCAGTTCTCCAACAAAATTTTTTGAATTCGGATCACGCGCTTTTTTAGTGATATCTTGTTTCTTTTACGCCTGTCATCATGTTTTGGAGTGTATTTATATTTTCTTCCTTTCTCGTACATTTTGCTACTCGAGTTATTTCCACGAGTTGGGGTGAATATGGAACCTGGGTTATTCCATTGACTTGTGCTGCGTCTGACCCTTGTGTTAAGCCGCAGGCCTGAGTCAGCTGACAAAAATGTCTTACAAACAGCTGCGCAATTTCCTCTTTTTTCTTCTAAGTCCATACGCATTGCACCTCTCTAAAAACCAACTTTTTTTCAACCGACGAAAATTTTTGAACTACAACTACAAAAAGAGGTATTTTTTGTTATTTTTTTGAAGAAATATCATGTTAAATCTCATATATGTGTGTTATTCTTATAAGTACACAACTATAAGTACAAAAAGACGTGTTTTTCTTCCTATTTTTTAGAAATATTGCATTTTGTATTCTAAATTGTCACAATTCTTCACTTCAAAAATTAAAGAATTTTTTTCCAAATCACCTCAGCTCTTTGCCAGGCAGTCTTCTACATCGAACACTATTACAAAAACAACTATTGCCAAAAAAAAGATGTTTTCCGAAGTTTTGTTTCGAGATATATCAAACTATTTCGGAAAATTATGATGCTTTTCCAGATTTTTTTCGTATAAAATGGCAAGACATTTTGTGCAGGATCCGATTGTTTTCTTATTATCAAGTGCTCTCTGCATTTGTCCAGGCTTGAGACTGGCATTCAAATTGCGAATGGCTGCATTACACTCATCCATCGCACATTCATTCATTGTCGCACATTCATTCATCATCATTTTTAAATCGGGGAAAGTACGATATATCCGTGGTCCCGCGAGTTTATGCAAAATTTCGAACCAGTTGGACGTAACTAAGTCGGCGCGTGGAGCGAGGTCAGGGCGAGGAGCGGGTGCAGGGGTGCAGGGGGTGAAGCCCCCCCCGCTCCCCCCCCCCCCCCAGTAAAAAAATACCACACACATATATAAAAAAATAAAAGAAAAGGAAAAATGCAATTTTTTTTCTGTTTATTATTAAAAATTTTATTTATTAAAGGTTTAATAAAAATTTATCAAATATAAATGTATGCACTGAAAATAATAATTTAAAATTTTTTCATTTTGATCAGGTATTGACACGTTTGATTTTTTCTTTTAAAGCTTTTGCCTGATTGTCCGATAGGCCGAACTTTATTAACTGCTCCATGGTGGCATTTTTCCCCAGCAAGATGGCCTTTCTCTGCATGTTTTTATAGGTGCCGTTATTGAGGATCTTTATGTCCTTTAGGCCAAAGAAGGGATGACGATTCTTATAATTGTGGACGAATCTTCTCAGTAGCACCTCGCACTCTGATACCGAGAAGGCTACTCGTCCACCATGCAAACTCGCACCCTGTGAACAAATTGCGTATTAATTGTAGTCACGATGTTACCGTTAAATTATTTTATTTAATATACTCTCACCTTGGGTGGAAAATTGCTCTGCTCCGCGAGAAGCTGCCTCGTTACGTAGCCGTCCAGTCTCGTCTGCTTTTGCGCTGCGCGCGAACGCTGTTGCTCAGCAGCAGCCTGGGTGGCTAGTCTTATCCGAGACTCTTCCTCGCGAGCCATCCTCTCTCTCTCTCTTGCTGCTCGTGCACCGCCTTGGCCTCCATCTCCTTCCGCAGACGATCAGTCTCGATCGCCTGTTTGGCAGCTGCGAATCTGTGATCGACGCCACCAATGTGTTCGCCGAGCAGATACTTACGAGCGGTCAACCAGAGTTGCAGCTCCTCCAATCGAAGTATCTGTCGGCGAGCAGACTCGAGCTCCTGCTCGTCCCTGTCAACGCGCCCTTCGAGCGTCAGCTGGCAATAAGCAGGCGATGGCGGTCCCTCGGGCTGACATAAAGCGTCGATCGATGAGCACGTCCTGTCGATCCTCCGCTTTATGCCGTCCTCGCACGAGCATAGCTGTAGCAAGTCCTGTGAAAAGTATAAATAAGTTACGAAAAATGAGGAATGGTCAATCAACTCAAGCGCCACTTACCTTGTTCGTCTGGAGGCTCTGCTCTTGACTCTTTTGCGCGCTCCTTCTCCTCGTGAGCATCCGCAATTATCTTGTCGATAATTTCCTCCTGGTCCAAGATTTGCATTGCCTCGAGGTGCAGGATGCCAGCGTCCACACCAGTGTCAGTCCCTATCTCTTTTCTATTTTTGGCCTTCATGTAGAGTAGGCACTGGAGTTGATGCTGCAGGTCGCGGGTGACGAAACATTGAAAATGATTGAACTTTCGTATTTCAATCACGACACCTGCCCACTTGAACCAATTCTTTGACGAGGTGACAAGTGCGAGAGGCCACCTTCTCACGTTCTCGCGAACGAAATGCGCCGCCTTGAAAAAGAAAAAAAAAAGTTATACATTATGAATGTTTGTGAATGGTTAACCTCGTGTGTCAACACAATTCGTGAATGAAATACAAGTCCTCGGTCCGAGGTGTTCCTCGGCTTATTCGAGAGATGAGTTGCTTACCATATTCCGGAGAAATTTTCCATCAATTAAGTGGCTCACCGACGCGATAAGGCAATGCAGCAAATTGTCAGGCGAATCCATCAACGACTTGACTACGTCGTCAACGCTGCAAAAAATTTTGTGGACGTATCTGCCTTCGGCTCGCTGCTGAAGTGAGCGACGATGTCGATCTTTTCCATCGTCAGTTGGATTCCGCCCATGCGATACCGCCGCCAGAATGCTACGAGTTTGAACATTCTGTCCACGACGTAGTTGGCGTTCAACGATATCAAGTCGCAATCATCACCGGCGGTCGAGTACAGGAGCTTCATGTAAAGTTGCGCAGTTCCGCCGAGATAGTTTGAAACTAAAATTTGAAAAAAATCGAAAAAGAAAGTAACATTTAAAATCCATACAAACAAGAATAATTGAAGAAAAAACGAGACAAAAATTAGGAATTGTCAGCAGTGTAGTGTACCTTGCTTGTCGTTTTTCGAAGAAAGACTTGTCCAGAAGCTGCGTGTACAGGTGGTACTGAACACGGGAATCGTCCACGTTCCTCCTCATTGGACGGAGAAGATCCGCGTCGTACCGATCCCGTGTCCCTTGGATGAAGCAGGTGATCTTTTCCGCGGCCATGTTCAGGGCAGCCAGTCGCGACTTTGGAAAAATCACCTGCTTATTCAGTGAAGTCGCCAACTGCTTCAGTAGATCCATTTCTGGCCCGATGGATCGCACCAGATACCCCTTCCAGTTAAGGATCAGTACGAGGGCACGAGAGCGGTAGAGCTAGTCCATGACCTGATGAAGAGAAAAAAGAAATTTTTAACCAAAGTATAAATCCGGCGCTTCTTTCGCCGGGTATCTGGCAACGTTGCAGCGGGACATCGGCGGTCTTCCAGGTACTCGCTTTCAACGCCTCGGCGTTCAAGCTTGCGAGGGACCGAAAGTTTTCAACGATCTCGAAGCGGAAGACGCAGCGCTCCTGCGCCTTGTCGTACCAATAAAACAGCTGCTTCAACCGTCGGATCGTGTCCTTACATTTTTCCTCGAAGCTCGTTCCTCGTGTCAGGGCAAGCACGAGGACCTCGTTCGCTCGGGCGTTGTGTCGCGTCAGAAACTTGTCTTGCTGCAAGTACGAGTTGGCATAACTTATCCTCGGAAAGTGGGCTAGTTTGTCGGCCCCGTGTATGTGCCCAGCTTTTCGAAGGAAGTAATTCTTCTGCCTGTAAAAATTCGCCGCGAGATTCTCGGCGAATTTCCCGTAATCCAGAACGATGTTGTATTCCGTTGACTCGATCGAGCAGGCAAAATGTACCTGGAGCAGCAACGGCGTCTCTTCTTGGTCTTGAAACTCTTTCTTGATGAGTTTCAAGGTCGTCCGTGGATCGCTCCGTAGGGCGTGACGACAGCGATAATAAACCACGTCCACCAGCGATGACACGTGGTCCGCAAGGAAGCGAGGGAGTCATTCTGCCACCGCTGATGCAAACTGTTTGCAATATTGGATCGGGATGGAATATTCCTTCACATCTTCCTGTCTGGCAAACAGTGCGTCTATCTTGGCCAGCGCCGGTTCCAATACTTCTCTCTGGTACGAGCCTCAGATGCCATAGTCTGCATACCTCAAGGCGAAGAGAACGTAGGTCGGATTACGGTTTCTTGAAAGGAGGCAAGCTTTGAGCCACTTGGTGGCTTGTGGAAAGCGTTGCCTAAACCGTTTCGTTGCCTTCTTGTTCTCGCACTCCTTGGGTTTGCCCGCGAGCATTACCTTTTCCGACGATTCCGCTCTAAACGAGCCTAGTTCTTTACTCGCAATGAAGAACGAATCTATGTCGAGATTTCCAACGAGTTCGTCGGAAGACTCGACAGGACGTAGCTCGAATTCATCGACTGTAGTTGGGGCTGCTGCTGCTGCTGCTGCCATGGTGGTGGTGGTGGTGGTGGTCATGCCTGCAGTATCAGCCAGCTCGAGGAGGTCATTCAACGTGCTCTCGTCCAATTCGTCCCAGAACGGTTCGTGTGCCTTGGAAGCCGGCAACGGTAAATATCTATGTGGGAGCAGAATGTTATAGCAAATGTAAAGGATGTTTTCATGTGTAGTGGGTTTGTGGTTTGTGGAAAAGAGCGAATCCAGGGCGGTAACTCAATTCGGTTAGAGGGGGAGAACGATAATACGTCGATACTCACACTGTCTTTGACAACTTCTCGCTCATCAAACCGATTTCTGGTCGCCGACAGATTGGTTTACGTTGAGGTGGTGATGTTGGTGGTGATGGTGGTCCAGGTGGGATCGCTGCCGTTGGTATTAGCTGTAGTGTTGGTGGTGGTGGTGGTCGTGGTGGTGGTGATGGTGGTGACTGCCAACGCCTCACGCTCGATCGCCCTCGCTTGGCTGGAGAGGGTGGGCCAGCCTCAACGGAATATTCTCGCGACTTGGACATGGAAATGAAAAAGGAAAGAAAAATTTATATTTACTTATATACGTTATCATGCCAAGAATGAGAAAAAGGTACGCACAGGCTTCTTCGCTTTCGGGGGGTTTTCTCCGTACTGGACCGCGATGGAGCTGGTGGTGGTGTCGCTACCGTTGGTACTGGAGGAGCAGAAGTTGCCGGAGTTGGCTCGTTTTCCACCAAGTCAATTTTGACGATCCGAGCTTCCGTGAGAAGTCGCATGGGACGAGTTCTGAAATGAAAAAAGAAAAAAATATGTTCTGAAATCCTTATTTCAGCATGAAAACTGCTCGATGAGTAGCATTACTGCTCGTTATCGATGAAGCCTAGGTCCGTATCGTCGTATGCCGGATGTAGTGTCAAGAACGCGGCATAGCTCCTGCGCAGCAAGTTCAGGGCGCGCTGATCCCTGCGTATCAACGCTTGCTGGAACATCGACGACACCGACGAAGTCGTTACCTGCTTTCGGAGTTTCGCCAGAAACTTCATCGTGTCGACAACATTCTCAATCGCGTGGACGCCACAATTGTTCGAATCTTCGACAGGCCGCTGGTCGATCTTAGCGTCGAAAATATGAAATTTTCCAGATTTCAGTACTTTCCGTAGATCTGGTTCAATTTCATCACCTGATAAAACGTTACGATGACGATTACATCATATTGAAAGTAATTACCGAGAAACAATGATGTGAATTACCGTAACTGTCCTGGTGGTAGGCAAAATTGAGGCCGGCCGCTTTCTCCAGGACCAAGGAAACCCAATCGGTTCCATTGCGTACGTGGACAATGACCGGCCACACGACGATGTCCCTGCTGGCCTTGAAATCGTCCATAATTCTCCCGAGGGACTGGGCATTGTGCGCAATACTGAGTCCGTCGATGCCGTGGTGCAATCTTAGCACCGCGCCGATGTCGGTGGCAGTCAGCCAGTGCGCCATGTTGTCAGCACCCACCGCCACGACAATGTTCTACGGAAAATCGTTTTTATTAGTTGGAAACGCAACGAAAATTAAATGAAGATCAAATTTTGTCTTACAGCATGATCGAAGGCCATTTTTTTGTACTGTGGACGCGCGCACAAACACACAAGCACACACGAATCGTTTTTCTGTATTTTTTTTAAAATCGTTTTTTTTTTCGTTTTTTTTTTTTGAATTGTTTTTTTTTTTTTTTTACACTAGTTTCCACAACACTTCATAGTACACAACACTCTTAGCTACTGCTGCTGTTGTCGCTGCTGGACTCTTGACACTGAATGCTTGACACTGAGCACTCGGCACCAACCATCACTGGACTATTGACACTGAACGCTTGACACTGGACTCTTGACACTGGACTCTTGACACTGAACGCTTGACACTGAGCACTCGACACTAACGATAGCCCTCACCATTAGCCTTTGCATTTCGTTAATGCAAAGTTACCGGTCACGTGATCGAGGACACCGGTGATGGGCGCTTGGGCCCAGATCATGTCATGTGTCACATGATCTGGTCCCTTTGTGACCGTTTTTTTTTAGTGGTATACCTAAATGGGCCTAGTCCACTATCACTGTTTTTAGCAGTCTTGAAAATAAAAAAAAAAAAAAAAAAACACAAAGCACTTAAACACTACTACTCACTGTTCTCGTCAGTTTTATTATCAATGCACACACACTCAATTTTTTCGTCTTCTGTATTCCTTCTTCTGACGCCAATGAACGTACTCGCCCGGCCAAGTATCTTTCATTCGTTGTGCGTCGTCCGAGTGAATTAGATACTTGGTCCGCAACTCTTGACGGTGCAGCGTCTGACCTCATTCCTCACTATTTCGCCCAAAGTTTCGCAGTGAAAGGAGCCCTTTGGCCATATCTTCCCACTCCATGGTCCTCCGCTTTGTCGGATTATATTTCTTTCACGTAAGTCTAGGGCAGTGCGTCTCATGGCAGTGTATAGATAATCTACAAATGAGAAAAGTAACGATAAAAGAGAAAAAAGTACGGAAGATTGTTCATTACCTTGACCAGCTGTCTTGTGTTACGGGTCTCCCTCTCCTCCATTACCTCGTCCATTTCCTCCTCCTCCTCCGCATCCTCATCCTCCGCCTCCTCATCCTCCATCTCCTCCTCACTAGTCACCTCTTTCGGTGCTGGTGGTGGCTGTGGTAATGCCGGTGTGGCTGGCGTCGGCGCTGGTACCGATGGAAGGTGGGAGTTGCCCATAGCCACGGCAACTTGCTGCTCGAACATGTACTCGGACTAGAGTAAAAAAAATATATATTTATATCAAACGAGGAAAGAAATTGCACATTGCATTTCAAGGCATGAAAGCGCGTTACTGCCAAAGTAGACCGGCAGATATGGTCTTACCAACAGGTCGAAGTATGGAGAATCTGGGTTGGAGGGCCACCATTGCTGCGTTTTTCTCCCCGCGTGATGGCACCAGATTCGTCGTGACTTGAGAAACAGCGGAAACTGCTCCTCAGCCCCGGTTACTTGGCTCTCGTCGTCGATTCCTGCTATGACGGCCAGTAGCCTGTGCGCGAACGCCGTACTGAGGAGCTGCTGCACACGTTCGCCCACGCAGTCGGTCGATTTATCTTCGCCAAACTGTCCCCTCGCAATCTGGGCGTCCCAATAGCTCCTAAAACGCAGGTTCTGGTCAATGTCGAGGCACAGAGCAAGAGCCCTGTCCTCCAACATCGACCAGCCGTGCTCGGGGTGGCGACGACAGCGTGACGTGTCCATGACTGCACAACATAAAAAGTTATTTTAATGAACCGATTGATCAATGTACAATAGTTGTTAACGAACCCAAGTATATACCTCTTGCGGCCGTTGATGCTGTTGTCGTTGCCGTCGCTGTTTGTTGTTGCTGTTGCTGCTGTTGTTGTTGTTGTTGTTGTTGTTGTCACTGCTGTCGTCACTGTTGTCGCCGTTGTCAATGCTGCGGTGTTCGCGTTCAATCAATTATCTGGAACAGTACAAAACAAAAAAGACACTTGAGTTAAAGTTGTCGGGAATAGACATTGAAATTGTAACCCGACAATCGCCAGACGTCGTCGCCGCTGATGCTGTCACTGTCGCCGAGCCTGGTTTCGTCGGAGATAAGCTGCTGCTGCTGGAACTCTTCAAAAGCTCTAGACACGTGACACTGGACTCTTGACACTGAAAACGTAACACTGGACTCTTGACACTGGACTCTTGACACTGGACTCTTGACACTGAGCACTTGGCACCAACCAACACTGGACTCTTGACACTGAACACTTGAAACTGAGCACTCGGCACCAACCATCACTGGACTCTTGACACTGGACTCTTGACACTGGACTCTTGACACTGGACTCTTGACACTGAACGCTTGACACTGGACTCTTGACATTGAACGCTTGACACTGAGCACTCGACACTAACGATAGCCCTCACCATTAGCCTTTGCATTTCGTTAATGCAAAGTTACCGGTCACGTGATCGAGGACACCGGTGATGGGCGCTTGGGCCCAGATCATGTCATGTATCACATGATCTGGACCCTTTGTGACCGTTTTTTTTTAAGTGGTATCACCCAAATGGGCCTAGTCCACTATCACTGTTTTTAGCAGTCTTGAAAAAAAAAAAAAAAACACAAAGCACTCAAACACTACTACTCACTGTTCTCGTCAGTTTTATTATCAACGCACACACTCGGTATTTTTTTTTAAAGGCTCTCTTTGTTGTAATCCGCCTCAATTGGAAGGTATGCTTCATTCTCTGCGCGTTATCTACACCGATGCCATACATTTTGGCCAGATCGTGCGCGGTCCACTTCCTCACCACAGTACGGACCTTTTTGGCCAACTTGCGTGCATCGACATGGTAGTAGTTGGCGAGATTGATCCACCGCATTCTCCTCCTTCCCGATTTTCGACCCATCAACAAGCCACGCAGTACAATGGCAGTCCAGGCCATGGCACCGGGTAAAATATCATCAACTGTGAGGAGGATAATACATTGTAGGAGCGAAATACAAGGAGATTATATATGTGATGGCGCTAGTCTGTGACGAGCAATAGAAAAATTATTGTATACTTATCCCACCTTGTACCTACGCCCCATCTCCCTTCTCCTCATCATCGTCCTGCTCCTCCTCTTCCTCCTTGTCCTCTGAGTCGGAATAAAGAAAACAGAGAAAAAAACATTAAAAGGAAGGGTTAATTTATATCATTTATATAAAAAATTCTTCATCAACATAAATATTATTATATAGTATGTATATGAGTATAATATATGAGTATAATATATGTGTATAATACAATATGAATATATAATATGCATATAATATGTATATAATATGCATGTATTTTATGTATATATGTTATTATAATATGCATAGGGTGAATAAAAGTAAACAATGTATTTAATAATGGTATTTATTGGCTTAGCCCTCACCATCAGCCTTTGCATTTCGTTAATGCAAAGTTGCCCAGTCACGTGATCGAGGACACTGGTGATGGGCGCTTGGACCCAGAGCCTTTGTCTTGGACATGGCTCTGCGTCCTTTGTGACCGTAGCAGATACGACAAAGTTGGAGATGTGTTCTGTCACGAGTAAAGAAGGAAAAAAACTGCAAAAAATTCAAAAACATTAAAAAAAGAAAGGAAGAGCACGTTTAATTTTCTATAGAAGATTGGTAGAGGCCCCGACCAACGCCCCTACCCGTGAGGTCCTCCACTTACAGTGACCCCCTCCGTCTTAACATTAATTTATTGAAAAAAGAGAGAAAAAAATTAAAAAATACAATAACAAAATATGATACAAAAAATAATAAAAAAAGAACGTAAACTAAAATTGATTCCGCAAGCGCTTCTTAATCCACGAAGGTGGCACATTCGTAGCTACGTTGGAGACGACGCGCGGAAGTGACCTCCAGATGCTGGCGGCGGTCTGCATTAGGGTCCGCGCCTCCTCCACGGTTAGCCCCCACTCCACAAGATTGTACTCGTGCACCAGCAACATATACACCACGAAGCGATCCAAGAAGACGTGGATCGACCAGGGGCACTCGATTTTCGCATAGAACGTCTCCACGGGGACGTTCACTTGGGCGCCGACTCTCAAAAAGTCGAGAGCAACGCTCAGAGCTCGCTCCATATACGGCTCGAGCAATGCGGTAAACTCTCGCACTTTTTCCAGGTCGTCGACCGGCTCCTCAAGGATGACGCAGTCATCGTCGCTGCTCTCGATGCAAATGACGTCGTCATCGGCGTCGGCGACCTGGATCGACGCCCGTTGTGCTGCTGGTGCTGCTTGTAGTGGGAGTCGCGCTGCTGACTGTCCTGCAGCAGCTGACATCGTGTCGTCGTCGTCGTCGTCGTCCGAGTCTTCGTGGAACAATATCATCCCTTCCGGCGATGACAGAGTCGGCGACGGCCACCGTGCCCGCTTGGACGGCCCGCTCCCGTGCGTCTCCCATCTGACGGAGACCGTCGACCTTTAAAAACCGCTGCCAAGATATTGGCAAATGGCTTCCTCCTCTTTGATGTAGATGTAAAATTTTTGGAAGTTGATGATGTTTTAAATTTTTTAATTTCGTATTTATTACTTATGAAATTAAATTATTGTTTGTATTAATTAAATTGTTTATAAAACAGTTCAATTTTATAAAAAATCAAATTTTTATTTAAAGACCACAACAATATTTCCTGTAAATGTATGAAGTATAAGTAATTAATTATTGGAAAGGAAACATACAATATTAGGAAATGTTATAATTCTTACATTAGAATATGTTGGGTTTTAATATTAAATAATGAACATTTCCTATGAGTCCAATTTGATTAGCTATGTTGTAATTGGGTCTTCATAGTTGGTTTGGATGCAGTAATCTTCTAAATATATGTAAAAAACGAAAAATTTGCCAAAACAAGTAGGTATTTAAAAACTTTAAATATTATATGTAATGTTAATTAAATTATGTTAAAAATTATGTATAAATGAATATTATATGTAAAATAAAAATTGTTATTGTTTTGTCTTCTTCCTTGGAGGTTCGTTTTCTTCGTCGGTCGAATAGTTGTCGTTTGTGTTAGAGGCCAAATTCATTGAATCGTCTTGATTCTGTATACTGTTTTCTATTATATATGCTTCAACGTTGATGTTGTTTTCATCTATGGTTGTATAAGGGTTTTAAAATTTTTTTTTAGAATTAAATAGTTTTGAATCAAATATATTGTTTTAAAGAATTGTATTACTTGATTGTTCTGATATATTTTGTTGGATGTTATATATTATTTCAGTTTTTTTGTTGATTGTTATGTTATTGGGTTCGTTTCCTTCAGCGGTTGAAATGTTGTCGTGTATGTTAGTGGCCAATTCATTGAATCATTTTTATTTTTGATATGTCTTCCATTATATGTTCTTCAAAGTGGTAGTATTTTTTCATGGTTTTATTAGCGTCTGCAAAATTGTTTTTTTAGAATAAAAATTTTTAGTATAAAATATTTAGAATGAAATATATTGTTTTAAAGAATGTTCATACCTGATTGAGTTAAGGTATTTTGTTGGATGTCATTTATCATTTCAGTTTCGTTGTTGATTGGTATGTTATTGTTTTTTAATGTTGATGTTGTTGATTGTTTTTCGAATTCTTCCATCGCTTGGATTAATAAGTCGTCGTCTATTTCTTCGAAGTCCTGTGTTTTTGTTTGATTCAGTGCTTCGTTTTGTGGTTTTAAACTCGTTCCAGCTCCAAAGAGCAGAAATCTCCACGCTCACGCTCAAAATCTAAGGCAAAATTTGGAAAGGACAAGAATCTCTGCTACTACCACCATCGCTTTGATGACAAGGCAAAGAAATGCAACGATCCGTCATGCGCCATGGCACATCTGATCAAGCCTTTAAACTAGTAGGCCCAGAGATACTTGAGGCGAGTATACTGAGCCTGGGCCAAGATTCTAAACGCCTATTCATACGTGATCGCTCATTTGGCTCGGTATTTCTTATCGACACTGGAGCAGAAGTCTCTGTGCTTCCTGTTGACGAGAATAACACAGAGCCTCCTTCAGCGCTAGTCCTTCATGCAGCAAATCAGTCAATCATCCATACGTATGGCTGCCGTGACACGTCTCTCAACTTTGGCTTTCGTCGAAACACTTGTTGGTCGTTCATCATAGCAGAGGTACCATACCCGATCATTGGAGCAGACGCCATCTCCTATTTCGGCTGGTTACCTGATTTAAAAAACAAACAGCTCATCGACAGCCAGACTAAGCTTGCCATACAAGGACACTTGGCAACAGCAACAATTACAGGCATCAGTTTGATCGACCCGCAGCACCCGTTTGCCGATCTTCTGGCACAATACTCGGTGCTTTTCAACACACGTTCATCAACTTCACGGGCCACAGGAGTCGAACACAGTCTCGTAACCACAGGTGACCCGATCGCTCAACGACCAAGACGCCTGCTTGGAGACAAATTAGAAGCTGCTCGCAAACAATTCACTGCTTGGTGCGAGGATGGCACGTGTCGCCCATCGGAAAGCTCGTGGGCTTCGCCTATCCACATTGTGCTGAAAAAAGCTCCTGGCGAGTATCGGGTCTGCGGAGACTTTCGAAAACTGAATGCAGTTACGCAGCCAAACAAATATCCAGTGCCCAATCTGCATGATTTTACTTCGATTCTGCATGGCTCCTGCATTTATTCAACACTGGATCTCTACCAAGCATTTAACCAGATTCCAATGGCTGAAGACGACATACCTAAAACGGTTACTTCACCACTGGGTCTCTTCGAATTTCTGTACATGCCGTTTGGCTTGCGAAATGCCAGCCAAACGTTCCAGCGATACGTCAACAAAGCTCTGGGAAATCTTTCCTTCATCTTCGTCTACATCGATGACGTGTTGATAGCGTCGAACTCCCGAGAACAGCACAAGGCACACCTGAAAATTGTCTTGGACCGACTCAAGGAACACAATTTGCGCCTGAATTACAGCAAGTGTGTTTTTGGACAGGAGAAGGTAGTATTTCTCTCGCACACCGTCAGCGCCCAAGGTTTCACTCCCTTGCCCGACAAAGTGCAAGATATCGTCAAATTTCCGCAACCTATGAACATCGACGAGCTGAGAAGGTACCTAGGACTAGTCAACTTCTACAAAGCCTTCATTAGACACGCTGCAGAAATTCTTGCCCCGCTCAATCAGCTTATCGTCGGCGCCAAGAAAAAGGACAAGATTCCTATTCTATGGTCCGATGCAGCCGACAAAGCCTTCAACGACAGCAAAAAAGCTCTAGCAGACGCTACGCTTTTGGCCTACCCAAAGGAAAACGCAGAGTTTCGCTTGGTCACTGACGCGTCCACCATCGCCGCTAGATCTGTTCTTGAGCAGAAGATGGATTCTGGATGGCAGGCGCTCGGATTCTACTCAAAGAAATTCACACCTGGACAGAAAAGGTACGCGCCATATGACTTGGAGTTGACAGCTATTTATCTCGGAATCAAGCACTTCCACCACGAGTTGGAGGGACGAGAATTCTCTGTCTACTGCGACCACAAGCCACTACAGTACGCTTTCACGCAAGCTCCCGAGCATGCTCCAGTAGTGCGTCAACGACAACTTGCGTATATCTCGCAGTACACCACCTCCATCAAATATTTACCTGGCGCAGAGAATCCAGTCGCAGATGCGCTTTCGCGCATCTCTCATGAAGAAATTGCAACAAAAGAAACTTCTGCGACTGTGGAAGTGCCTGGTCCAAGCATGGACGCCTTTGCCCTGCCCACCGCTTTCTCACTTGAGGAGCTCTCTCAGGAGCAGAGTAAAGACGATCAGCTGTCAATCATCCTAGCAGACGAAAAGATTCCCCTGCCTTTGCAAAAGGGAATGTGGCCAGTAAATGATAAATTGCTGCCAATTTTCTACAACACCGAGGAAGATCTGATACGCCCATACATCCCAGTCTCGATGCGCGACAAGGTGATTGACCTATTTCACAAGTGTGGTCATCCAGGTCCCAAGTCGACTACAAAGCTCATCAAAAGGAAATACGTGTGGCCAAGGATGGCACAAACTATTGGTGCTTTTGTCAAGAACTGTTTACACTGCCAGCAGAACAAGATTTCTCGTCACACCAAGCTCATCCCGGCACTATTTCCTATCCCGGACGACAGGTTCGCTCATGTTCACTTGGACCTGGTGACGCTGCAAGAGAGTGAAGGCTTCACGTACGCACTCACCATGATTGACCGTTTCTCGCGATGGCCGGAGGCAGTTCCAATCCCAGACATGAACGCTGAAACTGTGGCACGCGCTTTTGTGGATACTTGGGTTGCTCGCTACGGCGTACCTGAAACTATCACATCGGACCAAGGAAAGCAGTTTGAGGGAGGACTCTTCAATGAGCTTTGCAAGCTCTTAGGCACCAACCGCGTGCACACCACTCCCTGCCATCCAGAAAGTAATGGAATAATAGAACGTTGGCATCGCGACTTCAAGACAGCGCTGATGTGCTTCGAGGGTGAGAAAGAGTGGACAAAAGCTCTACCTCTTGTCATGCTGGGACTGCGCACTCGCATTCGCTCGGACATTGATGCCAGTCCAGCAGAAATAATGTACGGCTCTACACTTCGACTGCCAGGAGAGTTTTTCTCCGACAAGGACATAGAGCATGACCTACACTTCTTCACCAAGGAAGTGCGCACCTTCTTAAAGAGCATCAAGACGGTCTTAGCCACTAGTCATAATCAGGCGAAGCCTTTCGTACACAAAAGTCTGGCCACTTGTTCGCACGTCTTCGTGCGCGCGAATCCAATCAAAAAAGCGCTGGAATCTCCGTACAAGGGACCTTTCAAGGTGCATGCTCGTCCATCGAAGTACTTTTACGTCGTGCGCATCATCAATAAAGCAGGCCGTGAAGAGCTTAAAACAGTCTCGACATCCAGAATCAAACCAGCGTTCGGAACTTTCAGGGACATCGACCAATTCATTCCGGATCTACCACAGCCAGAAACTTAGAATTTCGACGAGGCGCAGCTCGTTGACGACTTCGACGTTGTAAAAGCTCCAGACGTTCCATTCGAAGTGCAGACTCGCCAGAAACCAGTCAGAAAAACCAAAAACTTGCAAAAACCTGCAAGCGAGCAATCAAGCTCTCAACCACAGACCAAAAAAAATCAACGAGGACTCAACAGAAAAAAATCAACAATAACAAGAAAGAAAGTAAAATTCAACGTTGAGCACTCCTACAGTCGAGCTTAAACTTTATCTAATTATAAGAAATTCAGCTTTAAGGGGGGAAAGGTACCTTAAACCTACATTTATAAAAAATTTATTAAAAATAAAGAGAATAAATTTTTTTTGGATTATACAGAGAAAACTCTGTTTTTTTCCACTCTTTTTCCAACGTTTTTCACTCAGGAATATGAAAATTAAGGTCCCAGTCACCATAGAACCCTCCTCGATGAAGCAAGCCCCAGTCCTGGGAGGTACCCCTGTGCCGTAGGATCCAGCTAGAACCGATGATTCAATCCTGATCATTGGGGTCTCATTTTGTTCATTAGATATGTGGTTACAAACGCGAGCACTTTCAGATTTTTTAATTAGTTATACCCAATTTGCCAGCCACATATACACGTTTATTCATTAATATCATATAATAAAATACAATTATGCTAGGGATATAGCCTAAAAAAAGTACAAATTTTGTCCAATACCTATGAAAGTACTTGCGTTTGTAGCTATTTTTGTGTAGAACAACTCCTGAAAGTTTCAGCTCAATTGCTCAAACGGTTCACATAGAAAGTTACGGCAACAGAGCAATTTTGAGATGAAACGTAATTGCCCAAAAGTTGAAAAAAACAAAAATACACCAATACATATCATAATGATTCTCTCATGTCACTGAGGCTGCTTAGAATTTTTCGGACAATAAAAAACAGTAATTAAATTTGAACTTTCAACATATTGGACCCACAAGGATAATGTTCAATTACCCTAGACAGCCACACAAAGCCAAATACGCCAATTTCATTACTACATTTTATAATTTGTATTACAATATTAGTATACGCTAATATGGGTTTTATGTGGAAACTGGTAACTAAGTTTATTATGTCCAAATCAATTTTTCACACAAATATGCACAATCTCATATAAGAACTTGAACCCAGTCCTCTACCATTCACTAACATTCATAAAACATTAATCACTGGATCTATAATTGGAAATAAAATCACTCAAAATTGATCAATTATCACTAATCTTGTTTATCACATGCAACAAACAATAATATATATGATGCAGTCATGTACACATACATAAAGTACAGTGACATACATATACACTGATGTATTATGTCAATTTACATATGTACTGCTGTACTTTTTGAATTTGAAGTGTCAAAAATGTCACATTTTCATAAAAAGCTATTGGAACTTCTTCATAGCTTTATTATGAAACACTATGTGGAGTTGGAAAGATATAATTGCACTCTACATATACTTTTTTCACCTTCAAAAAAATGTAATTTTTAGCCATTGGAAAATCAAGATAGCAGACTGTTGTTGACATTTGATCCGGGCTCGCGCACGAAAGTGAGAGAGACAGTAGATATACCGAAATCACGTGCTGCGAGTGGTGGCGTTACTGTACACCTACAGCCATGTACACAAACAAATTTCTGCTGGATGCATTATAACCTAAGAATAAAACGAGTAACAGATGGCGCTACTAACTTATGAAGGTCCGGAGATTCATGAAAGAACGGCAATGTTTTTTTTTGTCGTTTTATTCATTTATGCTGTAATAATCATAAAAGTATCGGTACTAAATAGGCTGTACCTCTCGATAAAATTAAAATTAAAAAATTCTGAATACGGTACTGGAAAGCTGAGAAAAAATCCTATTGGAAAAGTCAATAAGCAAAAAAAATTTTTTTTGAAATTTTAGGTACTTTTCCCCCCTTAATTAAAAGTTATGTTTGTATTCTAATTCAAGTTATAAACTAAGCTGTACATTGTTCAAGAGAACAACACTATTTCTGTAAGCGTCGACTTAACATTATGTAAAAAATTTATCTTTTTTATTTTTTTTTTATTAATCTCAATTTTTTTAAAAATTACCCCACACCACTGTGGGGATACCCCTCTCTCACCCCTCCCGATGCGCAGCAAGCGGCGCAGAGCGGTAGAGAGAGTCATTGTAGCTCGAGCCACGAGCGAGACAGGTCGACGCGGAATAAAGTCAATTGAACCAATTCACGTGTGCTTCTCTTCATCACCCATTCTCTCGAGGACGTTGGACCTCTCATTCCAACATGTAAAAGTACTCTACGATTATTAGTTATGAAAGTCGAAAATAGGGTCTCTTGGTATTAGACGGGTTAAGGAGGCTGTAGCGAAAACGAAATTTTTTTTAGATCGATTTGAAATTTTAACAGGTGATAGTTTGTAAAATTACACGATTTTTGGTAAATAAAAAATTTGGGATTTCTGAACAAACTTAGGAAATAATGAGATCCAAAGTTTTGGCTATTTAACATTGGGAATTGGCAGTGTTTCGTGTACTGTGAGCTCAATTTTTTAAAGAAAATTATGAAATTAATATATCGACGTGCCAGTGCTGAAAGATGACGCTTCGCAGAGCAGAGCAGCAGAAAGATGCCATGTTGCGCTCCGGGCAGAAAGATGCTATTTCGCGCTCCGAGCTGAAAGATGCCATTTCGGCGCTCGGTATTTTTGCGTTTGAAGCTTCAACTATAACTCTGTGGTGGAAAGGCAAAACGACATAACTCCACTTTTCATATTTTCGAGAAAAACGCGTTTAAAGTTGCATGTGAGTGCCTAACTAGGCGCGGCCGGCTAGAGGCCTGAAACTATGACACTTTTACTTGGTCTGAGCTACCTTTTGAGCTGTGTATCAATGAAATTCAATGACGCATCATAGTGATGGTACGGAGCAAATAATATGGACTTATGTCGTTCTGCCTTTCCACGATTTGCGCATAACTCCACTTTTGGCGTTCATACTTTTATTAATATCGATAATTTCGCTCAGTTTATGATCATAACCTTATTTAATGATTTTGCATTGATAAAATAGCTCATTTAACGTTATACCAGAATCAGATCTCAAATCTTAAAACGAAAAAAGACAGATTTGAAAATGTCGAAAATTGACCCTCGCGTATCAAATTATTCACGGTCATTTCCCCGAATACCATTTCCCCGAATGATAATTTCCCCGATGTCTTTTTTCCCGAAAGCACAACACCCGAAATTTTTTTTTATTTTATTTTATTTTTTTTAATAAGTATTAGTTATTTACACATCAAGGGCTGGTAACGGTGTGGATACAGTCGAGGTGTGTTTGCAGCGTTGGGGCGCTGTAGGCGCCAAGGCCGCGTAGCGAAGCGTCATTACATTATTACCAGACATTGATGTCTAAACAATTTTTTTCTATAAGCGCACGTTTTGAGGAATAATAAAATAAAATTTTGTTAATACAAACTTTTTATTAACAAGGACTTTTACTTATTTTTACATTTGGTAACTCAACATTTGGTTTTTTTTAATACAAACTTTTTATTAACATGAACTTTTACTTATTTTTACATTTGATAACTCAACATTTGGTTTTTGTTAATACCAACTTTTTATTAACATGAACTTTTACTTATTTTAACATTTGGTAACTCAACATTTGGTTTTTGATGATTTTAAATTTATAATTAACATTTTTTAATTATGTATGGTGAAATTGCAATTTTTAAAAATATAAATTTTGTTTTTCTTTTTTCCCTTTTCCAAATAAATTTAGTGGAAGTGAATTTTCTTTTGTTTCTTCATTACAATTTTCTAATTTAGGCTTTTTTTCATTTTGCACTTCTATGTCTTCTGAAAACAAATCATCTATTTGTTCTTGTGTTAAGTTGTCGTCTAAAATTTCTTGATAATTTAAGTTGTTTTGTACGTTGATGGCGTTGGAATTTTTTTTCTGAAGAGGTACTTTAGGTTTTGGCTGATTACATTTTTTTTTTGAAATATCTGATATTTCATTATTATTAATCTGAAAATCAGTTGTTAAAATATCATCGTATTCTTCTTGGGTAATAGTCATTATTGTATCTAAGTCATCATCAACGTAATCAACTGGAACAACAGGGTGAGATATGCCAGATTTTTTGATTGGGTTGCATTGTTCTGGCTGTTTCTTTTTTTCAACTTGTAGTAAAGCTCCACTTGTGATTGTTTCAGCAGGTTTTTTAATATTCAATGCTGATACAATCAAGTTACTTGTAGTCTTTTTATTGAAAAGTGACTCGTTAACATAGCCTAAAGCAACTGTTGCACTTTTCCAGCCTCCGTGTCTCTGCAATGCCATGGTGTCAGCTCCTGTATCAGCTGCTAATGTAGCAGAGGTCCTCCTTAAGGCGTGCCCTGTATATTTTTGTGCATCCTCAAGTTTTAAATATACAGCAATTTTTTTAGGGATTGAAGATAATTTTCCCTTTCCCACATTCTATAAAATTAAGTTAGATTTAGATATTGTGGTAAAGTTTCAAGTTTATGAGTGCATTTTAAAAGTTACCTGGCGAGTACAGGTTCCATCTCTCCATTGAACAAAAAATCTTTCCATTCCTGGTGGACGATGCTTCATGTATTTTTCAATTATTGGTTGAACCTCTGCAGAAGTGACAAAAGACTTGGGCCGGTAAGTTTTGGTTGTAGGTATTTGTACATGATATAATTTTCCTTCTGGTTTGATATGATTTATATGCAAATTGAGCAATTCAATTGTTCGCAAGCAACCATGTATCCCCATTATCAGTACAACCTATAAATATAATTTGAAAGTTTTAGTTGTGCCACTGTATAATAGCACAGGAGAGTAAGTTTTTACAAAACATATATTGAGACTACTAACCTTAAAGTAAAAATTCATTATCGGGAGCTTCGTTGATGAAAGTGGAAATTTGATCTGGAGTGAAAACTAAGGCCTTTTTAGTAATGTGTCTTTTTCCTTTTGATTTTAGAAATCTTTGAAGTTCCATGAATTTGCTTATATCTTGGTCTTCTTTACATGCTATCATTGCCTTCAATTTTGTGAAGGTAGCCCATAAAGTGGTTGGAGCATATCGCTCTGAAAGCATTTGAAAATAAGCCAACAGAATTGGCTGTGAAATCTCTTCTTTTAATTTCATACTTTTTTGCCACTCTTTGAATTTTATATTGCTTTTCGTACAATGCACGTGATTTTTCGGGTATTGTGTTCGCTCTGGCCTTTTCAAGTAGCTTCTCAAATTCGATATTTGTTTCTGAGTCTTCACCTTCACTATCGCTCTCACTTTCACTTTCGATGAGTTCAGCTTGGGTTTGGTTGAGAAGAAACATGGATTGAAATTCCATTGTAAATGGTGTGTGTTTACTATTTCCGAAAGATATAGGTTAGGCGCAGCGCGAGATATACGTAGGCAACCCGTCGAGCAATGAATGCTGACCACGTGACTATACAGTTACGCACGGATTTCAATGCGGACAGAGTGTATAGTACGAGCAGAGCTACCTGCACGACCCCGAGCGGATTATACATTTAGCATGCTCGTAGCGAAATCAGCCTCAAACGGGCGCGTATGGTGAAAAAATACATAATTAATCTAGAGAAATGTTTTCGCGTATCAAGTGCAAGTAATCGATTACACGTGGTAAACCGTACGTGTCGTAAGTTTCGACCAAAGCTCTTAAACGACGTTGTACATCAACCCACTTATTCTTTGGAGCTGATTTTATCCTTCGCTGGTTGCTCAATTCGATCAACGCAATCTCGGTATCTCCTTGCTCCTTTTGGAATTCGCGTATGAGGGAGTAGAGATCAGGATGGCTCTTACCAACTAATAAAAAAAAACGATTGTGCCACCCCTCACTAGCGTTATTCGTAGTTGGCTCGTTCCTTATAACGGAATCGTACTGATTCCACTGCTCTACGGGATATCGAGGCGGTGAAGCGCGTTGTCGGCCGCAAGCTATTTTCCCATTGACATACGTCAAGTCGAAGTATTGCACGAATGGTTTAAGTACAGCGGGAATTTCAGGTTTCAGAGCTTTAAATGCGCGAACGACATGCTGTTATGCCTTTCCACGTTTTTCGCAAAGTGGAGTTATGTTGTTATGCACATTGCTAGATCCAACAATAGACGTAAGATATGCCTGTTTTGACAATAACATCTTTAAGTAGATACTAAATATAGGTGATTTCCGTCATGGAGCTACAGCCTTCCCCGCGAAGTAATACCTAACGGTGGTCCCGCGGGGAAAAAACAAAGGCAGACGAAGAGGAGGATGGGTTTTAGTCGGTATTGGTAGATGTACACACAGTACACTACTCGAGTCCGACATATCCATGCGACAAAGAACACCCTTGTCGCATGTTGAATCCGTAAATAGGATTTCCCTCCTCCCCCCCCCCCCCCCCCAAAAAAAAAACACACATACAGACATGTGTCAGCAATTCGATTTAGTTTAAGAATATATATGTAAAAGTACTCTACGATTATTAGTTATGAAAGTCGAAAATCGGTCCGTCACAAAGCTTCCTCTATGAGAAAGCAAAAAAAAAAGAAAGAGTTTTTTTGTTAGAAACTGTTTAAATTTTCAAAAAAAAAAAAAAAAATATTCTAGAGTGATTTGAGCACTATAAAAGCTGGTACAATAAAAAAACCGCTGCCAATTTATTGGCAAAGAGCTTCCTCATAAAAAATGATTTTTGGTCTTAAATTAAAGTTTGGCTGCTCCGCTTACATTATAACGAATAAAAAATATAAACATTCCTTCGTTTATACATGAAAATATCGAGAAAAAAAATTTTTTCTAAAAAACCCTGTTTACAAACCGATAACAAAAATCATAACTTTTTAACTACTCAATGTATCCTAAAATAAGTTTTTGACACTTCTTACGACAGACAAATCCTTTAAAAAAAGCCGTACAACTTTTCGCTACGTGTCTCCGTTCAAAAGTTACACTGGTTCCATACCACCAGACGTACATACATACACACACACACACACACACACACACACACACACACACACACACACACTCATACAGACATTTGTTGCTTCCTCATAGAGGAAGCTTTTTGATTTAGATGTCCTAGGACAATTTCGTTTACATATTTGGTATCGTCATTGAATTCTAAACAAATGTCTGTATGAGTGTGTGTGTGTGTGTGTGTGGTGTGTGTGTGTGTGTGTATGTATGTACGTCTGGTGGTATGGAACCAGTGTAACTTTTGAACGGAAATACGTAGCGAAGGAATGTTTTTATTTTTCAATCAGTATAATGTAAGCAGAGCAGCCAAGCTTTAATTTAAGACCAAAAACGTAAAGATTCACCGAATATTAAGAAAGTTAAATCTTAAAACAAAAAGTTCTATTTTTGCTACGTTATAAAGTAAAAGTGGCGATCTTGAACCAGTGTAACTTTTGAACCGAGACACGTAGCGTGAGGTTGTTCGGCTTGTTTTAAAGGATTTGTGTGTCGCTTATTTTAGGATCCATCGAGTAGTTAAAAAGTTATGATTTTTGTTATCGGTTTGTAAACAGGGTTTTTTAGAAAAAATTTTTCTATTTTGGCTGTGAATATTTTTTTATAGATATATATATTATATATTATGTATATATTATATTCTATATATTATATATTATAAATATATAATATGTTATATTTAGACATCAATGTCTGGTAGCGGTGTGGCTTCGCTTCGCTACGCGGCCTTGGCGCCTACAGCGCCCCAACGCTGCAAACACACCTCGGCTGTATGCACACCGCTACCAGCCCTTGATGTGTAAATAACTAATTTACTGTCGTAACTTTTTCTAGTTATTGTCATTGTTAGGCGATGAATTGTGTTTATTGATTTGGGCTTGTAAATTATCTATATCTCTCTGTATTTGAGATTCTTCTTTTTTGGAATTTTCTAAATCCTCTTTTGCTTTTTCCAATTTTTCAGAAATTTTTTTTTTTCTGAAATAGCTTTCGAGAGTTGTTGATTTATTTTTTTTGCTTCATCCAATATTTCTTCATACTTTTTCTTGGCCTTAAGCTCTGCTAATTCTTTCTCCACAAATTTCTGTTTTAATTTCCTCAAATCGTTTAAAGCTTCCCGATGCTTTTTCGTGTAATCATTTAGTTTTGATAGCTTTTCATCTGAGTCAGTCACGCTTGAGCTGCAAAAAAATTATTTCATTACTATTGTACATAATTTTTGCTATATGTCTCAAGAACACATCGATGCGCATAATCGAAAATTTCCAAAACTTCAAATTTGTTTAAAAAACTATTTGAGCTATATGGTTGATTTCCGATTCATCAATATTACGTGTCCTAGTGACGCAGGGGCTCGGTGATGAAAAGAAAATCTCGCGATGCAGTTGTCTTTGAATAAGTGTACTTAACAAATCCCCACCGAAAAAATTTCAAAATTCAACACCTAGCACTTACTACAGTAGTATAACCATGCAAAATGTCCGCTCCGTTAGCTGTCCTTAAGTCAGAATCGTTGCTTTATTCATGTCGTGCGTTTTTTAATGAGTGCTTAGATATTTTATAGTATACAGACTCTATTCTATACTTCTTATAGATGATTTTTATGTGCCATTCTTCATACTTCAGGAATCGTTTTTGAACTTTGTACAGCTATTACAAAAGTGTCCTGAATTTTGGTCATATTTTTTTGTACTTTAAATTCACTTCGTTAAAATGGTAACATTACCACTTTGAAACGCCTGAGCTGTACTAACTTTCTCAAAAAAGTTCATGTGTTCGATTTTCGGCGGTTAAAACTTCAAACGTTGGACGATGGCTTTGCAAAAGCGTCAGACGTATCGACAAAATCAATCGGTAAAAAAATCTGTCCGCTCCGTTAGCAAAGAATGCGCACGTAAAAAAGTCCATTTTTAACGTAAAATACATAGAAATGTTCGTTTTTAAAAACTCCAAGTCCTAGTTGTCGGCGAAATTCCACTCATTTGAGCTCTGCATAAACGGCACACAAAACAACGATTTGTCCGCTCCGTTGCTGTCCGCTCCGTTAGCAGTAATCGGTTTCATCATAGGCAAATTACATGTTAAAAATGAATTTCAAATCCTAGCTCTATAAACTTGAGAACAAATACTTTTTCGGGTAAGAAACGAAGTTCCGTTCTTAAAAAAGGGTTTGGAGACAATTTTTTTGCGCACTTTTCCGATTCGAAGTATCGATGAATTGGGAGAATCAACCATATAATCATGTGCACTGTATTATGGGATCGCTAACTGGACAATAAATGGTATAAAATATCCAGAAAATTGAAAAGTGACCGAAAAACGAGTTTTGACTTCTGTCACTTGCAACAACATATTCGACTTATAATTATCACCGAACTAAACATATCAAAGATCCACTTCAATTTTGATCTAAGACGGCTTATTTTGAAGGTATTGTTATAAACAATAGTAAATGACAATGCTTGCGATTAAATACGAAAAATTTCCAGCCAATATAGTTTGGTCGAGATTAGCCATACGCTGGGAACTTCGTCTCTGGCGCTCGTGATACTTTTTAAAAATACTAACCTCATCGAAGATCTACTTCGATTTTGATCTAAGATGGCTCATTTCGAAGGTATTTATTGTTATAAACAATAACCTGTTCGAATGCCAATGCTCGCGATGAATCAGAAAAATTTTTTAAAACTTCGAAGATCTATTTCGATTTCAACCTTAGATGTATTTTTTCAAAGATATTAATCTATACTTCAGTGTGTATGATTGTCAAGTCTCGCAATGAATTAGAATCTTTAGTATAGACAGAGTTGTAAGGACATACATAGCCATGCTGCGATAAATCACATTTTCGTCGCTCATATATTTTCAAACAATTCCAAAATTATTGTAGACCAATTTCGATGTTCACCTATGATGCCTTTTATTAAAAGTATAATTCTTACAATATCATGAGTGAGTAGAAACTATCGAGATCATTTGGAAAAAAATTTGAGAGAAATATTAGTACGCTCATGTAAGGACTCACGCGAGTAATACAGCTTTGGTGCTTTAGAAAATTACAAATATTTTGAGATTATTAAAGATCAGAGATAGATTTTTTTAAACTTTTTTAATTTTTTTAATTTGTAAATCTCTATTTCAGAAATTTTGAATTTCCACCGATATCCAGACAAACGTTTCTGAGTCTGCATGTATCGAAATTAGCTCATGTCGTTGGATGGCCGGTTTTAAATTTTATGAAGAGGCTTAAAAAACACTGAATAGAAAACTTCATTAGCTCGTTTTTTCTCTCTCAAATTCTATAGATAAACAATGCTTTGATATAGTTTCATGTGACGCTTTAACCGTAAAAATCAGCTTATACTTTTCTAAAAAGTACATAGTTATCATTACTCTATCAATAATATTGTGGGGTACGCACATCCGTTGAGAATTTCACTATTCAAATTTCGGGGAATGAACCTCACTATTCAAATTTCGTAAATTGCATGAGAGTGACAGTAGCGCAGCAGACCACGTGATGTATGACAACTGTGGCGCTCAACATACTTTTGTCCCTAAAAAAACCCTAGGCTAGCTCGACGCAGGTACACTACATGTAAAACGATTCGTTTCCCGTCAGAAAACGTAGACACATCGTAGTGAGGGTCGCCTGCGTGTATAACATAAGCGGCAACAATAACAATAGTACACGGGTCAGCATAGGCAGAGCCCCTCGTTCGCTGTATTTACGCTTTCTGACGGGAAATGAATCGTTTTACATGTAGTGTACCTCCTTAAGGAGGCTCTTTCGCTGCAATGTTTTTTACATTAAGCGCGCGGAGCGCTAATGCATGGTGCAGCGTAGTGATCCTCTAGGGAGTGATGTGACACCACCGTACACGTTTCTGATTGGTCGGCGCCTGAATGTTTCAAAACCGGAAACATGTGCATTTAAAACGAGAGGGAAATATAAACAACAACATGAGTTGAGCTCATTCACATGCTCTAGTATGTAAGATGAATATTAAATTGAAAGTTGATTAAATGAAGTGAGTGATCTCTTTATGGTATAAGTGAATTACACATTTATTTTGTGTAAATTTCGAGTGCATTATTGATAAAATATTGCGTGTGAAGGGTGTATACCTATAAACCTAACCTACAACAGTTTTATTTATTCATACAATATACAGCAAAAAAACTCAAAATGACGGGCTGTTGTGCATATTATTGTACAAATTCATCAAGCAAAGGCTTTAAAATGTGTAGATTTCCACGACGAGATGACCAAAGACGCCAAATTTGGATTCAAAATGTTAATCGTGACGGATGGAATCCTACTGCAAATTCAATGTTATGTGAGGTATGTAATGAGCCATCAGTACCATATTACTTGTGTTTAACTCTCAATCTATTTTCTAATAAATTAGTTTATTAGTTTATTTACATGTAGAGCGTATTCTCTTTTCTCAATCTATTTTCTAATAAATTTGTTTATTTAAAACAAACAGTTATTATTGTACTTGAGCTCTAAATGTTTATTGTTACATGTAGAGCGTATTCCCTTTTCTTAATCTACTTTCTAACAAATTTGTTTATTTGAAACAAACAGTTATTATTGTACTAGAGCTCTAAATGTTTATTGTTTCATGTAGAGCGTATTCCCTTTTCTCAATCTATTTTCTAATAAATTTGTTTATTTAAAACAAACAGTTGTTATTGTACTAGAGCAGTACAAGTATATTGTTACATGTATAGCGTATTCCCTTTTATAATAATTAAATGTATATTCCATGATGTAAGTGTACATGTTTAATAAAAATATAATTTTACATGCAGATGCATTTTGCTGACAATGCTTGGTAGATCAGAAAGGGGAAACGACAACTACTTCAAAATACAGTTCCAACAATTTTTGCCAATCGTGTAATCGATTAAGATAATCTGTCTCTGCCTGAAAATCAGGAGATTGAGCAAGCTACATCTCACTCGCAAGAAGAGAAAGGTATTATAGTCAAGCAAAATTTAATATTTTTCTAATTCTTATCTCTCTGATTATTTATCTGATTAAGGATTATTATTGATAATTGTGGAAAAGTATATAATTTATCCTGTTGGTTTTTTATTTTATAAAATCTAAGAAATTTTTTTAAAGATTTTCATTTACATTTTAAAAATTAAAATGTTTCCAGAGCCATGTGATGCAAGCAATGTTGTTGATGATGTTCAAGATCAGGGCAGCTTTAGTGATACTGCAGAGGAAAGTTTCTTTGAAGATACTTGCAACACACAATCATGTAACTTTGCATTTGCTTGCAAGCTCTTACTCTAATAAAAAAAAGATGCAGAGGATTTGAAAAATTTTTAAACTAATAATTTGTTTTATGGAATTTCAGAGGTCGTTGAGGATCAAACAAGTTTACTTCAAGATCTTTCTGGGATGATTTTGAGTCGTTCACCTACCTCTGTAAATGTGTCTGAAGACACTTCTGAAAAAGATGGCAACTCACCAACACCTTTACCTGTTTCAAAAGAAGGCTGTGAAAAGTGTCTGATCAATGAAAAAAAATTGAAGCGCCAGCAGCTTTATTTGGATAAAATGAATAAACTGTTTCTGCGTAGAGAACAGGCTTTTAATAGAATGCAAAAAAATTTAAATGCTGCAAGACAGAAAGTACGAAGACTTGAACACAAGCTTGAAGTAAGTACTCAAGATCTATGGGCAACATCGTTAAAGAACATTTTTCAAGAGGACCAAATGAAGTATTTAACTTTAGGCTACAAGAAAGTCCCCAAATGGTGTTCTGATACTTTATTAAAAGCTCTAAAATTAAGATTTACATGTGGCACGTCCGGATATGAGGAAATCTTGAACTTGAATTTTCCTTTTCCTACTGTTAGAACATTAGTAAGAAAAATGGAGAATTTAAAATTCAAACCAGGCTGTGTGATTCTTGAAATTCTCCAATTTTTAGAAATTAAAGTTAATTCTTTTCAAGATTTTTATAAAGATTGTGTACTTGTTTTAGACGAGATGAGTATTACTCCCGGTAGTTTTTATGACACTTCGACTAACACATTTCTTGGCACTGTTACTTTGCCCGAACACGACCAAAGTCAAATTGCTACTCATGCGCTTGTATTTATGTTGGCTGGCCTCGGTGCCCGATGGAAGCAAATAATACGATTTTATTTTACTCCTGATTCGGTTAACGGGCGGGTCTTTTAGACAATTATCGACGAGATCATCTTAAAAATAGAAAATATTGGACTTAGAGTACATTGCGTAACATCGGACATGGGACCAGCCAACCAAGCGATGTGGAATGCGTACGGGATTAATGCGAGTAGATATTCAACAATTTCGAATAGCTGTACTCATCCGTATGATGAAAAGCGACAATTGTATTTTTACGCTGACGCGCCTCATGCTTTTAAAAATCTTAAAACTGCATTTTTAAATAGCTCAGTAATTACAATACCAAATGATTTTGTAATATTTTATAAGTTACCTACTGATACCGTGGATAAAAATTATGTATATGAATTATTTGATAAAGACGAAGGTCTTGAATTAAAATTAGCTCCTAAGTTAACAAAACAGTCTTTAAACACTAAAGATCATTTTGCCAAAATGAAAGTCAGCAATGCCAAGAAAGTATTGTCCGAAGATGTAGCATCAGGTTTATCGTTCTTAGCTAGCGACTTAGAAGACGAACGACATACGACGGCTTGGTTTGTTGAATTTCTATCGAAATGGTTTACTTTTATGTGCAGTAGAAATATAAATTTTTCTCTGAGTTACCACGATGATAATAAGTTTAATGAAGCCATAAGTTTTCTCAAAGAAGTAATCCTTTTTTTTACAGAATTGAAAGTTGGTGCCGCACCTAAATGGAAACCATATCAAACAGCTATACTTATCTCGACTCAAACTGTTATAGATCTTTCTCAATATTTGTTAAACCGTAATTTTACTTTTTTTTTCCTTCTCGTTTAACGCAAGATTGTTTAGAAAATTTATTTTCCATTGTTCGTTTAAAAAATGTAGTGCCCCATGCAGTACAATTTAAAAATAATCTTAAATTGATATGCATTTCGCAATATATGAGAGAAGTTTCAAAAAGTAATTATGATCAAGATGATCGTCAATTTTTATCCGAATTTATTGAAATTCTGGAAAAAAATCGTTCGTCTCAATCACATTTTATCGAAAATATTACTAGCCAATTACCGGTGATAACCGAACGCGAAATTAATATTAGTACAATAGAATTAAATGTTCTGTATTATATAGCTGGATATATTTGTGATAGAATCGAAAAATACCAAAAAGTACGTGATACTTGTATTAAGTCTATTAAATTAGATGTATATTCAGTCGTTTCTAAAGATTACAATCGATTATGCTTAATCAAAGCTAGAAAAACAAATAGACGTTTTTTTGTTAATGATCAAACGTTTGATTATTTCCTTAGAATGGAAAAAATGTATAGATTGTATTTTAATAATTTACGAGACAAACGTATAAATCTTGAATCATTTTTCATCGCTAAACTCAACGAAATTGAATTTGATATACCAGATTGTCATCATTTAAAACTAAAAATTATATCGAAATTTTATGCTTACAGACTAAAAATAAAGTCTTCAAAGCAAAAGAAAATCAATAAAAATTATATTTATGCTAGTAAAAGCGTCGCGAAGCGTGAAATAGTTAAATAAATTAAAATTATACTAAACTTTGTTACGGATTTGCGTTATTTATTAAAGATTATATTTAATGCTGACAAAATCATTGCCATTTGTTGAACAGTTTAATAAATTTGCATTTGAATTTAAACTTTATTTCTCTATAATTTTTCTCTGTCATCTAACACGCGTAGAAAAATTGCTGTAACATTTTATTTTTAAGTGATCTATTCTGTAATTTACCTTTGAGAAAATTTCATTTTTAAAAATCTTCATGTCACAAGTAACTTATTTATATGACATTTTTCTACTTCATAATTTCATTAATTATTTTTAGGTATATTAGCCATTAAAAAGTTTTTTAAAAAAACTCATGAAAAATAATTCAACTCAAATAAATTTTTTTTATTTCAGGCTGTTACTTCTATTAAAAAACTTCTGCTGGAAAAATTTTGACAGCGAAATCCTCCAAAGGATACGAACAACTTTATTTTTTTGGTTTCACGCTTTTTTTTTAAGAGATTGGAAGTTCTACATCTGTCAGAAGTTTAGAATATAAATGCTCAAAACATTTTCTACCTAGGAGGCAATATCAAATCATTTTTTTCAGAATCACTCCGGGAATTTGTAATTTTATTTGTAGTTTAAAAATTTATCTTCGAGTGTTATTATAATGATAATAATAAATTGCATTGAATTATATTGATGTTTAATTGGACTTTATTAAAAACCCTTAAAAATATAGTTCGAAAAATTTTAATTGGGTAAACTTATTTTGTTTCTAAAAGCAAAAAAAAGTCGTTCTATGTTTCAATTTCAAATATTGCGCCTTTAGTTAACTTCCGCTTTTGAAACATTTTATTCAATATGGCGGACAGTTTGTCGTATCACTCCCTAGAGGATCACTAGTGCAGCGCGCAACGTACTGCGCATGTGTGCTATGCGACTAGTCGCGAGCAGAGTAGCAGACTTGTCGTCAGCTTTTATTTACATCACGGCTCACGTGTAGCTACGATAAAATTCGATGTTTGTGATTATTTGTATTATAATTATATTGATAATTATGAACGATAAAAAAAAAATCTATGGAGTTAAGTTGCTTCGGGGGAATAAAGGCCAATTTGCAAAAAAAAAAGTTGTGCAAAGAATGGAAAATATTTATGCGGACGTTTCTAAGGCACAATCAATATCAATGCTGCAAACGGAATTAAAAAAAAATAATATGATTAAAATTAATAGAGCCTTCCTAGTTGATTATGAAAAAAAATTATCAGCCGGTATGTTATCGAAAATGGCTAAGATGGGATTAAGTAAAACTCTTTTACAAAATACGTTTGAAACAGGAGGGCATGAATCTTTAAAATTATTGCTACAAGAAGATATTAATGGGAAACCTCGGATTACAAAAAATAAAGCAATAATTAATGTTATTTTAAGCTTATTTTCAACTGATAAATAGCATTGCAAACATTTTATCATTTTGCTTCCTCATAGAGGAAGCTCTGTGATAGGCTCGAAAACGAGATTTTGAACCAGACTTCGTAGGACAATTTGGTTTACATATTTGTAAACTAGATTGAATTCTCAACAAATGTCCGTATGTATGTATGTGTGTGTGTGTGTTTTTTTTTTTTTCCACTCCACCCCATTCGGACACTCACCGGTAACCGCCGTTAGGCATTGCTTCGGTGAGGCCGGGGTTAGTTGAGCATTTCTGCTACTTCTATGTTAGTCGTTGTTTTTTCCATACACCCCCCATCCGTCGCATAGTGATATGCGACGATTAGGGGTTCAGGGACTCATCTTTTTTGTACTTGGTGAACCTCCGATCCTGCGCGAAGCCATCTCTCGATTGTCGTATCCCTTTTTTCAGAGCCGTCTACTGCGTGGTCACATTGCTGGCGTCTCCTCCTGAGTTGAGTATTAGAACTCGCTGTCTAGTGCCCTCTTGTGAGTGTGGTTCTCTTCTGCCGCCGATGGCAAGGGCCCGATTGCTCTGTCGGCTACATCTTGTGAGTGTGGTTCTCGCTTCCGGCGCTACCCTTTGAGTCTCCGTGAGTTTTTTTTTTGATACTCCTTTTCTGTTGTCGTCTTGTGAGTGTGGTTCTCGCTTCAGGCGCCATCATGCGCGCCAGCGGAGCCTTGGCTCCCGCATCCGGCGCCCTCTTGTGAGTGTGGTTCTCGCTTCTGACTTCAGACTTCATCACGGGAGCGTTGTGCTCCATCTATTGCTAGCCTTGTGTGTCCTCGCCTCGGGCTCCTACTTATGGTTATCCTATTCGCTTCCAGCTCGCACAGTGATCGGGGTTTTTTACCGCTTCGGAGGCTGATGACGTAGCCCGGGTCTTCTTTTTGAGTGGTACCCGCTCCACCTCGGGCACGGGCTCGACCACACCGGGGGAAAAATCACGAATGAAATTTCCCCCAGTGGGGATCGAACCCACGCCCTAGACGACACTCTCAGATTCAGCAAGCAAGAGGCCTGAGCCCTTTACCAACTGAGCCATCGAGGCGTCAGAGGCGTGTGTGTGTGTGTGTGTGTGTGTGTGTGTGTGTATGTGTGTGTGTGTGTGTGTATGAGGAGATATGGGTAGGCACAGGTCGGCCCGATGGAGGTCCCCAGGCCTCCGGGTGGCAGCGAGGAGGTACAATGAAGGTACACGAGCGGTTGAGGTTATAAGTAACGTTTATTTGTTCGAGCGAAGCTTCGTGCTAGCCATCTCGACAAGATCTGAGCGGGTAGCACGGAGCTGCGTGTGGCAGCGCCAGCGGCGAGCCGAGAGGGGAGCGCTGGGAGGGAAGAGACGCCTCGTCATATCCCCACATGTATGTACGTATGTCCGAAGCAAAATCTCGAAAATGTTATGGTTGATTGTATAAATTTCAATTGCATTCATTGTCGTTTGTAGTAATAATGAGGCCAGAAAAAGGTTTTTGGCGATACACGGGAAAAAAAAATTTTTTTTTCGATTTTTTTTGTAAATTCGAAAAAAAATTTTTTTTTTTCATGTTTCACGTATAATTGCCGGAATTTTTCAATTGCATTCATTGTCGTTTGTAGTAATAATGAGGCTAGAAAAAGGTTTTTGGCAATACACGGGGGAAAAAATTTTTTTTCGATTTTTTGAATTTTTTTTTTGTAAATTTTAAAAAAAAAATTTTTTTTTCATTTTTTCACGTATAATTGACGGAATTATCTCAATTTTTGTTGTCATCATGAGAGCAAAGCAGTCAAGTTTTAATTTAAGACCAAATAGATAGAAAACGGGACTTAAAAATTTATCGTCGTTACAAACGTACAAGTATATTTCGCGTGCGTGCGGCTAAAAATAAGATCAAGCGCGCGTACAGCGACAATGTGCCAGGCCATTACTTCTTTTTTAAAAATTTTTTATAGATTTTTAAATTTATTAGTATCCACTATTAGGTTAATTTTATTAATACAATAAAATTAGAATGAGGAAGCACTTTGCCAATAACTTGGCAGCGGTTTTATATTGTTTACAAATTTTTTAAATTATAAGAATTTTTTAATTATATAATTTTTAAATATTCATTAACAAATTATTTAAAGAATGTTAGTGTTAATATTTTTTAATAAAAGACTTTTTTACAGAATTTATACCATTTTTTTTTTGAAGCGCATTTGAATTTCGCGCGCTTTCGTGCGCACTGCATTGCTGCTGGCTGCTTCGGGTCGCACCCCAAATTGACCATATAAAGCAGATTATCTTCTTAGAATGGTCAGCTACCCCTATTTTTTTACAGGAAACGATTCGTGATACTCTAACGAATCAATTGATATAACTTTTATGAGGATGTAGAATTTTCTACAAAAGTTATTAACGAAACAAGATCATTTCCTATACGAGTCTATGTTAAAATAGCAATTTTCGACAGCATTTTTCTCGGAAACGAGTTCAGCTACCCCCATTTTTTTTTCTTTCTACATAATTGTGAGGCTCTAACGAATTGATTGATATAACTTATATGAGGATGCAGAATTTTTATCAATATCGAAAGAGCCTCCTTAATAAAAAGTGCGCCACAATAGGTGATGCGCCAGCATTGGCGGATCTCCTCTACTATTTTTCTATCTCGAAAGGGGACTTTTTCCGAATTTATCACGAAGGTTGATAATCACCCATATATTATTGTAAACATCAATTGTGGAAAAAGACACTTTATAAGAAAATGAAAGTCGATCTTCGAAAATAATAAAACATTTTAGAATTATTTCAGCGCCGAATTTGTTATTACTCACCGCGGCCATACATGTGAAAAATATTTTAACATTTGAAAAAAAGAAACACTCATCTAGTATCTAGGTATTTTTATCTACGTTCAGCACTTTTGAAAGAACGGTGTATAAAAATATTTAGGTCGTTTAAGGCAATGAAACAAAGGAAAATAGTAGTCGAATATATTTACCAATAACGTATGCAGCACACGCCCAGATACAGCAAAGTAACTTTAGGATGAGGTTTCACTTGTTTGTCACTTAACAAATTCGACAAACAAGATATGGCTGCAACAACGAGAAAAAGGATATTAGAATAGATAATTGATTAGAGAGATGCACTGGGTTGCATTTCAACCCATGATCTTTTACTCACCAAAAGAAATGACGATGATCAATTATAGCAGCAGATGGTGAACAGCTAGGCTCCGATGAATTATACTTGTGGTAATGGTTCAAGCAAGGACAGGTCGAGGAACCTGTAAAATAACATGCATAATTTGAATTCTCAAGAAAATCACAGTAACCTTTCGGAAGCAAGAATGAATTTAAAGATGCAAATTTGACGTTACATTGATTCGTACTGCGAATCAAGCATCTCAAGAGGCTTCCTCCCTAAAGCAATATCCATTAAATGGGAGCATTCTACCAAAGAATAAAGGAAGAGCTTATCTCTAGGATTAAAAGGGAATTAAGTTACAGGTTATAACGTTAAAACCTGGCAATTTTAAAACAGAACGCCATTGAAACGGTCAATTTTAACATTTGAAAAAAAGAAACACTCACCTAGTATCTAGGTATTTTTATCTATGTTCAGCACTTTGGAAAGAACTGTGTATAAAAATATTTAGGCCTTTAAAGCAAGGAAACAAAGAAAAATAGTAGTCGAATATATTTTGTCAGAGGGCCTTTCTCCATGGCGCAATCAGCGCGAAGCCCGAGGCGTCCCTGAGTTCCCCCAGGCACCGCATGAGTGCGTACGAGATTGATGCCTGCGCTGCGATCGCACATCACGCGCTCATGTCGATGCCTGTCCGACTGCTACTTACTCCTAGTTAGCCCTTGGTCAAGCCAACACGCTCCGCGCTACTTTAACCAAAGTGTTTCTTTTCGAGTTATCAAAAACTTATAAAAATTATTTATATTTCGAGTCTCGAGTTCATCGAAGAAATAAAGTATTTATTTCAAATAAACAGTGCCTCTCAACAACTCATTTGCAATCCTGCCCGACATAATTCCACAGCTCCAACAGGTTATTGGCCCGGCACGCGAGTGTTTGAGCAGTGTTTGTAAAAAAAAACTGAAATTGTGTGTAGAGTGCAATAAAATTTTTTCGAGTGCCATAGAAGTCATCGAGGTTTAAGATGTCAGACATTGGGAGCATCAAAGAGTAAGTGTTTTAATATACGAGTTTTATCGAGCACGAATAGAAACATTACACCGTGTCGCGAAATCTTTTGTCTTTCGTGAGTGCTACAAAAAATTGAAGTTCTGAAAGTCGTACAGAACGATCGAGCCACGTTAAAAATCATCGAAGTACACGACATTAGAGCCATTCGATTCGAAAAACGAAACATTAATTTCGCGAGTACTGAAACGCCTCTCTTTTAGCAATTTTTTTTTTTCGAGTTGAAGCAAGCGAGCATACGCGCCATTACAGACGTCTTGCGCATACCGAGAAAAGACGTAGAAAACTCGGCCGGCGCGCAGCACGTGTGAAACGAGTCGCAACGTGCGCAGTCAAAGTACATCGCCCCGCTCTCGGCTGTTCTTCTTTGCGCGAGTCTTCTACGCTTTGCACACAAAGTCAGCCATCTTGTGTAGCAAGCGAGAAGAAGGCCACGGCCGCGCGGGGAAGAAGACGCGCTTGGCGGGAAGACGTGTGCGAGAGAGCTTAAGACGCGCGCGGTGAACAAAAAAGCAGCAGCGCGAGTGTCCCCAACGCCCGCGTCACGATACATGTATAGTGCGGTGCACTTACGTGTGTACGACCCGAGCAGACAACATACACTCGCGCGTAGATGATCGAATGCTCGCGTTGCAAATTAGAGAGAAATTAATCACGCGGTCGAGTATATATATATGTATATAATTATATGTGTTTAATTAGATGTGTCAATCGAGTCGAATTTTTTCGCAACGCGAATTAAAATCAACAATAAAAATCACGTTACGGGAGATAAAAATTAAGTTCGAGTTTCGAGAGAACAATTTTTTTGAGTTTTAGAATAGCAATTCAAAATTAAATTTGGAGTCGAAGCATTGTAACGTGACGTTCGTTTATAAAATATCGTAAATTTATTCGCCAAGTCTAACGTTATCTGTGTACACTGACATAATTCCGCAGTCTCTCACACGTGTGCGTACGTCACTCTCAAGCAGTAACGACGAAACAGTGGTACTGCTAGTCGGATTGGGAGGGAGCACGTGTGATAGGGACTCGAGTTTTATTGCCAGATCTATATAAACAGAACGTCTAGGCATTTTATTACCTGCGGTGCACTTAATAATTTTTTTGCAGTAGTATCACTGCTTCGATATACGTTCTATATCTAAAGGCAATAAATTAGTTGACACGAAAATAAACGAACATTTATTTAAACAGGGTATCAGAGAACGGGAAACGAGGAGACGAGTCTCCCAAAAAGACCCCCCCTCGAGATGATCAGCGTGACAGATCAAGGGATAGTGACTCAGGTGAATATCATAATATATAAACACTTGAAATCGAAAACACGACTCTTCTTGTTTCCGATACCAAATCGAATACAGATCTGTGAAAATCTTTGTAGAATAAAATAAATCTACAATTAGTTTTCTTTCGAAGTCGAAGTATTCAATCGAGTGGAGTAGAGCATATTTCGAATATTTTCATTTAAATAAATACGAATTTTTTTCAATACACATATATATACATATACATATAGAAATTTACAAAATATTTCCTCGTTTAGCTTCTGAATATTCACTGACGATGGAAGACTTATCAGATCAGATAAAGTCGGTGAATAATACACTGAACAAGCTGACAAATACTACGACCTAACAACCTCAACCTTGACAGAATGTGGGACAAGTTGCACAACATGCAACAGAACCAGGAGTACATTGTAGAGACCATCGACTCGATGAACAAGGTACTTCTGGATCTGAACCTAAACAGGAGGCTCGCAGCTGAAGAAGCTCAGGTGAATATGCAGACTGTACCTCCGACTCGACTAAACGTTCCACTCGAGCAATTATTGAGCTCTACCATTGCACCAACCGAAAATAATCGTCATACCTTAAACGACTCTATCGAGAACATCGAAGCATCCAAAGACCAGTCGCAATCGAGTTTGAGAAATAGATCAAAATTGGAAACAACAATTATCGAGATTAAAAATAGAACGCGTATAACGAGAAACTATTGCTTAGACAATAAAATGATTTTTTCTGACTGGCTTGAATTTTTGAAAGCCGAACTCGAGTACAGCGAACTATTACAATATCGGGTCCGAAAATTCACAGATAGAGTCACCGGAAGAACGATCGAAAATCAACAGTATAATAAAAGATATAATTATCAGTCGCGTTGATAAAAGTTACCAATCCAAAAATTTTCGATGAAAGATCCATTAGAGATTTTGAAAAAGTTGAAAGAGACGCGTTTAATTCGAGCAAACTTCAACACCTTTGATCTTAAAGGTGATTTTTTCAAAAAAAAATGAAACCCGGTGAAAAAGTAGCCGAATTTTGCGACCGTTTCGATTCGATGATAAAAATGTACGATGTAAGTGAGCCACCGGCGCCATTATCAGAACATGATAAAGCCAGTGCATTCTTTAGCGCGACTAAAGAACGATGCGAGGAGCTGCGGCAATCGAATTGGATGCAAAAAGTCAAAAGTCATATTGATATGACAGTTGACGAAATGAGAACTTATTTGTTGCAGGCTGAAGCCCACCGTATGGATGCACCTCGAGTTCGAGCCGTTGACGTCATGGTCAATAAATGCTTTCGATGCAACGAACATCAGGGCACATAGCAAGAGACTGTCGCTTGAAAGCGGCCGGAAAACATCTCTGCTATGAGTGCCGCCAAGAGACGGACCATGTTGGGGCAAATTGCCCCCTGAGGAAAAGGTATGTCGATGATAAAAATAAAAATAAAAATAATAAAGATAAAAACGAGCGAGGTAATGGTAGAGGTAGAAGTAGAGGTGGAGGTAAAGTCAGAGCCGGAGGGAGAAACGAGTCGCGTAAACACCCATACTCGAAGAAATCACCGAAAAATACCAAACCTACTAAAGAAAAGACAGGTGAGTGTTTTATAACCCATTTAAATAGTAGGTTGGAAAATACAATTAAACATACAAACCATATCGAATTTATTGCCGATTCTGGTGCAACCGAGCACATAACCAATAAAGGTTTTGTCCTAAGAAATTTCGAGAAATGCGAAGGCGAAATAAGATGCGCAAACATCGACGAAAGCGCAAATATTTCGATAGACGGGAAAGGCACCCTATACCTAAAATCGGTAATAGATAATAAAAATATAGAGCTCTCGAATGTCATCCTAGCCACGAACGCGTCCGAAAATTTAATGTCCCTCCGAAAATTTGTTGAATCGGGCTACAGTATCTACCTTGACGATGAAAAGTTACTTATCTCGGATAAATTAACGGGTGAAAATTACCTCACGGGAATTTACGAGTCTCCAAACTGGATATTGAGTTTCGATGCAAATAACTTCGGACGCAATGAACATCAACGTAACAAGTACAAAGTTACGGCGCGATTAGTGGCATTGAGTAATTTTGCGGATCAAGCGCCAACGGTTGTCGAGGTCCCTGTAGAGTCACCGTCAACGCTTGGGAGGGAGGAAAAGCAAAATCTGATCGAGATAGAGAGTAACGATGCCCCGATTAAAAGAAAAATCCTTGATTTGAACGATGTAGCCCCCAATCAGAAATAGAGAATTTGAGAAATCAAGTAAAGGAAACAGAGCCCATAACAAAAGTTCCAACAGGTGGAATGTTATGGCATATGCGATTAGGCCACGCGTCATTAAGATATTTACAACAACTCCAAAAGCAGGAAGAGGGACTTCGAAGCGTAAAATTCGGTAAGGAAATTTTAGACTGTGAAACGTGTGCGGTGGCGAAAATGGAAAAACTTCCGTTCAAAAACAATCGAGATCGAGCCACGAGATGCCTCCACACGATTCACACAGACACGATGGGTCCCATTTCCCCCATATCTTTCCCCGACAATAATAAATTTATTATAATCTTCATCGATGATTACTCGAGATACGCAAAGATATATTGCGTCAAAAATAAAAGCGAGTCAGGTGACTGTCTCGAAGATTTTCTGAAACACATCAGAAATCTTTCAGACAGCAACGAGAAGGTATGCTACATTCGAGCCGACAATGGCACAGAATTCACTGGAGGTAAGTTCGCAGAGATAATGGAGAATGAAAGGATAAGTAGCGATTTCGCTCCCCCGTACACACCAGAATTAAATGGCATGGCCGAAAGGTTCAATAAGACCATACAAAAGAAAATTACAGCGATGATGGTAGATTCTGGCTTACCAGCGAGTATGTGGGTGCTGGCGGCAGAAGCAGCTACACATGTCTACAATAGGACACCGCATAAGGGACTATCCTTTAAAACTCCACTGTCGATGATAAACGAGAACAAAAAGAGTCACATCTCGGAACTCAAACGATTTGGATGTTTGAGCTACATAAAGATACCAGTAGCAGAGAATAAATTTTCGAAGAAAAGCAATCGCTGCATACTTAGTAGGACATACACCTACAGGCTATCTTATGTGGCATCCACAAACGAATAGGTTTATTACCTCGAGACATGTACAGTTCAATGAGAAAGTAGTGTATCAAGATCGAGTTCGAGACCAAGAAAATGATACACAAACGAAGAAAATAGTAGAACAGTTAGTCTTCGAGTCAGAACCAATAACGTTTGAGGCAAATAAAATCGATGAACAAATAGAGCATGCAACTCCTGAGGTGATCGAGCCACCAAAAGGAAAAGCGACAACTACGAAGCGGAAAAATATGCCGGAACCACGAAGAATGCCAGAACGAAGAGCCAAGAGAGAAAAGCTCATGGAACCGAACTTTGTGTACAAAGCCAAAGTACCAGAACTAAAAATTGACGACATCGAAGTACATGCAAACTTAGCTAAAATCAACAAAGACCCTGCGAGCTACAAAGAGGCCATTCAATCCGAAGATAGAGACAAATGGACAGCAGCAATCGAAGAAGAGTTAAATCGATGAAAGACAATAACGTGTGGACGGTGATAGACAAGCCTGACAAGAATTTGAATGGACAAAAGCTGAACTTGATAGACTCGAAATGGGTATTCAAAAAGAAAATCGATGAAAATGGTAAAGAAAAATTCAAAGCCAGACTTGTAATACGAGGATTCAAAGACAAGAATAGCTACGAATTAAAGGAGACGTATGCACCAGTCTCACGACTATCAACCATACGAACAGCATTGGCAGTCATCAATAAACTCGATCTCGATGCAGTACAACTCGATGTGAAGACGGCGTTCCTGAATGGAAATCTAGCTGATGAAATCTATATGGAGATTCCCGACGGACTCGAAGTATCGAAAGAAAATAAACGAGTCAAAGTATGTAAGTTACAGAGAACAATATACGGCTTAAAAACAAGTCCGAAGATCTGGAATCAAAGATTCACTATAGAAGCCAAAAAGCTAGGTCTAGAAAAGGATCTTCACGAGCCCTGTCTATTCACTTGGAGGAAAGAAGGAAAAGTCGCGCTGCTAGTATTATACGTCGATGACATAATTCTGGCAAGCAACTGCAAGACGAGATTAAACGAGATTAAAGATACCCTTTGCAATGTTTTCGAAATGAAAAATTGGGAGAACCGTCGAAGTACTTAGGTATGGAGATTACGAGGAATCGAGCAGAGAGAGTAATGAAACTAACCCAAGTAGATTATACGAACAAGGTTCTCGAAAGATTTAGAATGGATGAGAGCAAGCCTCAAAATACACCGATGGTAACGAGACAAGTAAAATCGAGAGAAATAAAAGCAAAAACGACGTCAAACGAGGTAAACGAGTTCGAGTACATACAATTAAATCGAGAAAAATTACCATTCAGAGAGGCTATAGGTAGCCTGATGTACCTAGCCACAGTGACGAGGCCAGACATAGCGTACGCTGTAAACTACCTGTCAAGGAAACAAGTATCGCCCAGTGAAGACGATTGGAAAGATGTCAAAAGAATCTTTCGCTACCTTCAAGGGACTAAGGAAGTAGGCTTGATATTCTATGGAAGAGGGGACAGTCTCACGAGTCATACCGACTCAAGCTTTCGAGATCACATAGATTCGACGTCAACGAGCGGTTACGTAATTAAGTTATTCGATGACCCTGTAGCCTGGAGAAGTCATAAACAAAATCTTGTCACCCTGTCGACCTGTCAAGCTGAATATCTTGCCATGAGCGAGACCACACAAGAGCTTATCTCGCTTGACAAATCGATAAGAGACATGATAGGTAGAACAACCCTGCCCGCGAAAATCAGGTGCGACAACAGATCCGCGATCGATTGTACCCAAATGGACGGATGCCACAAACTCAAAAATTTCGATGACCCCTCGAGCATATAATCGAGTGTTTGAGAGAAAGGGAAAAGAGTGGTAAGAAAAAGGATATGGCAGATACCCATGGGGACTATGTTAAGAGTTGCGCATTGGAAGGGAAAGTAATCATAGAGTGGGTTAATACCGTGAGAACGAAGCCGATATAATGACTAAACCTCTACCAGCTCAAAGCCACGAATATCTTAGAGATAAGATAATGAATAGAGAAATACAATAGAAATCTTATTCTTAATCGAGTTCAATACTCAAACCATTTCGATGTTCTTTGATTTGTTTGTTTCAGAGTAAGGCAGCCACGCATTTGAGGGACCAGCGAAGAAGTAGTCGGAGAAAGGGGAGGGAGTGTCAGAGGGCCTTTCTCCATGGCGCAATCAGCGCGAGGCCCGAGGCGTCCCTGAGTTCCCCCAGGCACCGCATGAGTGCGTACGAGATTGATGCCTGCGCTGCGATCGCACATCACGCGCTCATGTCGATGCCTGTCCGACTGCTACTTACTCCTAGTTAGCCCTTGGTCAAGCCAACACGCTCCGCGCTACTTTAACCAAAGTGTTTCTTTTCGAGTTATCAAAAACTTATATAAATTATTTATATTTCGAGTCTCGAGTTTATCGAAGAAATAAAGTATTTATTTCAAATAAATAGTGCCTCTCAACAACTCATTTGCAATCCTGCCCGACATAATTTCACAGCTCCAACATATTTACCAATAACGTATGCAGCACGCCCAGATACAGCAAAGTAGCTTTAGGATGAGGTTTCACTTGTTTGCCACTTAATAAAGTTGACAAACAAGGAAAGGCTGTAACAACGAGAAAAAGGATATTATTAAAATATATAATTGATTAGAGAGATGCACTGGGTTGCATTTCACCCCATGATCTGTTACTTACAAAAAAAAATGACGATGATGAATTATAGCAGCAGATGGTGAACAGCTAGGCTCCAATGAATTGTACCTCTGGCAATAGTGAGAGCAAAGAAAGGTCGAGGAACCTGTAAAATAACATGCATAATTTGAATTCTCAAGAAAATCACAGTAACCTTTTGGAAGCAAGAATGAATTTAAAGATGCAAATTTGACGTTGCATTGATTCGTACTGCGAATACAGCATCTCGAGAGGCTTCCTCCCTACAGCAATATCCATTAAATGCGAGCATTCTACCAAAGAATAAAAAAAGAGCTTATCTCTAGGATTAAAAGGGAATTAATTTATAGGTTATAACGTTAAAATCTGGCGATTTTAAAACAGAACGCGATTGAAACGGTCAATTTTAACATTAGAAAAACAGAAATACTCATAGGGTATCTACTATCTACTATAGGTATTTTTTATGTACGTTCAGCGGTTTTGAAAGAACTGTGTACGAATATACTTAGGTCGTTTAGGGCAAATGAAACAAAGAAAAGTAGTAGTCTTTAGGTACTTGCTGAATCAAGTATAACCTTCGTGCGAACTGCTGAACTGCATACAACCGGAAAGAAGGTGGATTGCTGACTGCGTTGCGTACCTCCGATACTCTGTCTGTGCACTGTCGCACCGTGCACGCAATAGAGACGTGAAAATCGAGCTTACTATGTCCGTCCGTGAAACATATGAATGTATAGAGTCGCGCACCTAGCTCAGCTCTATCTCTCTCACGCTCCCTCGGGCTGGGCGTGCTCTACTGGTGTCGTCGCGCGCTCGAACAACAACGAGCACCTCGCCTGCATACCTCGCCTTTCTTGACTTAGCTTCGCTTTACTAATGTTCGATATTTATTAATGCATTCTTAGCTACTCTTTATTATTAATTCATGCAAACACAAGTATACATTTTTAATACGTCAAATTCGTTCGTTAATCGAGGTAGCGGCCTCGCCACTCACTATACCTTGTAATAAAAACCTACAATTCGTCGAAAAAAGTATCTGTGAGAAACTTTATCGAATAACAATTCATTGCATCGGATTCACGCAATTGAACGAAATCCAAAAGCGAATCGAATGAAAATTCAGGAGCACATGCCAGCAACAAAAAACCAGTTGCGAAAATTCTGCATGAAAATTATAGATCGATTCGAAATTCAAGCAAAGAAAGCAATTCATTGAAAATTTAAAACGATTGAAAATTGAACATTTTAAAAAATCAGCTATTCGTAACAACAGCTGTAAGAGAATGAAACTTCTTTGCGAAACGATGAAACATTTTAATAATCACAGAGTCAAAAGAATTCAATTGAGAGTAAAACAATAATGCAAATGAACACTAGATCAATGATGAATGATATGCAAGAAAATGAAAAGCATCGCAGAAAAAAAATCAACCAGAATGAATAAGGCATCTGAAGTTTCGCCGCTTTTACGGATATCACAGATTAGAAATCGACGCAAGTGAAACTTCAGGTGATTCAGGTATTTCTAGATTTCCGTTGTTGAGTGCATTTAGCTTTGCCTCGCGTGTTTCGCGCTCCACGAAATTTCTCACATGCTACAAACACACACACGCATACTATGCGGGCTTGGCTGTTTGATAACTCAGCTGGGATCTTTGAAATGAAAACTTTTTTTTCTCTCACATCGCCATTGTCATTTTCTCCATTAGTCAACCCCGAAAATCCGAGAGGCGATTATTGTGGCCGATGCGGTACGCGAAAAAAAAAAAAAAAAATCATTCGATGCATGAATGCCGATGGAGGCCGCTGCTAGCATTGGTACATGGAGGTCGGCGATTGAATGATGGATCGCATATACTTGATTCCCAGAGCTAATCAAAGCGTTGACGAAAAAAATTCTATCTGTTTTGATATTCTGGCTTATTTATCAAAAACAAAGTCAGCAATGAGTTAAGGTGCTTTTTTCGTAACCGAGCACAATCAATCGTTGGCTCTGCCAAAGTTCAATAAGAAACGCGTCATTTTCGTCGGATCTCCGTACGGACGGCAACGGAATCATGAGTTTGACAGTATATTCTTCGAGCTCACGACGGCGATGATATAAAATAGAGTTTTTATTCGAATCGTCTAGCTCAATTGTAAAAAACAAAGCCCACATATATTCAAGATTCATTTTCACAATTAAATTTAATTCACATCCAAGTTAACTTTCCGCGACCGTACGCCAAAAGGCACATGTTTTTCGGTTAATCCGGCTCAGTTATTAAAAAGGATCTAAAACTTATAGAATAAAATATCTTGGATTGTATGAAAAAACTGTAAGGATTGTGATTCAGAGCAGTTAATGGTATTTAATAATTAATTTCAACTCTAAAATAATAACAAAGGGTAAAAAAACCCAATGAATAATGATTCGATATGTTCCGGTTTTATTAGCAAACTTCTCTTTTCATTGATTGAGAATACAAGAGACCATTCAATCAGACTAGCAAAAGTTTATGTCTTTTGTTTCTCTAACTGATTGGTCATATTAGTATATTTTGCACCTAACAAATACATTCGAGGTACTTGAACTTGACTGTGTAAGCCTGGCATGATTGATACGCTATTATATGGTATTTTATAACATTATATAATATTGTAAACGTCATTGTATTCTACAATTGTTTCTAAGACCTATGAGATCAAACTAACTATATGTTTGGTCAAGTTCTGTGACCCGGAGATGAAAGGCTCTCCTTGTCAGTCTCAGTACACTGACATTATACATTTATTCCCCTCATCGTCACCAGCCAGATTAAAATTATTCATTATTAATAATAAAGTGTCTCTTCAGTCTTCAGTCGTTACAGATCTCTGCCGGATTGCGTCTTTGAAAATCGGACAAACTACAGCAGCAGAGATCCATAACTCGCAGGCATGATCGAGGGCACCTCTGGAGACTCCCGTTCTCCTCTACCCAACCCATCTACATCTAAGCCGGTCACAGGAACCGTCTCTTCCACCTTCGGCTCGTGAATCCACATCATCGAGCAGACATCAACGAGAAACTTTTTAGTGTAACTTTTTAGTATGTTATGTAGAATAGACGACTAAAATTTAGAAATAAAATATTTGATTTCATTAATATCATAGCTAGTAATTGATTATTGACAATATTAGATTAGCCGTTTTTAAGTTAGTAAAAGAAAACATTTGACGTTTCTTATATACATTCAATTTCATCTTTATTGTTTGATTATAGAATTTTGCCACTATAACAGACACAAGTTTGCACACAGATAACGTTATTAATCCTATGGATTCTTTTTGCAGATTTCAATTTACATACATATCAAATATAACATCAATACACACTTGTACGTATGACAGCATCACAACTCAGTAGTACATTTTTAAATGTAATTCAACTTATTTATACATAATCGTTTTTACATATTTTTTATATAACTAGACGGAAGCAAAATTATAACAACAAAATAACAACAAATGACATAACAGTAACTTTCAAGCTGCAATCTTTTAAAATATAGTACAATTTTTTAGATTAACTGTGAAATTCGTTATTTTTCCCACATTTGGAATTCTTGCACTATGAAAATATTCGGAGCACTTATGAGGTTTTTAATTTAAAACATATAATTACTCTTTTTTTTATCATAAATTTATTATTTCAAAGTTAATAAAAATTGAAACTATTAAACCTCAAGTGGTAGTTGTAACGGAGTATCCTTGGGATCGAGATACAGCGTCAGGCGAGACTCCACACAGACCTGCAAACCGTATAAAATAGGGTGCCGAAATGAAGCTACAATCGTATTTAAAAGAACAACAATTAGGCTTAATTTATTAATGAGGCGCCAGTCACGCATGTGACGCCGTAATAGTTATTTCTTACACGAAAAATGTACGCTTACAAATGATGCTGAAGTTATCTTAAAACTAGGCACGCGAATATCGAATTACCGTATACAATCTTTATGTGGCTTCGGGACACCTCGGCTAAACGGTACAGCAGTTCAAGGGTCGCGGGACGAGCTATGCGGGGACGAGATCGAGAGAGATCGAGCAGTAAACACAAGTGGTCTAAAAATGGCGCAACGTACTAGGGAGATCTGCGCGACTCACATTTGGTGACTCGCAGGTGGTGAATTGATTTGGCCGGTGGACAGGCAGCACTACAGATTGCAATACAAGCGAGGGCAGACGAGAGGTAGCCAGGTCAGTGATCACTCCAGTCGACGGCAGCTCACACTCACGTCACGCACGTCGGTTACACAGACAAACAAATTAGGCTAGACACGCGGTCGCGTTTCGTCTACGTTCCAGCACAGAGTGTCACATCGATGCTCAGTCGCCGGCCCGTCAATCGTAGTCTTCCCCTTCCACTCATCAGGCCTTCGTCTGCTTCACGCAGCACACACATCGAACCTGTCGGCTCGCGCCAAGTCGCTCGCGACTCTCTCGCGAATTTCGGCACGTGTGAAACACGGCGCCGATCCACATCTCTATTATCATTAGGCTCGATCGGAGGCCTCGCTCGCTTACATTCGGCGCATCGTAAAGCACGGCGCCAATCCTACTCTCTCTATCTCTCGATCAAAGGATAATTGGGCTAGAATAAGGAAGGAGTACTGCCGGACTCTGTACTGCGATACTACTTCCCTACATTCCCCCCTCCATGACTGAACCTATTTCCAAAAGGTTCAATCATCACTCATACATGTGAGATCAATACTCGTTATACGCTTTATAGCCAATACACAAACACGTGATTTTACAATTAGGCATCCGCCAATACAAAAAAAAATAATATTTTAGAACCGACACACTCACACAATAAATACAAAAAAAAAACAACAAACCTGGCTTCGGTCCCTCTCGTTCGGCTGCCATGTACAATTATCAATTTAGAAAATTACAAAAACAATAATTATTAATCAATTAAAATTGCCTGTTTGACTTAGTCAACCGGTCGCTCATCATCTCTCTTTGTACCGCCATTATGTATTACTCTACACAGCAATACCAATGTTACGCTGATTGTGCATAGCCGGGATATCAAATGGAATGACACCTAAATTATAAAAAAACATCAACACTTGATTCAGGTGATAATAATGACTATGAGGCATGATGTAAATGACACAACTCAACACACACGTTTACAAGAATAAACAAAATAGAAATTATTATCATTTAATATACTAGGACAACTGGTCCCTTTGCCCATCGGCACTTGATTCTCTGAATCTCATATACAAAAAAAAATGTATGGCTTCAATGCCTGATTAAACTTTTGCCTGTGCGGCGATCAATAATAACACTAACAAAATAATAAATTAGGCCAAACAAAAACAAAAATTTATACGAGTACGGTAACTCCTCATACTCGCAACACATCCTGCGTGTTACTGGCCAAATGAACAACTTAAAAACTGATGAGTCTAAGGACTAATGAGGCCGCATAGCAGGACGGTGGACTGCAACGACGCTGCTACACCTACGTATTCCGCACCTCACTGAAATAATGCACACACATTACGATTTCTACTATGATTAAAACTAAAATTTTAGGCCAAATTTCTCTTTACCTAATCCATAGTCTCAATTAACGCTTGTAAAATCCACGACGGAAAGATCGGGTCTTTCCCGCCGCCAAAAATCTCCGCCACAGCGGTCCATGGGTCGGACAGGTGGATTTAGTTTTGCCCGGCCACCCGCACCAGAAGCAAAAACGGCGCTTTACCGGGTCCGGGCAATCACTATGGCTATGGCCACTCCCTACAGCGCCACAATTCCAACAGCCCGGGCGTCCTCCGCCCCAAGCTCGCAGGTCAATGCGGGGCTCAGGCTCGTCCCAGCGAGGACGGTCCTCTGGCGGCCAGTCCAGCTCTCGAGCGGCACGCTCGTCTTCGTCGGTCGACTCCGACTCGGTCTCCGAGGTCGACGCTGTCTCCGAGGCAGCCGCTGACTCCGACTTCAACGACTGCTCCTTTGACGGACCTTCCCCGGCTACCTCGCCAGCGATCTCCTCCAACTGGTCGACCACCATTGCCTCCTCAGCGACACCCTCTGCGGCGGCCGGCCCGATTACTGCTACGCCAGGCAGCACATCGCTAGGCTCCTCCATCTCCCCGTCTTCATCATTCTCCTTCTCCTCTTCTTCTTCGTGGTCGCCGTACGGCGAGGCACGCAGCTGGCCCAAGGTCAGGCAGACGTGGCGGCCCCCTCGGTAGCACGCTCGCACATTATTCGTGCAGCGGAGCGACATCTGGGGGTAAATTACGCTGCCGTCGGGAAATTCGCCTTGCAGGCTCATCCCCGGCCGCCGACTGAATCGGAACGTCACGCTCCGTGTCCGGCTTCTCGCCGCCAACTCCTGGACTCGATCGGTCCTTGGGCGCGATCGTCTTCCGGGCCACATTATCAGCAACTGTGGAATTATTATCTTTGTTATTATCTTTGGCATTATCTTTGGCATTATCTTTGGCATTATCTTTGGCATTACTTCACAGTCGCCGTGAAACTGTGTACTTCTTCAAGTCATTGACATGCACTTTCGTAATCTTGCCCGATTTATTCTTCACATCATATACCAACGGAGAGTATACTTTAACGATTTCACACGGCCCGACAAATCTTGGCATTAATTTGGCATTGATTACCTTCCCTTTATTGGACAGGACGTGATTCTTCCTCATCACCAAGTCGTTTAACTTGAATGTTACCTCGCGACGATTTTTATTGAAATACTTTCTTTGCTTCATTGGCCCGATTCAAATATCGCTTTACTAAATCATGTAAATATGGCAAGCGCTTGGCTCGCACTAACCATCTCTCGGGATCATTTGGCAAGATTTCTATCGGGCTCTCGGCTTCTTTACGCAATTGTAACGCGGGCAATGGGTGACGGCCAAAATTAAGAAACGACGGCGTCGTACCTATCGAGGCATGATACATAGTGTTTAGCGCGAATTTAAGTTCTTGTAGGTGTAAATCCCAATCGCTTTGATCATCTTCAATATAACTGGCTATCATACTACGCAAATTCCTATTTACTCTTTCAGTAGGGTTACACCTCGCAATATAGGGGGGTATCGTTGTCTGCTCGACGCCTAATGATGCCAAATATCGGCTGACATCTTTATTCACAAATTCAGTACCATTGTCTGTTAATAAATATCTCGGGCAGCCCCACCTATTTATAATTAATTCGTCCATCGCTTTAACTATCGCCTTACCGTTCGCTTTCCTCAATCCGATTAGCTCTACGTACTTCGTGAACAAATCTACGAACACGAGTACGTACCTCACCCCTCCCTTCGAAGCGGGCTTGGGCCCGATTATATCAGCTGCAACAACTGACCACGGACCTTCTAGATGACGCTGACCCATCAACCCTGCTCTTGCCTGATTTGAACTTTTCTGCTCTTGACACGTATGACATGATTTTACATAATCAGTCACATCTGCGTAAATGCCTGGCCAATAATAATAAGTTGCCACTTTCGTATATGTTTTGTCGATGCCAAGATGACCAGCTTGTGCTACGTCATGCGCCTCATATATCGCTCTTTCGCGTTCGTTGTTTGGCAACGCCAATTTCCAATCGTCTGCGTGGTCGCCCAATAACTCGTCCATTTCTCTCTTTCTCAATGCGTATAGTTTACCATCTTGCACCTTCAAATCTGTAAATTTACTTGGCGATTCGGCTACTTCTTTCAAGTGTCGCTCATACCACGTATCTTCTCCTGCTGTCATCACTGCCACTCCTATCTGGCTTTCACACGCTCTTGACAACGAGTCGGCCAGCTGATGCGCGCTACCTTTCCTGTGCACGAATTCAATATCGAATGCCTGAAGTCTTGTGTGCCATCTGGCCAATCTGCCTGCCGGATCCTTCAAATTATTTAACCAGAGCAAACTGTGATGGTCAGTGATTACTTTAAATCGCTCGCCTCGCAGATATCCTTGTAATTTCTCTACTGTGAACAGCACAGCCAAACACTCCTTTTCAGTCACAGTATAATTTCTTTCGGCCTTATTCAACGTTCTACTCACAAAATAGATCGGATGTTCTTCGCCATCTACCTCTTGCGATAATACTCCGGCCACTGCGAAGTCGCTCGCATCAGTCTGTACTGAAAATGGCTTCGTAAAATCTGGCCTGATTAATACTGGAGCTCCGGTAAGGGCTGTTTTCAACTCTTCGAATGCTTTTTGGTGTTTTTCAGCCCAATCCCACGGTATATCTTTTCGCAATAACTCCGTCAGAGGGGCTTTTAGTTCGGCTGCGTTCTTGATAAATCTTCCATACCACGCTATCATACCAAGAAATCTTTTGAGTTGTTTCGGGTTTATCGGTGCCGGATAATCTACTATTGGCTTCACCTTGTCATTATCGACCTTCAAGCCGCCACTGTCCACCACATAACCTAAATATTTTACCTCTGAACACAGAAATTCTGATTTATCTCTGTTTATCTGTAGGTTTGCCTTCTTCAGTGCTGCCAAGACTTTTTCTAGCCAAATTAAATGTTCCTCGAAGTCATTCGTGACTATTATGATGTCGTCGAGGTAACTGAACACAGCGGCTCCCATTCAGGCCCAATCAGCTTATCCATTAGCGCCTGAAATGTTCCTGGCGCATTAGTTAATCCGTAGGGCATTCTCAGAAACTGGAAATGTCCTCGGCCTCGTACTGAGAAAGCTGTAATCTCTTTGCTCTTCTCTTCAAGCATGATTTGATGGTAGGCCTGAGACAAGTCGAGTTTCGAAATAAATTTCGCCTCTCTCAACTTGTCAAGAATGTCGTCCATGTGCCGCATTGGATATGCATTTTTCTTAGTCACCGCATTCACTTGTCTATAGTCTAGGCAGAATCTATATTTTCCATTCGGCTTCGGCACGATCACTGGGCAACTGTGCCATGGGCTCTCTGACTCCTCGATTATTCCCTCCTGCAGCATTCGATCTACTTCTGCTTGCGCTGCTCGTAATAGTGGTGGTGAGTACTTGCGTACTTTTTGCCTTATCGGTTCATGCCCTTGCACGTCTATCTTGTGCGTGGCCAAATTGCAAATGCCCAATGACTGCGGTGTTACCGGTATCAAGTCATCAAGCAGTTGTCGCACTCGTTGCCGCTGTTGTTCTGTCACAATTTCTAAGCCTTTTCCTTCTACTGGTGTAGACGATACTGCCATAATTGTGTCGACATTTGCAAATTTTCTTATTGGGCCATCACCACACTTCCATTCGTCTTTCTTATGGAATACCGATAAGTCCATCCTCTTCATAAAATCTCTACCGAGCAACGCTTCGAACTCTAGCCCTCGCACTATGCCAAATAGTGTCACTTCGCTGACTTGATCTATACTTATTCTGGCTTTTACAATACCTGTCATCTTCATAGCCTCGCCATTGGCTACTCGCACTGAATTCTTGCATCGCGCAAATTTACCGGCAAACAATTCTTCCGCGCGTCCGCCTAAATAAGATCGCACCGCGCCAGAGTCGAGCATCGCATGTAGTAATACCCCATCGATTTTAATATCGATAAAATGCCTATTTTCTATATCGCCACCCATCGCAAGCACATCTGTAAAATTTTCGCTCAACATACTCTCATCGCACGGCTCAATCATACCCAGCATCGCAGTTGGCTCAGCCACATTTATATCTATCATTCGGCCGTTTACTTCCGGTGCCGATATTGCCTCATTCACACTTACACCACGATCCGATATTACTGCTACCGACGGCGCTTCCGATTTCTCGCCTTTATCTTTCTTATCGTTTTTACGATCGCGATCTAGCCAACATTTATTACATAGCCGGAATTTTACTATGTCTACGCCGCATTTTTCACATTTGAGCCGTGTCTTGCAACGCGCCGCAATATGTCCTTTGTTTTGACAACGATAACATCTTATGTTTTATTATTTTTCTCGGGTTCGCTCTTTGTTTCTTTCTTTTTCTCCTTTTCTTCCACGCTCGCAATTACCACCGCTGCCACTGCTCGTTCGTTACTCTCTACCGGTTCAACGTATGCTGCGTTTCTGAACATTACGTTATCACTTTTAGGCGGCTCACGATATGCCAATTCTTGCCTACGTTTCAGCTCTTCGAGCTTGCCTAACTTCTGAAACTCGCGAAAGTTTACGCATTGTTCGCGGCTGAACGCTCTTCTATAGCTCGGGTGTAAATTCATATACGCCCTATCGATTTGCTCACGCATGCACAACGGTGGCTTCAATTGATCGAGAAGCAGCCTAATTTTCAATAGAAATACTGAGATTTCTTCTTTCGGGCCTTGCGTTCTCGCCTCAATTTCCTGTCGTAAGCATTGCTGCGTACCCTCATCGCAGTACTGCAGTCTAAATGCGTCGGCCATATCCTCGAGTGTGTTCCACTCTCTCTCTTCGCGCTCGAGCCACGCACACGCCTCCATATCCAGGACCGCTGGCAAGGTTCGGCAGATGTCATCTAATGACAACTGGTACCTTCCAGCACATGTCATTAAACGCGTAATGAACATTTCCGGATTACTCTTACCCGCGTCGCGAAATACTAGGCCCCATTGTCTATATAGATCGCACGTATTTCTTTCTCTGGCCAGCGTTGAGTTAAATCCCACGCTGCCATTCCACGCCGAATTACTTATACTGCTCCTGCGCTCACCTCGCGCACCATCCGGTACCGACGACCAACCATCCGCGTGCGCGCCGTATCGCGAATTTTCGTATCGCGTCAAACTACCGCCGCGCTCGCGAAAGCCTGTACGACTGCTCGTGCTCCTTTGTGACTCGCGACTTTCCATCCGTCCGCGACCACCCGTCACCATGCCTGTACCTAGGCCACGGCTCTCACGCGCATCGTCGCTTCCTCGGCTTTCTGTTGCGTCGCCCGTCCTACGCCTTATTGCGCCTCCACCGGCATTAATACCTGCACCTAATATTTCGCTCTGATAGAGCTGAGATCGCGCCGTCACATATTCTGCTGGGGTCGCTTGGCCTGATCCACTTACTGTCGCACGGTCCGCATTATCTCTGTTTATCGCGTTTGATTCACTTACGAACGCTACTCTACGCACCGTCGACGTGGCGCCTGCCGCGGGCCCCCGCTCGAAATCACGCGTCACTACCTGCTCTTCGCGCCTACTACCATTCGCGATCTCTTCACCATTTCCGGACATCGACTGTCCACCGTTGGATAATTCCAACGCCCTCTGTTGCTGTACACGCTCTCGCTCTTCTACACGATCACGCGACTCACTCTCCGCCACTGACTCGGCCGACTCCTCCGCGAGGCGACGCTCTCGTTGCATATTGCTATCGATGACCGTATCCATTAGGCTGCTGTTCTCCGATATATTATGCATATTACGCCACTGTCTAAAATTATTGCCTAATTTATTTGGCGATGATGCCAATGGTGTTGCTTCGACGCCGGCCTGATTATTATCTGTCGCTGCCTCGGTCGGCATTTGCGACGCCAAGTCCCGCGCCGGGTCCCACATTGCCCTATCGACACCGAATCGCGCTCGAATTTCGAACCGCATCAGTCGATCGCGCAATCTATCTATATCATCGTCCACATTCAACCCATTCATACAACTACTTCGCACACTCGCTTCGGACGCGCCCGCGATGGTACACCGTATTATTTCCACCGCGTCGCCTTCTGCTATGGACGACCAGTCGATTCGGCCCAACATTTGCGACACCGATGAGTTTAAACCGCCGCTCGTATTCATGGCTGCTAGTGCCCTCTCTCAATTGCTCACTCACACCAACACTCACCCACACACAGCGTTCTGTCACTCAAAATTTTCACTCAAATTGCCTAACTTCTGCTCGACTCCGATCTTTTTGATTTTCGCTTTACGTTCGCGTATAGTACTACTCGCGTAATATTATTGTTTTGATCTGGGCCGTAGGTTCGCTGTCTCTGTCAACAGACGACAACGACCTCGAGTTCACTCACTCGCACAGGGAGAAGAAAAAAAAATTTTGGCAATTTACCTCTCAAACGCAAAACAGAATAAAAAATTAAATTTAAAATTTTCTATCAATCAAAGTATTGATCAATCATGCACGTGTGTGATGAGTCATTCGTGAGATATGACGATGGTTAATGGAGCCAAATTGTCGAGCCAAATTTACATAAGCCAAATTTACATGAGCCAAATCAATGTAATGCCAAAATAATGTCGGTGTATGTGAATCGTATTTGATGTTTATAATTTATAATTACGAAATTACTACTGTATTTCGGCTCTCGGCATCAGCTCGCCTCGTATCGTATATTTACGTTCTCCAAATTTTAGGCACGAGTCGACTTGTCAACAAACTCCGGTTCGATGTGTCAATTTTGAAATCTCGGCCCGAAACGACTTTTGCAAAACGCGCCAATTTCTCTCTCAATTTCCGCCGAGTCCGATATTTTCAATTTATAACGGATTTTACAGCGGAAAAAAAAAAATCGCGCCAAATTACCACTCTCAGTTCCCGCTGAGCAAACACATGTATTCAATTTTTACAAATCAATTGTATATTGAAGATTTTACGAGTCGCGACGAGGCGGCGATATGCTCGAGGCTATGTAGGATTCGGCCTGTCTGCTACACGAGCAGCACGTCGATCGCAAATACACAGTTCCACGGCTATGCACGTATACAGCACAAAGGCCTGTATCTTGTCTGCAACGTACTTTGTACGTACAGCCAAGGTCACGACTCTACTATACTACATATGCTATGCTCTCTTACTCTCTCCCGACTCGACCGCGGCAATGTTTTTCGCGATTATGGTGACAATCTTCCCGTACAAAAAACACACACGTTGGGTGCCAATGTAACGGAGTATCCTTGGGATCGAGATACAGCGTCAGGCGAGACTCCACACAGACCTGCAAACGGTATAAAATAGGGTGCCGAAATGAAGCTACAATTGTATTTAAAAGAACAACAATTAGGCTTAATTTATTAATGAGGCGCCAGTCACGCATGTGACGCCGTAATAGTTATTTCTTACACGAAAAATGTACGCTTACAAATGATGCTGAAGTTATCTTAAAACTAGGCACGCGAATATCGAATTGCCGTATACAATCTTTATGTGGCTTCGGGACACCTCGGCTAAACGGTACAGCAGTTCAAGGGTCGCGGGACGAGCTATGCGGGGACGAGATCGAGAGAGATCGAGCAGTAAACACAAGTGGTCTAAAAATGGCGCAACGTACTAGGGAGATCTGCGCGACTCACATTTGGTGACTCGCAGGTGGTGAATTGATTTGGCCGGTGGACAGGCAGCACTACAGATTGCAATACAAGCGAGGGCAGACGAGAGGTAGCCAGGTCAGTGATCACTCCAGTCGACGGCAGCTCACACTCACGTCACGCACGTCGGTTACACAGACAAACAAATTAGGCTAGACACGCGGTCGCGTTTCGTCTACGTTCCAGCACAGAGTGTCACATCGATGCTCAGTCGCCGGCCCGTCAATCGTAGTCTTCCCCTTCCACTCATCAGGCCTTCGTCTGCTTCACGCAGCACACACATCGAACCTGTCGGCTCGCGCCAAGTCGCTCGCGACTCTCTCGCGAATTTCGGCACGTGTGAAACACGGCGCCGATCCACATCTCTATTATCATTAGGCTCGATCGGAGGCCTCGCTCGCTTACATTCGGCGCATCGTAAAGCACGGCGCCAATCCTATCTCTCTCTATCTCTCGATCAAAAGGATAATTGGGCTAGAATAAGGAAGGAGTACTGCCGGACTCTGTGCTGCGATACTACTTCCCTACATAGTACACCGATAAACTTTGATATTTGATGTTTAGTTAGATTTTTGTGTATCACTTTTTTATGTCCGAAAAAATCTATTAATTTTTTTCTATTATTAACAGTAATTCTCCGATTGCACTTTTTATTCATGCATTGGTACGTTTTTAGGTTTTGATTTTTTTTTCAAACTGTATGTAATACCGTTGTGCTTAAGATAAGAATTAGCTATAACGATCGCTTTATTTTCCGTCTTTATGGGTTGTTTCGGATTCTTTCGGTTCATTAACTCTAGAACCCCGTTGAATATCAAGGGAGTTTCAATAATATCCACCGTGCATTTTTTTATTGATAACTTTACAGCGTTCAATGATATATGTTTTATAATTTCATTGGGTGGTTGTTCTTGCCTCACTGCTGATTCATCTTCAGCTTCACGCGGCCTCTTCGGGGGGGAATGGATTTGTTTTAAATGATCTGTAAGAATTTTAATAATGAACTTAATGGAATAATATGAAACATAAGAAGTTTGAAATTATAGTCCGGCATAGGGGACCTTACACCTACAAATTGAAAAAAAAAAGTTTTTTCAACGAATTCTTTGCTTCCTCATAGAGGAAGCTTTGTGACGGGCTGAATTTCAGCATTCGTAAATAAGCATCGTAGGGTAAATTCGATGATATATCCTTAAACTACATCGAATTTCTGACACATGTTGGTATGTATGTATGTGTGTGTGTGTGTGTGTGTGTTTTTTTTTTTTTTTTTTTTTTTTTTTTTGGATGTATTAATATATTTTATTTAGCAGAAAGTAAAATTAGAAGTTTACATTGCATAAAATGTAGCAGTAAAAGTGAGAGTGTAACATTGATTTAGGGTACATAGTGTATATGTAGATACATCCACGTCGGTTTCCCTTTGTTCCATCCCCGCGGAAACCGCCGTTAGGCATTACTTCACGGGGATGGAGGGGTTGGCGTTATGCGCTTCATTGAGGCTTGGCTGAGGTGGCGTCTTCTTCCAGCAGAAAATTCCGGTCGTCACCTTCTGTCCGCTTCCTCGTCTCTCAGTCTTGTTACGACTGAGCAGGCGAAGGAAGCAACAGCGAGCCAGTTCGGCTCGTTCGCGAGCATGAGCCTGGTGGTGTTTTCCGGCGTCATGACCTCGTGGAGCAGGGAGTGTAGTCTCTCTCTCTTCGCTGAACCTCGGGCAGTGGTAGTACGTGCTCCGCGTTCTCGATGGATGAGGGGCAGACCGGGCATTGTGCGCTTTGGTTGTGGTCGTAGCGTCGGCTATGATGTTTAAAGAAGCCATGCCCGGTCAAGAGCTGCGTGAGGTGGTAGTTCAGCTCTCCATGCCTCCTCTCGATCCACACTCTGATACTTGGGATCAGTCGGTGCGTCCATCGGGCCTTCGTCGACCGGTCCCATGCCTCCTGCCACTTGCTTAGCGTTGCCAAGCGTTCCTCGTCCTCTGCGTCCTCTCGGCGGCGGCCGTAGAGTCGCGCTCGCTCGTCCGCAAGAAGGGCCAGCGGAGGTATGCCGGCAAGGACATATGTGGCCTCGTAAGAGACATGCGGCCGGCCTCCGATCCCCAGCAGGCGTCGGTGGGCTGCTCCGCCTGTCGAATGTAGGCTCGCTTTTGTGCTGCTGTGCTCCAGACGGGGCTCCGTACAGGAGTATGGAGTCGACGACGTGAGCATACAGCTTGCGTCGGCTGCTTCTGGCCCGCCAGAGTTGGGCATGATCTTCGTAAGGGCAACCGATCACACCGGCTGCCTTCGCGCTGACTGTTCGGAGGTGGTAGTCGAACTTCAGCTTGGCGTCGATGTGCAGGCCCAGGTAGCGGATGGAGGGGGACGAGCGTATGCTGTGGTCGCCTACCGTGATGGTGATGGTTTCCTCCTTTTTCCTGCTGTGATGAGCAGCCTCCGTCTTGTGGTCAGCCGTTTGTAGGCTGAGAGCCTGGAGCGCGTCTCGCACCTGTAGTATCGCAGCGTTCAGATCGTGTTCGATCTGCCATAGCTGCTTGGCGACGGCCACCACTGCGATGTCGTCCGCGAAGCCGACGATACGAACATCGCCATCGAAGTTGAGTCGCAGGATCGCGTCGTACATAACGTTCCACAGGATCGGGCCCAGTACCGATCCCTGTGAAACTCCTGCTGTGACTTCGTAGGACTCTGAACCTTCGTCCGTGGTGAAGTCGAGCACTCTTGCCGAGAAGTAGCTGTCAATTATTCTCAGCAAGTAATCGGGTACGAGCAAACGGCGTAGAGCGGCGAGGATGTTGTCCCACCGTGCCGAGTTGAACGCATTCCTCACGTCGAGTGTCACCACGGCGCAGTATTTTTGGTGCCGCGGTACTATCTCTTGCCGGCGATGGCCTCACGGGCGGTGGAAATGACGTCTTCGATGGCATCTATCGTTGATCGCCCTTTCCGGAAGCCATACTGTCACTCCGAGAGGCCTCCGGGTCTCTCTGTGAAAGCCTCCAGCCGGTCGCATATGATTCTCTCGAGAATCTTGCCCGCCGTGTCTAACATACACAGCGGACGTTACGAGGACGGCGTCGGGAGGTTTGCCTGGCTTTGGGAGCAGGACGAGTCTCGGCGCTTCCAGCCAGTTGGAAAAACGCCGGTCTCCAGACATGTCGTATACACCTGCAAGAAGATGTCGGGTCGTTCGGCGATGGCGATCTTGAGCGCCGAGTTGGGTATGCCATCCGGGCCGGGCGCAGAGCGCTCCTTGATCCTCGTCTGGGCTCCTCTGAGTTCGCTTGAAGATGTGTGTGTGTGTGTGTGTGTTTTTTTTTTTTTTTTTTTTTTTTTTTTTTTTACCTACTCCACCCCATTCGGACACTCACTGGTAACCGCCGTTAGGCATTGCTTCGGTGAGGCCGGGGTTAATTGAGCATTTCTGCTACTTCTGTGTTAGTCGTTGTTTTTCCATACATCCCCCATCCATCGCATAGTGATATGCGACGATTAGGGTTCAGGACTCATCTTTTTTGTACTTGGTGAACCTCCGATCCTGCGCGAAGCCATCTCGATTGTCGTATCCCCTTTTTCAGAGCCGTCTACTGCGTGGTCACACATTGCTGGCGTCTCCTCCTGAGTTGAGTATTAGAACTCGCTGTCTAGTGCCCTCTTGTGAGTGTGGTTCTCGCTTCTGCCGCCGATGGCAAGGGCCCGATTGCTCTGTCGGCTACATCTTGTGAGTGTGGTTCTCGCTTCTGGCGCTACCCTTTGAGTCTCCGTGAGTTTTTTTGATACTCCTTTTTCTGTTGTCGTCTTGTGAGTGTGGTTCTCGCTTCAGGCGCCATCATGCGCGCCAGCGGAGCCTTGGCTCCCGATCCGGCGCCCTCTTGTGAGTGTGGTTCTCGCTTCTGACTTCAGACTTCATCACGGGAGCGTTGTGCTCCATCTATGCCAGCCTTGTGTCCTCGCCTCGGGCTCCTACTTATGGTTATCCTATTCGCTTCCAGCTCGCACAGTGATCGGGGTTTTTTACCACTTCGCAGGCTGATGACGTAGCCCGGGTCTTCTTTTTGAGTGGTACCCGCTCCACTTCGGGCACGGGCTCGACCACACCGGGGGAAAAATCACGTGTCACGGTGTGTGTGTGTGTGTGTGTGTGTGTGTGTGTGTGTGTATGTACGTGTGTATGTCTGTGCAGAGTGATATCTCGATGACGGGAGGTCGTATCGTTACTGTAGATGGCTCGTTTTCTTCGTAATTATGAAAGAAAGAAGCCAAAACATGTTTTTTTTTCTATGTTAAGTATTTAAAAAGTTATGGGGTTTTTCGGAATTTTTTTTTTTTTTTTTTTGTCATTTTGTCTATAATAAACCGGTTTTTCCTCATAAAAGTAATACTATTTTGAAAGTAGAGCTTTTTCTTCATCCCATGCTCGAAAGTACGTACTTTCATCTTCAAATTCGGGGACGAAAGTAACACTTTTTCTCCCTGTCAATATCGCGCGAAAGTTATTATCTCCATGACTAAGGCAAGCTACATTTTAATTATCGTTTGGTTTCGACTATGCAATAGATGAATTGTATTGATTCATTTTATGACGTGCATATGCCAGATTGAATAACTATTAAAATACCAACCATTCTATGAAGTATCAAAACTGAACAGTACCATAATTTGACGTACACATTTCATTACATTCAATTCCAATCCGAACTTTAAATAGTTAAAGATGATAGTTGTAATCAAAAATGAGATATAAGAGAACAAAGACAGTCAAAATATGTTAATTTTTATGATATATTTTGAAAAATTCTTTCAATTTTAAACGTTATTCTTGGTCGCTCAAGTTTCTACTCGTCTACTCAGATTGAGTAAATTACTTAATTCAAATTTTCAAAATTTTAGAAAATAAATGTTTTTCATTGAATACAACTTTAAATCGAGTAATACTCTCAATTTAATTGAAAATATATAGGTGGGAAACAAGAAGAAAACATATGGTACTAATACTTTCATGCTTATACTTTACGGGATCGTTTGTACTTTATTAACGCCATAGTTATCTATCATTTACAATTATTTATTAATAATATTAGTTATGTACTAATAAACATTATTATTGATGATATTTGTTGCAAAGCCCGCCGTAGACCAGCAGCCCTCGCTGCGCTCGGGCCACAAATGTCGGCGGGCTTTGCCATGTAAGCGTAAATTCACGGATACAATTTTTTTAAATAAAATATTCCTTAACTATTTTAAGTAAACGTACTTTCGAGCGGGGGTAAAGAAAAATCGTATACGCGACTCGGGACAAAAGTCAAACGCCCGTCTCTGCGAGCTTGCACCCTCGGCTTCGCCTCGGGTGCATAACCTCGCAGGGACGGAAGTTCGACTTTCGTCCCTTGTCACGTAATATACTATTGACTTTTCATTGAAGATGAAAATGGTAAAGATTCACCGTCGGGTTCAAGTTTTACATTCTGAAAAGAAATTTGGTTTTTTGGGGTGAATGTGTTGGGATGTTTAGTGACATATTGTTACATTCCCAATACAGAAGCATAACAAATAGAATGTTAGAGAGTGAGAGATAATTTTTATATTCTTCCTCTGCTCAATAATTACTACCCGTGCTGCGTGAGGGGATAGACTGGAATGGGAAATAATTTATATATGATTGAATAGACTTACAATATGTATGTTCTTTATTGACTCGTTCTGCCTCGCTCTGTCGGAGAGTACACACTTGCACACTCGATTACAATTTGCACTTAAAATTACTGTTACACTTTAGTCGCGACAAATTTCAATGCGATTAAGAGAACGATCCGCTACGATCCGTCTCGTACAAAATTCGGTACTGTAAGAAGCGTTGGTTGTTATTTTGCGCCGGGTTATATACCCGATTTAATCTGCATTTATCGGCAGGTGTTTCACCCAGGTAGGCCTACGTGCTCTAGCGAGTTACCTCCTAGAGCTGGGTTTGCGACTCTACTCTTTGATTGTGGGTCGTTCACCCAATTATTGCATCAAATTCCTTAAGCTTAATCTCGCGCTACCGGGGCCTACGTGAGTTCGCGATGGTTGACATTTATACCGGTGTTTGTCTAAAACTATGTGTACATACAGATTGCAGCTGGCATGATCTAATGCTCGTTTACATCTTCCAAATATGAGAGTAATATTGGCTCATCAATTGTTATCAGCCGTGTCACCGATTCCTAGGTTACAAGCGGCCGCGCGTTGGCTATGGTGTCGTGTGCATTTATAAGTTACGTAAGTCCTATACCTAGTATACCGTTATCTTAGCTGGTCTGTGTAACTCATGTCTATGGCATAGTGCTCGCGTGTCTTCCGATCATGAGACGCGTGAGTGATAAGACGTATTCTATCAATACGTAGTTGCATGCGCAAGTGCGCGATCGCAAAAGGTCGGATTTTCGAATACATCACGCTTGGAAACTTGACCAACCCTTTGTGTAAGAGTTACGTTAGGATAATGTAACAATATTGATGACGGTAGTTCGTATTGTTAGTGTAGATGTCTCATTTTATTTGTATTGATGAAAGGAAGAAGACAAAAAAACATTTTTTTGTTTCTGTGTCAAGTATTTAAAAAGTTTTTTAAAAAATTATATTGTATTTTCGGAAAAATTAATTTTTTTGTTAGTTTTGTTACATTTTTTCTAAAGTAAACTGGTTTTACTGAATAAAAGTACTTAATAATATTTTTTCTTTAAGGAAGAGCCTTTAAATTTTTCCGTTTTTAGTCAAAAAATTTGAAACTAAATTCTGGAATTGCTCATATATGTATATTGCAACGTATGCGACCATTTGCGCCTAGAACGATGGCAACAACGCCATCCGACTACACATACGCAAGCGAGTACCCGTCGAGCGTGAGAGGAGAAATCACCCGCCGCACTCGCGTTTCCCCTCACGTCGACGAATTTGCATGCATAGGCCCACCTCGCGACTCCCCACGCAGACTACACGAGAGCCGCGGCCGCAGCGACGCTGTAAGAGAGCGGTCCAGCGACCCCCATCCCGCCTCCTCGGAGAATAAGGAGAGAGGCAACTGTCAAGGGAGCGCGAAGAAAGAATCTTCGATCTCTCTCTTTCCTATTGTTTCATTGACACTCGCAGCAAATTAGTGGGAATTTTGCCGGCGCGACGATGCGAGAGAGCGCATTTCGAGCGCTCGTCCTTGGCCTATTTAAAGAGCTGCACAGGTCTAAATAGGGACTCTATTGATAATTGAACCGAATACCCCCCATAGTATTTGTTCATACACTGACCGTAGTTGGTGTGGTGAAAAAAAGTACATCTATCCTATACGATAATTTACCGCTGCCACTTACTCAGTGTCCGAGTGCGTAAATCGTGCGACAATTTCTATATATTATTTAACTGTGGGAACATACTTTCGAGTATTCGATCCCAGTTGTACAAGTTAAAAATTAAGACTGACGCGGATGAATCTTATTGTGAGATAAGAAACATCCCTCTTTTTCCTTTCTATCTACCCAATTCCCAGTCGCGACTTACAGTGATTTTCGATCCCCTCGTTTTCGTGCGCGCATCTCTAGGTAATTGTTCAACTCCGCAGTACCAGCAGCCAGACAGCGACTCCAACGTCCTGGTGGTGAGCCAAGCAGCCGTGCAGAGCCCAGCAGCAGTAACAACGCATCGTATCTACGTTTATCCATCGGTAATACTTGCATTGTTAAGCCGCGCTTGTTATAAATTCTATGGTCGCAAAGATCGACTCATACTGTACGCCGATCGCTCACACTCTGCGTGTATAGAAAGACGACGTGTTAAATTAGTACTTCCAATTATTAATTTTAATTCCTTGTAAAATTGATATTCTCGAGAGTTGATTCACGTTCTCATTAAATAAAAAGAACATACTTTATTGTCGTATCTGACATTAAATAAAATTATAACAATTTCATAACACAAATATGTCCTAAAAACCCGAACTTATTTCTGCAATATACATAAATTTTCCAATTTTTAATTATTTTATCTGAAAGCCTGAAGTACTTAAAAAATCTGAAAAAATTTTGTTGGTATATACTTTTATGAATTTTTTTAGATTTTTTAATTTACATATTAATATTTCCAAATTTTTTTTTTGAGGGAACTACCTTAATTGTTACGTCATCGTGAAAAAAATCGATAAAATTATATAGAAAGAAGAACGTTGGCAATTGATTCCACAAACAGAAATAATTTATAATTTAAACTGTTTTGTGAACAAATTAGAAAAGATGATATTAATATTTTCAAATTATTTTTAAGTTAAAAAAAAAGTATGAGGAAGCTACTTGCCAATACATTGGCAGCGGTTTTTTAATATAATAAATGGACGTATCTTGCTTCATTCTCTCCCCTTTGGCTTGTGCTGCAACCCCTCGTTTTGCAGAAAAAGCATATTCACACCCGTTGCATAAAAAATTTTATTGTATTTTTAAGTAGTATTTTTTCTCCTCTTTCCATAGCATTTTTTAAAGTTCCAAAATGTTTATTTTTTTACTGAGATACAACAATTTTTGTGAGCCTTTTTCGTATACTTTCCGCGAAACAGTTTTTTACTGCCCTAGGCCGCAAAACACAGAAAAGTCCCAGAGCACGTGTATTTAGCGGCCTAGGGCAGTAATATACTAATTCTTCTTTTGCGTTTTCTGGCGTTTTACGTTTTTGAAAAATGCACCTCAGTTCTCGTCACTTTCAAAGCGAAGCGTTTGAACTATGGCATCAGGGTCGCGTACACTTCTTCAAAACAGGTTCACAAAAATGACTTACAGGGCCCATGGGATTGAACTACGCACACTGGGCTTCATGAATGGGTACCAGGAAGCCACAAAAATTTTTTGGTGAGAACTGGTGAATTTACGAGATTGAACGTTATTATCACGCATCATCGTACTTACGTTTGTGTTCAACTTTTTCTTGAGCACAGTCTTCATTAGCTCTGTGCTATTCTTCTTGGTTTTCTCCGCACCCATTATTATTTTCATCGACTTTTACTTTAATTTTGTACAAATCATTTGGATTTTCTATTTTTACATGTTCATTATTTGTAAAATGTAATTTCATAGCAGTAAAATGATTACTGATCATCTTTTTGGCATTATCCTCTTTCACTTCATTTAATATTGACAATTCATTTAATCTGAAAGTAAATGAATTTCAGAAAATAAAAGTGCACCAGATGAAATAAGATGAGTGAAATTTAGTTCAAATCATAAATACCTGTCTTCAGTAACTGCATGATCAAGTGAAATCAGTTTGTACATCTTGTACGTGTTTTCGCTTGCCCACGCATCGGGGTACAGTTTAACTTTGGACACATCATCCTTAAATTGATTCAGGGTGTTACAAATAAGTTCTTGTACCTAAACTAATTCCACCCACTTGGCATACTTATCACATTGAGTGGGTTTTTTTCCTGTTTGTACATCTGACGGAAACAGATCAGTACTTGAAGGGCAGTGTTTTTCACTGCTATGTTTCCGATCATTCTCCAAGAAAGTTTTAAATAGATTCATATCGTTCAATATTTTTCTAGGAGCAACTGGTTTTTCGGGCATGATGGCAACTTCTATTGTATGTCCGCTATAAAGCGCACACTTTTCCCGATCGAATTAAAAATAGTCAGAGGCATTATTGACTATATGTAATTTACATCAAATTAAAGGTCTTGGTGTAAACTTTTCAATGCCGCACCGCGACAAGCCGAAAAGAGTCATAATTTCCAATGGTAACCGATGGAAATGACATGTGAAAAAAAATTTTCGAATATAGGTTAAAAATTAAATTTATAGAGAAGGTAATTTTTTTCGACGGTGTTTGCACATTTAATATTGGTGAAAACTCTCATAATATCTTGGGAAAAAATTAATTTTCGTTGACCGAAAAAAAAATTAAGTCGCTACAGCGAGCAGCTCGCAGCGGCCTTAGCAACGGCGGCGAACAATGGAGCACTTGCCAACAATGGCCCACTTGCTCAACAAATCTTCGATACGAACTGATCAAAATGATTAATTGTATGTTATTGATACACATACCTCAATATGCATTTACCGTCGAATCATTGAAATTTATTAGTGCGGACATAAAAAAATTAATCCACTAAGTTTATAATGACGTGCGAAAAAATAAGCCTCGCTATGCATGTAACGAACAGTATTCGCGCGCAGCATACCTAATGGCTGCGGCAAATGTCGTCGATTCATTTTTCTGAAATATGGTTCAATAGCTGTGTGTCCATTGGATATTGAAAAAAAAGTGGAAACACACTTTTACTCGTGGGTCGACCGAAGCTAGCGCACGAGGACTCGCGTATGTAATGGATATATATCGCGCTGTGGAACAATTTCGACTAGTGCGAAAGTCGTCGATTTATTTTTTTGGAATCTGGTTCTGGGCTGAGTGTCCATAGGCCATTACAAGAACTATTTTTAATGAAACACTTGTACTCGTGGGTCGACCGAAGCTAGCGCACGAGTACTCGTGTATGTCATGGAAATATATCGCGCGATCTCTAGTCAGGCGCCACTGCATTCGCCGTCGATTGAAATTTTTAAGTAGTCGTTTAAAGAGAAACGTTCATAGACGACAAAAAGGTAAGAAAAAATTAAAAAATCGCCCAGTTGTATCGTCCGAAGCTAGAGCTTGCCAACTCGTGTCTGTAATGGAAATATATCGCGCTGTGGAACAATTTCGACTAGTGCGAAAGTCGTCGATTTATTTTTTGGAATCTGGTTCTGGGCTGAGTGTCCATAGGCCATTACAAGAACTATTTTTAATGAACACTTGTACTTGTGGGTCGACCGAAGCTAGCGCACGAGAACTCGTGTAAGTAATGGAAATATATCGCGCGATCTCTAGTCAGGCGCCACTGCATTCGCCGTCGATTGAAATTTTTAAGTAGTCGTTTAAAGAGAAACGTTCATAGACGACAAAAAAGGTAAGAAAAAAATCAAAAAATAGCCCAGGTCGATCGACCGAAGCTTCGCTCGCCAACTCGTGTCTTTAATCGAAATATGGAACAATTTAATTACATTTGGTGACAATCTTGGTCGTCACACGAGCTCAGGTGTCGATGCAGTGTAAAACTGAGATACCCAAAATCAATTCGCCTTGCGCGTAGAAGTGCAGAGACTGTTCCTCGCGAGCTTTAGATTGCGGAAAATAAAAGAAAATAGTAAAAAATAAGACGACACGCGGCTAATTAGTTTTTTTCTCTCTTTCTCTCTTACCTGTGTACCAATTTTTCTCTCCCATTGTCGGCCCCTCCTTCAGTATTTTGGCAGCGTAGTTGAAGATGAGATTAAAATCACATCCATCAGCGCGAGAAACTCCATAATACCTCGATTCGAACTCGCCAATGGCGAGCCGCATCGCTGTCGCAAGATTCAACCTTGCTATGATGACTTCTCGCGGTGTGAATCCAAAATCAATCGACATCTTGCTCTGCTTTGGTTATAGGCTCCGTGTACGTGTGGTTAGGCGATACGAGATGTATTGAATTTTAGCTAATGAAAAACAAAAGCAGCTCATAAAAAAAATATACAGTGTCAAAATTTAGAGAGACTAGAGCGCGCCGGATACCCAGACGATCGATTGTTTCTACGAGCCTCAAAAGCTCTAGAGACGAGAGCGTGCCGCATACCGAACCGCTCGATCGTGCTAATCTATCTTTTCTTAAATTTCGTCTCAGCTCGGTTACTCTCTTATATGTCACCCTCTTGCTCGATAATTTTAATCCAACTACCAAACGAACGATATCTCTAGCTTTTTCCAGTGACATTCATGGTAGATTGGGGACGTCGCAAAAACTATATATATCATGTCTGAAATCCAAAAATTTTAAATACAAACTTTAATAATTTCAAACATTAAACGTAATTCAAATACTTACAATTTACAGAAGTAGATTAGTAAAAACGTTGGTGAAAACTCAAATAAATCAATTTCGAGAAATTTTTTTACTCCTCCAAGCTCAGAAAAAAAATTGATAAGGTTAACAGGAACATGAGCCTGCCGCTTCAAGTTGATATTCCAAACCTTTTTTCCTAAGTTTATCACATCTTCAACCGATTCTAGTGGAGTACTTGGTTTTTTAAATAAATATTTACGTAAATTTAAAAATTTATCTAATTTATCGCAAAAATAAGAGCCTTCCAGAGAAACTTGCTTGCTCATGATGTCGAATAATATTATACGTAAAAAACAATTACCTCAGTATATATAAAATTAATAAAGCACAATAGAATGAAGTGAGGAATAAGAAAAAATGTAAGATACAAACCTCGAAATCAACCAATAGAATCCAAATCAATTTGACGATATTCACCGCACTCATGGACAATGCTTCGAACGAAAACTAGTCGTATAACCACGGCGAGACCCACGTCGAATTCGATCGACTTGCAAGTGTCAACTTATCACTGCAGAATACTCTTTTATTCTTAAATCGATCTAGAATTCGACCGGTGCAACGAAAAATTAGTTCGACATTGAACGGGCCCCTGTGTAATGCGTTGAGCGAAACCTCGCCGCGATGACCACGGCGAGGTTTACGTTTACCACGATTGACGAAAATTAGTTGTTGAACGTGCATAGCGTTTGACTCTCGCAGACCGTAGCTTTGTCACTTTTTTGACAGAAAAACATAAAAACGTAGAGAATGAAGAAGCGATGATTCATCGAAAAAACAACACTATATTATGAAAGAATACAAACTAAAACTCCTCAATATGGATTTTCAAGAGAAAACATCAACATTGCTCGTACGAAAAAGTCTAACAATGATTCTGCAGGAAATCCGACAAAAATTCCTATAGGAGTCTAGGAGTTTTACAGGATTTTTTGTGAGTAAATTTGCACCACATAATCGGCAGAATTTCCTGCAGATATAATGAAAACAGTTTCGAATTGAGTTTGCTCGTCCTCATATTTTCTGCAAGAAATCCTGTAGGATTATGCGGCGTTAATTTGCTCACAGAAAATCCTGTAGAACTTCCACACGAATTTCTGTCCGATTTCCTGCAGAATTTTTCTGTAGGACTTAATCGTAACATATTTATGATTTTCATACACTTGGAAATTCACCGACAAAATTGTACAGTGGCATAAATGAGTTAAGCTATTAAAAAAAATTAAAAATTAAAAGTCCATTTTCTTTTTCATTAGCTGCTGAAAATTTCCTCCATTCTTTCTCGTACAGAGGGTCATCCGTTTTTTCATTTGAAGCGTCGCTTGACGAATAGAATCTCGAGGATAATTATTGCATTCTTCCTCGATAAATTCTACCACTCGTTGACGTTTTGTGGATTCTGTGTAGATACAAAATATTTGAAAACTGGAGTGATGTTTACTATCAATTAATTACAAATTTATTATTATTACCCGTTTGTATACACGGCATTTCAAATCGGCCCAAAATCCAAAGTCACACACATTGAAGTCAGGAGAATATGCTGGCCAACGTATCGGCCCCCCACGACCAAGCCATCTATCACCAAACCGACTATTCAAAAACTCTCGCACTGCTTCATTACTGTGGGGGGAAGCACCGTCTTGCATCCACCAGGCATTTGGATTAATTTGTCTAAGTTTTGGAATGGCGTGTCTTCTTAGAAATGCGAGGTATATTCTGGAGTTAATACTCCCTTCGAAGAAAAAGGGACCAACGAATTGATCACCTATTATACCAATCCATACCATAATCTAAAATAACACAAAAAATTAAATGAATTAAGTGAGAAAAGCTTTTATTTATTTATTATTTATTTATTTATTTATTTATTTATGCAATAGTATGACGAAAAATAGCTTTTTTCGCACATTTTTTTGTGCGCAAAAAGCGTTTTTGGACACTTGTATGCGGTAAAATGCCTCATTTTGGACACGGGTGTGCGGTAAAACGCCTCATTCAAATGAAAGTATTTTTCGCCTACTATTGCATAAAATTTTGTATGTAACACGTGCCCAGCTTTTCGCGCACAGTGTGCGGAAAAAAAACCAACTCGTGCCGGCATGGCCGATACTTGTGTCTTTTTCCGAACACTCGTGCCCAAAAACGCCTTTTAGGCATTTGTTCTATAAATAACTATTATTTTTTAAATTACTTTGAAATCAGGAAATTGTTTTTTTTCCCTGACCCAAAACGGATTTTCTCGTGCCCATTGACGTTCCGTTTGTTTATTTACTTTTCCAATATTTGAGAAAATACTTTCGTCGGTGAAACACAAGTTTTCGAAAAATTTGGATTTTCATCTAAAAATAAAAAGTATGTTGAAGATTTATCTTGTACTCTGAGAAGGTGAATCTTGTACATCTCATATCTGTAACTATCGACTGTCAAAGAGGAATGCGAGCCCTGACTTGAGCGTAGTCTATCAGAGGAGTCTCGATCAGGAAAAACATAAAAAAATATTGCGTAGAGAATTGGTAAAACGGCGAGTCGCGTGTATGTTTCACTAGGCAAGTATGTGTTAGAACTACGTCAGTTTGGAAATCCACGGCCTCTTTGTCATCGGGCAATTTGCAACGCGAAGCGAGACCACAATCAGATCTTAATAACTCGTTAAACAAAGAACTCTAACCGTAAAGCTAACCGGAAAAAGTTAATTTTTGAATTATTAATTTCTTACCATTCATATCGAGACCCCATTGACAAAACCGCAATCTGGGAGCGTAGTGTACAGCTTTCAAATGATGTCCTAAATATGTCTTGAACGGTTTCAAATTCGATGATTTTAAAATTTGATGCACAGATGTACGTTTGACACCTGTAAATGATTTATTATAAATGTAAACAATCATGTCAAATAAGTAAAAATGAAAATCAATATCGGAATAAATTAATATTAAGAAGATAAAAATTTACCAGTATCTAAAGATATTTTTCTAATACTATTCTTCGTGTTGGCACGATGAGCAGCTAGAACTCTTCTCCGATTTGGACCATCCACGACCGGTTTTGCTCGAATTGCTTGAGGAGGATTAACAACTTTATGCTCAGCTATTGTAGCAAGTAATCTGAAAAAGAATAGCAAATTGAAAATGTAACCTAGCAATTAAAACAATGCTCTTACCTGTAAAACGATTTCCTGCTCGGAACAGGTATGACGCGTGGATTTCTGACTGCAAAATCTCGTTTTGCTTGGACTACATTATTTTCGCATCGGCACAAACTTTCATACATAAGCGTATGTTTTTGCTCTAATGAAATCCGCATTTTCCTTGCTACTGCTTATTTATTGTAGGTTAATGAAAATATATGAATAAAAACATTAGACATACATTTCTCGATTTTTCAACAAGAAAGTTTTACACTGTACTTATTATGAAACGTACATTTTTGCAGCAACATTCCCTTTAAAACAAAAAACATAAATGAGCATATAATTCGATCGCAACCAAAGAGAGCGATACATAATGTGGCAAATACTATGACCGGTACGAGTTCATTTGCGCAGGTCTCAGACGACCAACGAGTACAAGTGTTTCATTAAATATTTTTCTTGCGATGGCCCATGGACACTCAGCCCAGGACCAGATTCCAAAAAAATAAATCGACGACTTTCGCACTAGTCGAAATTGTTCCATAGCGCGATATATTTCCATTACAGACACGAGTTGGCAAGCTCTAGCTTCGGACGATACAACTGGGCGATTTTTTAATTTTTTTCTTACCTTTTTGTCGTCTATGAACGTTTCTCTTTAAACGACTACTTAAAAATTTCAATCGACGGCGAATGCAGTGGCGCCTGACTTGAGATCGTGCGATATATTTCCATTACATACACGAGTACTCGTGCGCTAGCTTCGGTCGACCCACGAGTACAAGTGTTTCATTAAAAATAGTTCTTGTAATGGCCTATGGACACTCAGCCCAGAACCAGATTCCAAAAAAATAAATCGACGACTTTCGCACTAGTCGAAATTGTTCCACAGCGCGATATATTTCCATTACAGACACGAGTTGGCAAGCTCTAGCTTCGGACGATACAACTGGGCGATTTTTTAATTTTTTTCTTACCTTTTTGTCGTCTATGAACGTTTCTCTTTAAACGACTACTTAAAAATTTCAATCGACGGCGAATGCAGTGGCGCCTGACTTGAGATCGCGCGATATATTTCCATGACATACACGAGTACTCGTGCGCTAGCTTCGGTCGACCCACGAGTACAAGTGTTTCATTAAAAATAGTTCTTGTAATGGCCTATGGACACTCAGCCCAGAACCAGATTCCAAAAAAATAAATCGACGACTTTCGCACTAGTCGAAATTGTTCCACAGCGCGATATATATCCATTACATACGCGAGTCCTCGTGCGCTAGCTTCGGTCGACCCACGAGTAAAAGTGTGTTTTCCACTTTTTTTTCAATAGCCAATGGACACACAGCTATTGAACCATATTTCAGAAAAATGAATCGACGACATTTGCCGCAGCCATTAGGTATGCTGCGCGCGAATACTGTTCGTTACATGCATAGCGAGGCTTATTTTTTCGCACGTCATTATAAACTTAGTGGATTAATTTTTTTATGTCCGCACTAATAAATTTCAATGATTCGACGGTAAATGCATATTGAGGTATGTGTATCAATAACATACAATTAATCATTTTGATCAGTTCGTATCGAAGATTTGTTGAGCAAGTGGGCCATTGTTGGCAAGTGCTCCATTGTTCGCCGCCGTTGCTAAGGCCGCTGCGAGCTGCTCGCTGTAGCGACTTAATTTTTTTTTCGGTCAACGAAAATTAATTTTTTCCCAAGATATTATGAGAGTTTTCACCAATATTAAATGTGCAAACACCGTCGAAAAAAATTACCTTCTCTATAAATTTAATTTTTAACCTATATTCGAAAATTTTTTTTCACATGTCATTTCCATCGGTTACCATTGGAAATTATGACTCTTTTAGGCTTGTCGCGGTGCGGCATTGAAAAGTTTACACCAAGACCTTTAATTTGATGTAATTACATATAGTCAATAATGCCTCTGCTATTTTTAATTCGATCGGGAAAAGTGTGCGCTTTATAGCGGACATACATATAAAGAAAAACAAAGTTGAATTTTGGTTGAGCTCAAATAAATAGAGGTATTCTACGGTGTATTACTACAAACGACAATGAATGCAATTGAAATTTATACAATCCACTATACAATTTATACATCATTTTAAAACCTTTTATCATGAATGAAAGGTTTTAGAATGATAATTCTAACTGATGGTGCACCTAAATTCAAGAGTTCTCGAAAATCCGTTTGGCCTTTATATCTAATGGTTAATGAAATATCCAAGCAAGATCGTTTAAACAAGATCGTCTGTTGTGGTTAATGGTTTAATAAAAAGAAATCTCATATGTGTGTTTATCTACAGAAATTTGTTGATATGTTCAACAGAATTAATCACATATCATGTTTAATAAAACAACAGAATGTGCTTATAAAACCTTATATTGTGTCCTGTTGCGCGGATGCATCAGCAAGGGCTGCGATTCAAGGTGTTAAGCAATTTAATGGTCATTATGGTTGCAATTGGTGTTTACATCCGGGTGTAAGTGAAGGAGCGACGTGTTATCCGTTACTAGATCCTAAGCCACAAGATAGAACTCATGAAAAAACTATAGAAGTAATGCTTAATTTCGATAAAAATCCTAACAATAACATGGGAATAAAATATCCATCCCCGTTCATTTGTTTGTCAAAGTTTAACAATATTGAAGGCTTTACAGCTGATTATATGCATATGGCACTAGAAGGCGTTGCTTCACAAATGTTAAACTACTATATGGCTAATCTTAGTGACCATGGAATAGAAATTTTAGACTCAAGAATGGAAAGTATTGCTGTACCAAAACAACTCAAACGATTCACAAGATGCATCAGTGATAGAAATGAATGGAAAGCCAGGGAATGAGAAAATTTTGTATTATTTTACAGCATTCCTATCTTAAAACCAATCTTGAGTCCAAAAAAATATCATCATTATCTTCGAACCGCAGAGCAATTTGCAGTAATTCTATCAACGAATTTTCTGTACCTTTATCGCTTCTCACAACACATGGAATGCAATTGTGAGTTAACAAAGAATTCAAATAGTAATTAGCAATTACTTCGGGTTTATTGTTAGTTGTAGCCACCTCCAACCAAATGACTTTTCTCGAATAGCCATCTACACAACCACTGATTGCAAACCCATATTTTTTTAGTTTATCGTGACCATCTACGTGCCACAGGTAATTAGGACCAGCGACCGAATATTGCCGTCGTTTCAGTCTATATTTTGAACGGGCTTCAACACCCTCAGGATCGACAAATCTCATAAGTTTAAGAACAGTATCTCGTTTTACTGTAAGATTATATTCAGATCGTAAGCGTTGCCATACTGCTCCATATCCCAAATTGAGACCTGAATTATTTTTTGTATCAATGAGAGCTCTGACAATTACTTCAACGTCACTTTCAATAATATTCTTTCTAGTAACTCCCAATTTTTGGTAAATTCTCTTAAGAGTACTAACTGATATATTATAATTATGATTAACTGCAAGAAGATGTTTAATTTCTTTATATGTATACAACCGCTTGAAATAATCGAGGCAGACAGTTTTGAATTTATCATTTCTTGTTTCTGCAAAATGATACGAAGATTTCAGTCATTTATACTTTTAATAATTTGATTCAATTCATAGAATAGTCAATATTATTCAGAAGATATTTTTGTATTTACCCTGGTGACTTAGCACTTCGTATTCTTAACAATTTGGATGCAATTGTAGATGATTGTTTACGATAGGAACAGTTAAATTTTTTCCACAGTGAAAATATTTCAAGCCACTGGCATTTAGAAAATAACATTTTAAACTCTCCACACTTAGAGTATTGTTTTCCAATTCAAAATAGAAAGACTCCTTTTTGCAGGTATCAATTATTTTGATATTCATTGTTATAATATATAACCGATGTAGGTAATTCAACCTTATAGAATAACCAAATAAACACAATTGATCAAGAAAATTAAGATTTAGCGGTAATCTATACTTTCTGCCGAATCACGCTCATACTGCGAGCGCCGCACACGACTGTGGCGCTCGCTCGCTTGGTGCGGTGACGCATGGCACCACCAGGCTTCCGTAATAAACTGTCCTCGTGGAATCGATGTATTTCCATGCTGTTTCCACGCTATTTCCATGCATAATCCATCTCCAATCAGCATCGATTCCACGTGGCTGATCCACGAGAAAATCCATGCAACTATTTTCAACTGGGGATCGCTACATTTGTACCTTTCACGTAGCTCAGGCTTTCAAGCGGCACGTCAACAGCAGTGAATCATTATTAAGTAACACTGAAAAGGATGTATCGCTAAAGTATCAATCCAAACTGGTGTATGTCCACTCTTAAGTTATTTACTCTGCAATATACGAGGAATTTATCGGCACTGCTCCACTCTCCGTTGTAGGTTATTTCATAGAGAATTGGAGCACTATCAGTCATGAATTGGTTCGTTGTATAATGAAGAAAAATTGGCATAATTTCACCAATAATAGGATTGAAAGTCTGAATGGAAAACTCAAAAAGTTTATTCAGAATGAATACTGTCCACGAGACCGTTATCAACTTACTAGATTATTTAAACTTTTCTTACATTATCTTAACGTAACTCTTATACAAAGGGTTGGTCAAGTTTCCGAGCGCGATGTATTAGAGAATTTGACCTTTTGCGATCGCGCACTTGCGCATGCAACTACGTATTGATAGAATACGTCTTGTCACTAACTCGTCTCATGATCGGAAGACACGCGAGCACTATGCCATAGACACGAGTTACACAGACCAGCTAAGATAACGGTATACTAGGCATAGGATTTACGTAACTTATAAATGCACACGACACCATAGCCAAACGCGCGGCCGCTTGTCACGTAGGAATCGGTGACACGGCTGATAACAATTGATAAGCCAATATTATTAATATTTGGAAGATGTATACGAGCATGAGATCACGCCAGCTGCAATCTCTATGTACACATAGTTTTAGACAAACACCGGTATAAATGTCAACCATCGCGATCTCACGTAGGCCAGGGTAGCGCGAGATTAGGCTTAAAGAATTTTATGCAATAACTGGGTGAACGGCCCACAATCAAAGAGTGGTGTCGCAAACCCAGCTCTAGGAGGTAACTCACTAGAGCACGTAGGCCTACTTGTTGTGAAACACCTGCCGATAAACGCAGATTAAATCGGGTATACAACCCGGTGCGAAATAACAATCGCCCTTCTTACAGTACCGAATTTTGTACGAGATGGATCGTAGTGGATCGTTCTCTTGATCACATCGAAACTTGTCGCGACTAAAGTATAACAGTAATTCGTAAGTGCAAATTGTAATCGAGTGTGCAAGTGTGTACTCTCCGATGTAGCGAGAGCAGAGTGAGGCAGAACGAGTCAATAAAGAACATACATATTGTAAGTCTATTCAATCATACATCAATTATTTCCCATTCCAGTCTATACCCTCAACGCAGCACGGATAGTAATTATTGAGCAGAGAGAACATACAAAAACCATCTCTCACTCTCTCATTCTATTTGTTATGCTCCTGTATTGGGAATGTAACACTTTCATGAAAATGGAAGGAATTTTAAAGCAATACGTGCTGTTTCCACAAGGCTACTTCGTGAAGAAAATGAAGATTTGAAAAAATATTTCGACTTCCTGACACCTTACGCATATAAGTTCATTTGTGAACAGATGGAAAAATCTTTCCAAAAAGTGTATAAAAAAATGTGCAGACAATTATGTAATGAAGTCTTTCTCTTGCCGCGACCACGAATACTTTGTCACCAAGACAACTTGCACTTGTCTTGCGTTTAGCTGCATGAAACTACCTTGTAAACGCAATCTAAAATTATGTCGTATTGAACGGAATAGCACCTTCAATCCTTCAATATGTGCCAAAAGATGGGAGAAAGAATATTTTATAAAAAATCATCGTGCAACTACAGAGACAGTCAAATCGACCCACAAGAAAGAAGTTATTAAAGAAATGAAATCTAATACATCACCTATAAAGATTCAAAACCCGTCATCACGTGCCGTTCTCTCCAGCATCGAAAATGTGGATGTACAACCAAAAACAAGTATTTTCGATGTTTCTGGACGCAGTTCACCTCTATTGTTTGAGTCTGAAAGTGAAGAAAACGTAATTTCACCTCCTCGTAAGTTGGCAAAACTTACCTCTCAAAGTGCCTATGAACCTTTCACCAAAGAAAGCAACACAGCATTTGAACCCGAAGTGAACTACGAATTATCATGTTCGCCTTCCAATCAGGATTTTAATGAAATCGACCGTGTTCCGTACACGGTACCGATACTTTTAACCCTTGTAGTCGCCCTAAGGGAGCTGTTCTTGATGCTTTTGGTCTCAAATTTTATACATTTTAACTGGAACCGCACGGTAAACTACATATAGATATTCGAGCTGAAATGATAATTGAAAAGATCGTACAAGGTGAGATATTAGTAAATATCGAGATTGTAGAAAATTATTTTGAAAAAAAAAGCATTTAAGCAGTTTTCTAAATTATACGAAAGCACCGATCGCAATCAAGTTTATTGGACATGCCATATTTGCATGGGAAGCACTGATGATTATACTATATGTTGCGACCGATGTTTGTTATGGGTTCATTTGCAATGCCAAGTAATGTCTGCAGCAGATGTTCGCAAGTATAAGAAGAATAATTCAAAAGATCCTTATTGCTGCAATAAATGTGCAAGTTTGGCTTAGCATTTTTGTCTCCTGTTGATCACATGGTAGAAAAGCATTCGTTAAAAATTTAATCACTAGTTTATAGTCGAATCAGACTAATATAATTGTCCAGGGCATCATTTTTTTGAGTTCTTGCTTATTTATTTCAATTAATATTGTGTTGCTCTTAGTGATACTAGGCATTATTACGGAGTACAAAATTACTTAAGAATTTAGTAAAGTTAATTCCCTCTAAATATGGTTTTGTTATGTTCTAAAAAATTGATTATGATGTATCATTTTTTGTAAAGAAAATACAAGACTACAAATTATTCTGTTCACCTCTATGCAAGTTAAATTACGTTTAAGAATAAAGTGTTTTTTCATCAAGTCTTTACTGTTGATTTTTTTATATATTTTATCATTTAATTAATTATTTGTGTTTGTTATTCAACTTAAGTAGTACGAATCATCAAGCCGAGAATATTTCCATCAGTTACTTGTAATTAACAGCATTTAACTTATTTGTCGATGTTTGTAAGTTTTAATTTGTTTGAAATAAATTCTTTTGATTTCGAATGAAAAACGTCTTATTTGTGATTGTTCAATAGGGGCGTCATATTTATGAAATACGGCATTTCTTACTTGCATTATTGAGGGATAAGTATTCAATTTAAAAATTTTCTACAATTGGTAATGTTCGAGAAATATTCGAACAGGTATGAGCGCGCGGCGTGTACTCACACATGTTCACGTGCTGTACAAGCCCTGCGAGTAATTCTCACTTTGAACCAAGGGATGGCGTAGCGCCTCGGCACGTGCCGACGGTAGCTCTGCTATCTGCGCATTATTCGCGATCTCGCTCGTTTATGCACTCATCGAATCTACACCTCGCGTGTGTCTCGTGCAACGACCTGTTCAAATGCGAATAAATTCCCGACGTCACCTAAACTCAAGCTACATCGAGCATAACCTTCACGACAACACATCAACTCTACTACTCCAGATCGTTTCAACAAGCGCCAAGCAGTTCAACAAGGACTTCATAAAGTACATCTCATCGACATACTCATCGAGGCGCAACTGATCATCGAATCGGAGTCAGCTCATTGATTGTGACCAGGTAAAGACACCATCCAGACTGCAATTGAAGACCAATAATGTCTACTGCAGGCCTGGTGGGATCTTTTTGTCACCGTATCAACTTTCGGGATTATTCGGCGCATCTCAGTTGCACGAGCGCACGACGAGAAAAGTGAGGTTACACGTTGCCATGTGCAATCTCACGTGATCTCGGTTAACTCAGTTCCGGCTGCTCACACATGCAAACGAGAGGATTAATATAACCTCATTCGTTGTGCTCCGGTTGTCTCACAAATCAAGTTCAACTCGCTGTGAACTCAAGAGAAGCTTTGCACGTCTCAAGTGCAACAACTCACAGGAGAAGTATGGATTAATAAAATCAAGCTTCGCGTCGACTACTCAAATTCATTGTAAAGACTCTTTAAGAAGCAAGTGTTAATAATATAATCACGCTTAGCGTCGACTGCTCATATCATTGTACACCCGCGACCATAGATACTCGGACATCGAAAGTTCAAGTTCGATTAATCGAATATCGATTGCGCGCGGCACCATACACAAACTATAGCATTGCATTAAAATCTGTAGTCTGCTTAATGTTGAATTGAGACCGGTAACCTGTGAACTGTCATCATGTAAGAGATTACATAGAACAACAATAGTTGTTGAACTATTGTTGTTGAACGAACCCAAGAGCATCTTCAAGGAGCAGGCAGTTTTTTATTTATTTTATATTTTTCATTATTTTAAATTTTTCGCGTAGCTCCAAATTTTCGACTTTTTTCTTTTCTTACATCAAGGAACACATGCTTTATCCGGACCTGGTGAATGTTGTGCCGATCTTACGCCGTGGTTTCGATAGCGGAATCCTAAAGTCGAGGACGGCTTTGATCCAGAACATTCAGAAAGTTGGGGAGCAGTACTGAAATCACTTGAAGACATCATCTTTTTGGTGCTAAAAGGTTTCAACATAACTGAATATTTGGCAGATTAATATTATTAACACAAAGTTACTCATAGCGTGTGGAGTATTGTAACATCCGAATTAACGAATATTACATAGTTTTATAAATTTTGATTCTTTATTACAGAAGTGGTTAGGAGTTGAAAGAATAATACGTGGACAATCTTTTTAATTTTTAAAATAACTTACATTAATTACGACCTGTGGCATCACATCATTTGGAATTCGGCATCTTCCACCGTTGATCATCGGCAGCTACCGAGCATCGAAGTATGGCAGATCGACAAAAGTAATCAACGATCATCGCGGCAATGCACGGAAAATAAAGCTAAGTATTTCACTCGGAAATCAATAAAAATTAGCGCGTTGATCAATGATTTTCGGTAAATGTAACATCGGATTACCCGCTTAGTTCCCCAGTCAAAACGTTTTTTCAACGTTCCTACTAAGTTGTACACATTCAGAAACGAAATGCAGGAATGGACATTTAAACGTTTCTGGAAGGTTCTACAAACATTTTTCGACTTTTTTCTGAAACGTTCTAAGGTTTCCAATTGAAAGTTTCAGTAACGTTATAAAAACGTATGGTGCTATTAGGGCATCGTCCACTTCTGGTTCGCAAGCCGCGTTATCATTTAGAGTGAGAGAAGCGCCAGGAGAGGCACTCTGAGATGTAAATTTCTTCTTCTTCCAAGGAGAAGAATTTTCAATATTATCACTATCAGACTCAAACATTAGAGGAGAAGTGTGTCCTGAAACATCAAAAACACTACGCTTGTGTTCGACGTTCAAATTTTCAATGTTGGAAAACACGGAACTTGATTTTTCCAACTTCACAGGAGATATATTCGATTTTCCTTCATTAATAGCTTCTTGATTTTGGATTGGTTCAATTTCCACGGCAGTGGCACGATGATTATTTCTGAAATACTGCTTCGTCCATCTTTAGAACAAATTGAAGGAAAGTAGGTACTTTTTTTTCAATGCGACACACTTTGAAAATATGCTTGCAAGGAAGCTTCATGCACTGAAATGCCAGACAGGTACACGATTCTCGTTGGTAACATAGTACTTGAAATCTTGACGGGAGTATGATTTAATTTCGTAGTAACCGTCACCTTTTATGATAAACACTTTTTGATAGGATTTCAGCTTCTGCTGCCGAATGAACTGGTTCCGTGTGGTGTAAGATACTCATAATACTGGACTAAAACGTCATCTGATACATTCAACAGTCTAGGGGTCACTGCTCTAAGACCTTTAAAATTTCGTTCATTTTCATGAAACTTGATGTACTCTAACAAAGAGTTTACTATCTCATAACCAATACCTTCTTGCGGTATATGATTTTTAATTTTACCATTAAGACTTTCAACACGATTATTGGTGAAGTTGTACCAATTTTTGTCATCATACAGCGCACCCATTCATCATAGATTTCAGACCAGTTCGCATTAAAATACGCTACGAGAGAGGGTGGTGCATTGTCTTTAAATTCTTGAAGTAAAGAAAAGTAGATTGCTTCAGAAGGAGCATAAACTAATTTTGATAGGTACTTCAATTATAATTCCTTCTCGTACTTGATTAACTGTTTGACAGAGATGATATGTCGCTTAAAAGCTTGAGTGACATGAAAAGTACAAATATAACGCTCGACTTGACATCTTTCATCTACAACTTTACGCAAAGTTTTATCCTTATCGGTCATAAATGCTTCCGTGTTATTGCGGTTCATGAAGTTTTTTCATAGTTTCAATGTACCAACGAAAGTAGTTTCATCCTCATGAGGTAACAGTCCCAAAGCAATTACCTCTGTACAACCATTACCATCGACAATAGCAGCAATGTTGATAGCATATTTGAGATCAATTAATAATATGTACGTCCATTAATACTAGCTCAGGCCAAGCCTGGTAAGTTTTAATCCATCCTAATTTTGTATGCGTAACAACATAACGCAGACGCGATTCGGTTCATAAGTTTACTGCGCCACGCGCCAATTACAAACTCTACGCGATGACGTGAAATACAAATGTAAAAATAAGACACTTATGGCGCGTGAACCATAGCGCCGATTACAATAATTTGCAATTGAGGAATCGACTAATCGATTCCGATTTTGGATACGAATTGAAAATGACCTATTCAGCTCGAAATAATATTCGAAAAATTCTAGTTTTGATTTGGATACATTCGAGGGTGTAATGCCGAATCGGTATTATTTAGTGAAAGGTAGCCTGACACATCACTGTCGGTCAAGGCTGAATATTGGTTATTATAGTAATTATGATTCTGCGTGATGTTTTTCTTTTTCTGTTATATATGTCGACGATCGGATACGAATGAAACAGAATGGCAAGCATGAAAGTACGAGTGAAGAGAAATGCGAGCTAGTTACCATTGGACCGGTAAAAGGCACAGGCCATTGAAGAGATTGAGTCTCGCGAGTCGCGCCGTGCGTGTGTACGTTATCGAGTGTGCCAGAATATCGTGCAAGCACGAGATAGTCCAGGAGACTATCTACGTCGAGCCGCAGGTGTGTGTTGTCGCGGGAGTGAACCCTAAGTCCTCGTGACGAGGAGAGCGAGTGTGTGCGAGCTCGAGGTCGTGCTTTAGTGTGCGTGTGCTTTGTACGAACGAGACGACCCGATCACCGCTGCAGAGGTGACCAGCGCCGTACTCAAAGAGCCACATCACCCGTTTGTTCCAGGAACCAGGGGAAGCGAGGACCAGCCACAGCGATCACCAACGGCGACCACCAGGCTATCACGAGTATATGCGAAATTTTGACGCAATAAAAAAATATTTTTTTGATTCTATAAATGTTATTGTTTCAGAGAAAATTCATAGACCCCTTGAAAATTATTAAATCTTTTTTGTTGGTTAATTTATAATTCTGACATGGTCGAAAATTAGGCTATTCAGTACAATTATCTATCCAGTTCTCGACCACCTGCATTAATCTGAAGCGTTAGTCGTCGCCAAGGTTGACGACTACGTTGATCAGAAGGTCGGGTGGCTTCACACCCGCGTGCAATGATATGGATAAGGTAGATGAATAAAGGACACGAGAGTTAAAAGTAGACTGTGTGTGCTTTATTCAATGCCGATGCGAACGAGTTGGCGGTTCGATCAAGAGTTCGTATCTGAGCACGGCACAGCGTGCGGCGCGACGACTGGTGTCGGTTAAGAAGGGCAGCGCACAGGCTGCACGTAGGGCTAATAATGCGTATGGGGGATAGTGGCAGTCGCCACAGTACTCTCCCCTTATGAACTTTTTTTTATTTAACAAACCTACTTAACAATCAGGTTGCATTACAAAAATATTTGAATAGAGTAACAATGTATTATAATTAAAAAAAAACATTTTCTTATTTTTGATCAGGTACATTCACTTAGAAAGGCAATATGTATTACAATTAATACTTAAACTAAGTGATGTAAACAGCTTGAACATAATTTTAATGAAATTTTCATTTAACTGGAAATAAAGAATTTTACTTATTAAATTATTAAATTATTTCTTAATAGTGTATTCATGACGCAGCATGATTTGTTTTGGAACAATTAGACTAGCAAAAGAACAAACTTAATTAAACAAATTGGTTCCTTAAGGTCTATTTTGCAGACTGAACTCTGATTTTCCTTATAAAAAATTGTCTCCGATTTTCTTGTAGAACAGTGTTTTACAATTGCCACTGTCCTGTTCGCACACCCAAATGGGTACGTCGATTACAAAATTGCGACAACAGATTTGTACATTAGTTTCTAGCAGTGGCTTGATCACGTTAAAATCGAACTCTTGTGGGCCGCCTTTGGCATAGTTTAAAGTTAAAGAAATTAGACTCTTAGGGAGTCTGTTAAAAGAATCTGTGGTTGTTTGACCTTGAATTTAATTGTAAGAAATCGGAGACTGTTCAGTCGCGAAAAATCTGCGTGCTCGTTGAGCTGAATACTTTCTAGTTTTAAAACATTAACGTTAGGAATACGTGAAATGATTAGATGAATTACAGATTTGACAAACATCGCGCTACTTAAATCTAAGTATTTAATCTTTGGCGACATATGAATTTGCGGATTGAATACTGCGTTTTCCAATCTAATGTCAGGCTTTTTAAACTTTATTGAAATGTGCTCCAAAGCATTGTGATTAGAAAAAATTTGCTCAAAGAGCGGCACAGTGCCGACATAAAAATCTGTAGCATAACTGTTAATTATATCTAGTGAAATTAGTGAAAAATTATTAACTAAAGCTTTACCAACTAATTCCAATCGCAGATTGGTGCAGTTTTCGATTACTGCTTCACGTAGTGCGCTGTTTGCTAGGCATTCCCTCCTGAATTTAAGATTGCCTATAACTTTCAAACATTTAATATTAACCTTATATAAAGTTTTATTGACTGGCGATAACGTGGTACCCAGACTGAATGAGTCGATATTATATTTATCAAAAATAAATTCGATGCATTGTTAATTCATCTCGACTGCTGTAACGTCTAAACGACGCAGCCGATCTCTTTCCCCGACTCGCCTGTCAGCGCGTAAATCGTACATTTTATGTAAGCACTTTTTTACTAATAACACAGAGTTGAAATCGTTGGGGGTGTTGAAAATTAGCGTATGTGGTGAGTATTTATCAAATATATCGAGTATGCCTTTGAGCAAAGTTTGTCCGAAATCTATAGGCCATGAGCTATCAAAATAGTACGTAAACAGCGCGTCTACCAGCGTAGGGTGTAATGAGAGTACCAGTGCAGTGTTAAACGCGATACGTATGTCTATTTTCTTAAAAAGTTGGATTGTCGCGGGATAGAGTTGCATACGAGAACGGACTTGCGAGTGTTTGCGCTGTGTAATGTGTAGGTGGTTTAATGATGATGCAAGATGAGTGAAAATTTTTGTCACCATCAGGTACGACTCTCAGATAGCCTTGGTGCTTTTTGCCATTAGATTTGACGAGCGGCCACTTGAACATTTTGGCTGCTGCAAATGTTTGAATTTTGCAAGACACGAGCAAAGATGCACAGTTTATTTTGCCTCCCGTCTTCTTCGTTTGCGGATTACGCTTGACTGCTGTGAGGGTGTACTTCTGATCAATGGGCTTCAGAAACTCTTGTATGTGGTGCTCTTTAAAATGGCCACATAGGTTTTTTATGTGTAGCACGAGGTTCGGGTTATCATGAGTGAACAATACCGGATAGTAGACTGTGTGATCCATCCTGACCAAAGCTGACTGACCGATATTATTATTCCGTGCGAAAACTTCACGGCGTAGCAACTCCTGTCTGAAGTAATAACACGAGAGTGTTGGGAAAGCTGCCATTACTTCGGTCCATTGATCAGCGATTTTTCTTGGCGCAGTGAGTGAGCGGTACTTTATATCGTCGAAAATCTCGTCTAGAGTTTCTATGAGTTTTTTGTTCCTTTAACGCAAAGAATTTTCTGTCTTGTGTTTTGAGTACAAGCAGCCTCTGACCTGGGTGTTGGTGCAGTGATTTCGATGGTACGAGATTGAGTCTTGGTGTCGACCGGGAGTGGAGGTGGCGGTTCCTCATGATCTGTAGCAGAAGTGGCTGTGTGATTATGTTGGTAATTTTCGATAGGTGAAGGAGGTCTTTGCGACTGCACTTCGTCTGAGCTTTGAGGTTCTACCTCGGTACGACTGTCCTCGTTAACGAGATTTTGTTCATCGAGTGGAGGCTCTTCAGGGAGAGGAGGAGTTAAATTTACATCTGCACCATAAAGAAAGTGCGCTGGCTTCAAGTGTTCGATTGATACAATTTTCCCTTGATCGCCGATAACGATTACGAAGTGTCTACGAGATGCGTGTTTGTGACGAATTTTGTGAGGACCTGTGTAAGGTCTAGTGAGCGAGGGTTTTACAGCTTTTATGGCCTTGAACACATGAGTGCTTTTTTCGAGGTCTGTGAAATAGAAAGGTTGTATTTTAGATTTAGTTTTAGACTTGATTGGTTTTAAGTTTTTCATGTGTTGAATAAAAGTTGTTTTAAACTCTTTCATTTCGGCTGTGTCTGTATTGACCTCGCCGACAAAGTCGCCAGGAATACGAAGAGTCGTGCCGTAGAGCATTTCCGAAGGACTCACGTGTTCGGGAAGAATTATTCGGGTACGTAGTCCAAGGAGGACAGTAGAGAGAGAAGATACCCAATCGGCTGTGTAGGTTCTGCACATCAGAGCTGCTTTGAGATGTCTGTGCCAACGTTCGACCATTCCATTTAAGCTAGGATGATGGCTCGTGGTGCGTATACGTTGGATACCAAATAATTTAGTAAATTCAGCGAAAACTGTGCCTTCGAATTGTCTACCTTGATCAGAAGTTATTATAGAAGGCGTTCCGAAGCGTTAGATCCAATGATCAAATATCGCCTGCGTGACAGCGGGCGCCGTACTGTCACGAAGAGGAATGGCTTCAGGCCAACGTGAAAATCTGTCAATGATTGATAGTATGAATCTGTAACCGTCTCTTGGAGGCAAAGGGCCTACAAGATCGATGTAAATGTGTTCAAATCGGGCATCAGGTGCAGCAAATTGAGCAGGGCTCAATTTATTATACCTTAAAATTTTGGATTGTTGACAATCTAAGAAACACTTGCACCAATTGGTAATGTCGCGAGTCATGTTTGGCCATACATAACTGCGACAAATTAATCGATCGGTGACTCTGCCGCTCGGATGCGATAATCCATGATAAGTGTTTAAAATTTCGAAACGAAGTGATTTGGGCAAGTAAGGTCTGATATTATTGTCCTGCACATTGCAGTAAAAAAAATTGCTTCGAAGAAGGCCAGGTAAGTTTAACTAACTTTAGAGAGTGTAAAGGGTTCTCTAAAATTTTAGTTAACTCCTGGTCTTCGGATTGCTTGGTGCAAAATTCTCCCATATCGATGGATGTAGGGAGCTTAAATGTATCTATGCACTTTAACATTGTGTAAGTATCATGATCGATGGCAGAGATTTCATATAATGATTCTATGTGTGAGAGAACGTCGGCAACATTATTGTGTATGCCCGGTAATTAACTATTTCGATATTGAAAAGAGAGATATTCTAATTGTCTAGCGCGACGAGGGATAGCTTTCTCGTGCTTTTGTGACAGATTTTGATGTTCTGGTGGGTGGAAGGGAATAAGGACAGAACCAAAGAACAATTCACTTGAAACACTTTATTAATTTACCAAGTTGAACACAGATCACTCTGCTATGTTTAATGTTTTTGGCTCCGCTCTGGTAATCACAAGTGGTTATTATAATTAGCTTATTAAGCTCAAAAGGAACAAATAAATGCAGAGAGGCTGCGTGTAGTACTGAGTTGTGTGTCGCTCGAACTAAATCACACTCGAAACAGAGCTTATGTACTGAGCGTTCGCCGCCACAAACGGGCTGTGTCGAGCAAGCGATGACTGCGCCGCACATAGAGAGGTAACAGCACTGCAGAGTACTGCCATCTGTGCGACGCCAAGGAGACCTCGACGACACTCCCTCCCTCCGCAGGCGTCTTAACGTTTAGAAACTGAAAACAAAAAAAATAATTAGTTAATCAACTCTGCGCACTCCGAATATATTATCTCTTAAATAATTATGACTCTGAATCGGTAATGGCTTAGTGAAGATATCTGCCTCATTCTCTGCCGTGTTTATCCATATGACTTTAATTTTACCCTCATTCACACAACATTTAATGAAGTCCCCGTGCGTGACTGATATTTTACTTTTTATCCCTCTGTTCTCTCTGTCTTCAAGTTTCCGTTTAATTTCCTCTAAGTCATCGTCAAAACATTTTAGCTTGTTCGAACCATCCATCTCTGTGCATTTACCAGCCAAGACATTGTCGCACCAAACTGTCACTGGATAGTTAGTATTTCCAGTAATATCACGAGTAGCTTTATCCAGAGATATTATTTCTTGACATACGTCACTCAGAGCTCTGTATTCTGCCATACATGTCGATAAAGCTATGCAGCTTTGTTTATGACTCCTCCATGCTATGGTATCACCAAACAATTTTATTAGATACCCTCCGGTAGAATACGATCCCTCACAATCTTCGAAACTTGCATCTGTAAAAGCTTCCATACCGTCGTCCTCTGCTCTGTATGTTATACCTAAGTCAATTGTCCCTCTGATATATCTGAATACTCGCTTAACATTTGTCCAGTCTTGCTCTGTCGGAGATACCTGTCGTCGTGATAAATAATTTACAGCGAATGATATGTCAGGGCGAGTTATCCCGGACAAGTACAGAAGACTTCCAATTGCTTCTCTGTATGGGGCTTTACTGGGGATTAAATCCTTTTCTGAAGTATCATTTTTGTTCAGCTTCATTACTTGTCGAGTAACCATGGGAGTTTTCTGCGGCTTGCTCATACTCATATTAAATCTCTGTAAAATTTTCTCTGCAAATTCTGACTGCCTCAGTGTGATAGTTTTCCTTGCTCTGTCTCTCTGTATTTCAATGCCTAGGAATTTCTTGGGTTCACCCATATCTTTCATGCTGAACGTATTGCACAATTGTGTCTTGATCTCATTCAATTTATCAGAGTCATTACTGGCCAGTAAAATGTCGTCCACATACAATACCAGCAGTACCATTTTTCCTCTGTGTCTCCAGGTAAATAAACAAGGATCATTGCTATTTTTCTCCAGTTTCAATCTCTCTGCTTCTTCGCTGAAACGTTGATTCCAACGTTTCGGGCTTACTTTCAGTCCATAGAGAGCCTTTTTCAGACGACACACATGAGTCTTTTTAAGATCCTCTGATAAGTTTGTGCCTTCAGGTATCTCCATATATGCCTCTTCCTCCAATACTCCGTTTAAAAAGGCTGTCTTGACATCCAGTTGCACTACTTCCAGGTCAAATTTGTTGATTATGGCCAGGGCTGCTCGTATCACTGTCATTCTTGACGCTGGCGCATACGTCTCCAACAGTTGATATTCGTTCTTGTCTTTGAATCCTCTGATGACCAGTCGGGCCTTGAATTTCTCTGAATTATCCTCAGCCTTTTTCCTTTTGAATATCCATCTGGAGTCGATGATGTTGGGTCTCTTGTTTTTCTTGTGTAGATCACTCTTGCTTACCAGTTCCCATACTTCATTTTCCTCCATGGATTTGAGTTCTTCTTCCACCGCTCTTTGCCACTCTGTAGACTCTGTCGAGCTCATGGCTTCTCTGTAGCTGGTTGGATCTCTGTAAGTCATAGCTATGTTGGCATAAATATCGTCGTCGTGTTTTCCTTTCATCTCACTCTGGAAGGCTTCTGCTTGTGCTCTGTATACGAAGTTTTCATCTCTCTTGGGGTTCAACTTAGCTCGTCTCTCTGGTAGTTTTCTTACTTTTGCCGGCGAGGATTTTTCATTTTCACTCTTCCTCTTGTTATTCTTGGGTTGGATTACTTCCGTTGAATTTTCTGACATTTCGAATATTTCTTTTATGTTCTTTTGATCCTCTGTCGACTCTTTCTCTGCGTACTCTGTTTTATAATTTTTTTTCATTGAATCTGACGTGCCTGGACACCAGAAATTTATTAGTTGGTGGATGCCACATCAGGCTTCCCGTGTTCGTATATCCTACCAGAAATGCTTTTATCGCTCTCTCTGAAAATTTACTCTCTGTAATTGGGACCTTTATGTATCCAATGCAACCGAAGCGTTTTATTCTGTCCAAGTTGCTGTCTAGTTTTGGATTAAATGCTGATAACGGTGTTTTATACTCTAGCCCTCTGTGTGGCGTTCGATTATATGTAGACTGCCGCTTCTGTGGCCAATCCCCACATCGTTTTTGGGAGGCCCGAATCATGCATCAATGCTCTGACTCTGAATTGTAGTGTTTTATTGAACCGTTCGGCTGTGCCATTTAGTTCTGGCGTATATGGAGGAGCAAATTCACTGCTTATATTTTCTTCTCTCATTATCTCTGCAAATTTTCCTCCGGTGAACTCTGTACCATTGTCTGCTTTGATAAAACAGACCTTTTCATTTTGGCCTAACAAATTTCTTGTGTGTGTGAGGTATTTTTCCAGGCATGCTCCTGCTTCATTTTTGTGTCGTACACAATAAGCTCTTGCATATCTGGAGAAATCATCCACAAGTACAACTATGAATATATTATTTCCAGGAAAGCTAGAATGTTTCATCGGTCCCATCGTATATGCATTGATTGTGTGCAATGGTCGATCGGCTCTGTGTCTCTGATTTATGAATGGTAGTTTTTCCATTTTTGCTTTAATGCATATCTCGCACTCTGTTATCTCTTCTTCAAATTTAATGTTTTTTAGACACTCTGTATATTTTTTGATCTGGCGCAGGTATTCGATGGATATGTGAGCTAATCTTTTGTGCCACCACATCCCTTGACTGGGTTTTTCCTCTCTGTATTCGGTATTTACTTTATTTTGCCTGTATAGTTTGTTTAACTCTGCCTCTGGTAATGTCTGATTACAGTCAATAATTTTCCTGTTTATGTCAATCTCTGTCTCGGCTTGTATAATACTCTGGGACTCTGAAGGCTCTGCACGTGTATTCTCCCTCCCAAGATCAATCCGATAATCATCACGCAAGTTAATGATATCTGATTGAGCTTGTGAAGCAGGAGCTTCAGAGGATAATAGGTGCGCAGTTACCACGTAGCACGCCTGCTCATCATTTTTGTCAGACGTTAGAAGGTCCAAATCGATTATCCAATTTGGTTTTACATATTTGCCTCTGAGGTGACATTCACCGGTGTCTTTATCAAAGATTTCTAACTTGTACTTATCTAAATATACCCCATACCCGAGCTCTGTAAATTTTCTCAATGACAACAAGTTGTCTGCTACCTCCGAAGCGGAAATTACTTTCGACAGTTTAATTATACGATTGTCAGACGTTTTTGCAACTAGTGTGCCCTCACCGTCGATTTTAATATTCGCGTTTTTGTTAGCACAATGTATCTCACCCTCCGAAAGTCCTTAAGTATTAAGCTTTTATTTATAATATGCTCTGTAGCTCCGGAGTCTGCTATAAAGCATATTTTGTTGTTATTATTTGCGTAATTTGAATAAATTTTACCTTTTGAGTCTGGTTTGTCGTCGCGACGGTTCTTGTAGGGGGAAACTCTGTTTTTATTTCTGACTACTCTGAGTTTAAGGTTATCGTGGTCTCTGGGGTTGCCCTTATCGCTATTTCTACTGCTATAATTATTTTTATTGATAGGTGATTCTGACCTTTGAACGGAGTTTGGACATTCGTTTCCTTTGTGATTACGGACATCCATGCACACATAACAGTACCACTGGTTTGTGGCTGCGAGAGGACAGTCGCGTGACCAATGTCCTGCTTCCCTGTCGTTGCATCTGAAGCAATGCTGATCAGTTTTGGCTTCCGGTCTATGGTATTCCCTCTGGTTGGCTTCCGGTCTTTGATAGTCCCTCTGATAGTTGTTGTCGTTGTCCCTCTGGTAGTTGTGGTCGTTGTCTCTTTGTTGGTCCCTCTGGTAGTCCCTCTGTCGTTCTCGCCATTCCCTTTGGTAGTCCCTCTGGTATCCTCGTTGATGATCTTCTCTTGGGCGTTCTTGTCTCAGAGGCTCATCTCTTCGGGAGTACGTTGAGACCTGGTTTGCTCTGGCTCTGTATTGATCTCCTCTTTCTGCTTCAAGCTGTAACATACACGATTTTATTTGTTCCATTGTTAAATGTTTATCCCACCCTTTGTGAATCAGAGCTGCAGTTCTAACTTCCGGAAAAGTGTCTTTTACAGCTTTGTAGAACGCTGCATCTAGTTCTTTGGGTTGTAGGTCGTCTCTATAGTTGCATGCTTCGAATTCTCGGAGGATGGCTTCAAATCGATCAGAAAATTCTTGGACTGTCTCATGTTTTAATTTAACAATGGAAAATAGCTTTAGTCGCAAGTCCGACTCCGAAATATTTGACTCGTTTCTTTTTTGTCTCTTTTATCTTTTTCATAATATCGAAAGGATCTTGTTTGCGTGTGTTCAAGCGGGTGCCGGCCGCAAGGCTCTGTATGTTTTTTTTTTTTTTTTTTTTTTCTACTCCACCCCATTCGGTCACTAACTGGTGACCGCCGTTAGGCATTGCTTCGGTGAGGCCGGGGTTAATTGAGCATTTCTGCTACTTCTGTGTTAGTCGTTGTTTTTCCATACATCCCCCATCCATCGCATAGTGATTTGCGATGATTAGGGGTTCAGGGACTCATCTTTTTTTGTACTTGGTGAACCTCCGATCCTGCGCGAAGCCATCTCTCGATTGTCGTATCCCCTTTTTCAGAGCCGTCTACTGCGTGGTCACACTTGCTGGCGTCTCCTCCTGAGTTGAGTATTAGAACTCGCTGTCTAGTGCCCTCTTGTGAGTGTGGTTCTCGCTTCTGCCGCCGATGGCAAGGGCCCGATTGCTCTGTCGGCTACATCTTGTGAGTGTGGTTCTCGCTTCCGGCGCTACCCTTTGAGTCTCCGTGAGTTTTTTTTGATGCTCCTTTTTCTGTTGTCGTCTTGTGAGTGTGGTTCTCGCTTCAGGCGCCATCATGCGCGCCAGCGGAGCCTTGGCTCCCGCATCCGGCGCCCTCTGTGAGTGTGGTTCTCGCTTCTGACTTCAGACTTCATCACGGGAGCGTTGTGCTCCATCTATTGCCAGCCTTGTGTGTCCTCGCCTCGGGCTCCTACTTATGGTTATCCTATTCACTTCCAGCTCGCACAGTGATCGGGGTTTTTTACCGCTTCGGAGGCTGATGACGTAGCCCGGGTCTTCTTTTTGAGTGGTACCCGCTCCACCTCGGGCACGGGCTCGACCACACCGGGGGAAAAATCACGAATGGAATTTCCCCCAGTGGGCGAACCCACGCCCTAGACGACACTCTCAGATTCAGCAAGCAAGAGGCCTGAGCCCTTTACCAACTGAGCCATCGAGGCGTCCAAGGCGTCCAAGGCTCTGTGTGTGTGTNCTCGAAAACGAGATTTTGAACCAGACCTCGTAGGACAATTTGGTTTACATATTTGTAAACTGATTGAATTCTCAACAAATGTCGTACGTATGTATGTGTGTGTGTGTGTGTGTGTGTGTGTGTGTGTGGTGTGTGTGTGTGTGTGTGTGTGTGTGTTTTTTTTTTTTTTTTTTTTTTTTTTTTTTTTTTTTTTTTTTTTTTGGGAAGGAGGGAAATCCATTTACGGATTCAACGTGCGACTCTTGCGTGTCGCACGGATATGTCGGACTCGAGTAGTGTACTGTTGTTTGTGTACAAAAAGTTGTGTGGGCGTGTAATGTGCCTCTCTACTAATACCGACTAAAACCCATCCTTATCTCCTGCCCCTTTTCTTCCCCGCGGGACCACCTTTAGGCATTACTTCGCGGGGGAGGCTCGAGCTGTGTGCTCACTTCTGAGGAGTTATCTACGTATCTTCATCGTCTTTTTCTCACCGCATCGTCCGGTCATCTTCTTCTTGCCCTCTCTTCGCTCCTCAGTCTTGTCATGACCGAGTGAGCGAAGGTGGACACTGCCAGCCAGTTGGATTCAGCCTCAAGCATGAATCCCACCAGCATCTCAGGCTCCAAGGGACCCCCGAAGAGGCGGTGGAGCACCTCTCTTTCTTCCGTAAATCGAGGGCAGCGGAAAGCGACGTGTTCGACGTCTCCACCGCCGCCGGACATACCGGGCACAGGTCGCTTGTGTCGTTATTGCTCCGACACAGGTATGACCTGAAGCAGCCGTGACCGGTCAGGAGTTGCGTGAGGTGGTAACTACCTCTCCGTGCCTCCTCTCAATCCACGGATGATGTTCGGGATGAGTCGGTGTGTCCACCGACCCTTCCTCGAGCGGGTCCATTGGGCCTGCCATTCCTCGATTGTCTTGGCCCGCTCCTCACTACCGACGCTTTCGAGGCGACGTGAGCCTCGAGCGTTCGTCGATGAGTAGTGTGAGCGGTGGTATGCTCGCGAGAACGTATGTAGCTTCATGTGAGATGCTGCAAAAACCGCAGATCACTCGCAGGCAGGCACGACGATGAATCGAGACCGCCCGGCGGGCGTAGCTCTGCTTCTTCGCGGCCTCACTCCATGCCGGGGCACCGTATAGGAGGATCGAGTCAACCACGTTGGCGTAGAGCCTGCGTCGACTGCTCCTCGGGCCTCCAATGTTGGGCATAAGACCCAGCAGGGCGCCTGCAACCCGGTTTGCCTTGTCGCTGACGATGCGAAGATGCTCCTCGAATCGTAGCCTGGCGTCAATGTGCACGCCTAGGTACCGGATGCAGGGAGCCGACGTGATGTAGTGGTCGCCGGCTCTGACGGTGATGGTCTCCGTCTCTTTCCTACTGGTGACCAGGAGAACCTCGGTTTTCTGGTCAGCGGTCTGTAGCCCCAGTTCAGTTAGGGCTGCTCGCACTAGACGTATAGTCTCGTTTGTGTAAAACTCGACGAGGTCTAAGTGCTTGGCCACCACCGTGATTGCAATGTCGTCCGCAAATCCGACGATTTTTGCGGACCTCGGTAGCTCGAGCCTCAGGATCCTATCGTACATGACGTTCCAAAGAATGGGGCCAAGTACGGATCCCTGTGGCACGCCAGCCGTAACTTCGTAAGTCTCTGCCCCATCATCCGTGGTGAACTCCAGCACTCTGCCGCGGAAGTAGTTCGAAACCATCCGCTGCAGATAAGCCGGGACCTCCATTTGGCTCAGGGCGGTGAGAATTTTGTCCCACCGCGCTGAGTTGAAGGCGTTCCTCACGTCCAAGGTGATGATGGCGCAGTACTTCTTGGTACCCCGATGCCATCGTTTGCCACTGATGGCTGATCGTGCAGTGCTGAGAACGGTCTGTATGGCATCAACAGTTGATCGCCTCTTACGGAAGCCGAACTGCGAGTCTGCTAGGCCAGCAGGCCCTTCAGTGTGGGCTCCAGGCGACCAACCATGATCCTTTCGAGGATTTTACCCGCTGTGTCTAACATACACAGCGGGCGGTACGACGATGGTTCGGCGGCAGGCTTGCCTGGTTTTAGCATCAGAACGAGCCTTTGCCGTTTCCACCGCGCGGGGAAGCACCCCTCCCTGAGACACGCCGTAAAGACGCGGCGAAAGCTATCGAAACAAGCCTCGACCGCCGCCTTGAGGGCAGTGTTAGGAATTCCATCTGGACCAGGGGCTGCCCCGATCCTCACACGCCGATACGCCCATCGGAGCTCCTCCACGCCGACCTCGGGAATCAGGTGCTCCTCCAGTACCGGTGGGGCACCGATTAGCCGAGGAATGACCGACGGGAACAGCGTAGACACCGCTCGCCGCACCAGGTCAGGCGCGGGGGCGACGTCCTGGGTGCCTTGAGGCGGGACATGACCGTTCTGTATGGTTTACCCCATACATCGCGGTCTGCCTCGTCGCAGAGCTGCCTCCAGCAGAGGCGCTTGCTCACCTTTATCGCATCGCGTAGCCGCCTCCGGGCGTCGGCGAACTCCTCGCGACGTATGACTTCGTCAGGACGACCGCGTGCTCTCTGGGCGTACCTTCGCGCGCGGATGCAGTCCCGTCTACACTCCGCGATGTCGCCGTTCCACCAGTAGACAGGCTCGCGGCGCCGGCGATAACGCGCTCCGGACATGGAGGCGTCGCATGCGCGCACGATTGTGGACATGAGTTCGTCCACCATGCCCTCTGCGGAACCCGACCGGATCTCCATCCCAGACACGATCTCAGCAAAGCTGTCACCGTCGAAAGTTCGTGCGCTCCACCTACGGTTGCCCGCCGGAGCACAGCCAACACCTTGGTTTTCCTCAAGGAGAATCTCGTACACAATAGCTTTGTGATCGCTGCTCGTGTAGATATCGCTTACCCGCCAGGATCCGACTCGATTGTAGAGCGAGACACCGGCGAAGGTAAGGTCAATTACAGATTCTCCCTTTTCACCAACAAACGTCGGTTCGGAACCGGTGTTCAGCAGGCGGACATCCAAGGTGGCGAGGGCATTTAGCAGCGCCCTGCCCCTCGGCTTCGTCCCCCTACTGCCCCACTCCGTTGCCCAAGCATTGAAGTCGCCAGCCACGAGGATTGGCGTTTTTCCTCTGGCCTCGTCAACAATGTTGTTCAGCAGGCCGATGAATTCCTCGTGGGAGAGTCTAGGGGGCGCATAGATGCTGAAGATATAAATTCCCGCGATCTGCGCCCAGGTGTAGAAGTGACTCTGCCCAGAGGAGCACCGTTGCACAGGCACCCCCTTGCGCACCCAGATTGCCGCTTGGTTGTCGGCGTCCGAGATCCAGGTGTTCGGTGATGTGAGAGGCCTGTGCTGGTCGGAAAGGATTGCCACATCAACCTCCATCTCCCCCACTGTCTGCAAGACCAGGTCTTGGGCGGTCTTGCAGTGATTCAGGTTGAGTTGGAGGACGCGTATCCTTTTCTCCGTCATTTTGTACCTCGCACGAACTCCTTAGCGAGCGGGCAGCCCCTGCTCAACGAAGCATGGGTCCTCGCATCGTCACCGTGACAGAAGAGGCAGAAGGGCTCATTTTGGCATGTCTTGGCCATGTGCCCATCCTTGCCACACCGACGGCAACATTTGCTGCGATTTGGACCTGGGCATCGGGCTGCCAGGTGCCCCGGCGCCCAGCACCGGTAGCATCGAAGGACCTCGGTCCTTTCGCGAATGCGACAGTTGACCCACCCAATCCGGACCCGACCCAGCTTAATAGCTTTCGCAGCCAGCTGGGCCGGCAGGGTGACAACGGCGGTCTGGGTCCCAGCGAAAGCCTTTCGCAGAGACCTGACCGCGTCGGGACCCAACTTAGCGGCATCTAGATGGGTCCGCAGGGCCTCGCAGACCTCTTCCTTCGTTGTGACCTCGTCAAGATCTTTAATCTCAATCGCTGTCACTGGGGAACGAGTGGTCGCTGACCCTAGCTCACCGATGGCGTCGTTCAACCTCTGGCCAAGCTCGCCGGGGTCGACGCACGCCTTGGTGAGCTGCAGTAGCATGTCTCCGTTAGTGCAGCGTCGGACCTTGTTGACGCTGCCAACTGAATCCTGCAGCGACGGCTCCGATCGTAGAAGCTTCAGGATTTCCGAGTATGACTTCGGGTCCTTCGCCTTTACGACCACTGCGTCATGGCGAGGGCGCCTATGCGCTTTCACTTTGGGCTTCGGGTCGGGAGCCTTAGCCTTTGGGGTGGCCTTCTTCTTGCCCTTCTTCTTCTTCTTCCTCTGGACCTGCTGCCAATCGTCATCGACTGGATAAGAGGCCTTTGCGGCATCTTTCTGTCCACTCGTCATTGTCCTCGGGGCGGGTGTTGGTGGGTTGTCGCCTTTACCACCTGAGGCCCGGGGCACCCGAGACTTTCCCTTCGCGTGAAGAACAGGAGATGTTTGCACCTCCTTTTCCAGCGTGTTCTGTCGGGGAAGATGCTCCAGCCCGTCCAGCGCCGTTAGGCAACTCAGATGAATTTTTGACGCCTTCGCCAGCATTTCCTTCAGTTGCTTGTGGATGTTGTTCTTGGGCTCTGCGAACTCGATATTGGTCCATGCTTCGATTTGTTGTGTTCACCCAGGTATGTGCCCCGACCCACGGGGTCCCCCCGTCTATGGGGGCAGCTGGTATGGCTCCAAAACATGACTGAAGCGGTACCAGACTGGGGACAACATACTGGGTATAGCACGCCCCGCTGCACTAGTTCACCTTGCCTCTCGAGCGCCACCCCAAACCAACTAGGGTGGTCAGCTCTCTGGAGAGTTTCTGGCGAACATCATGCAGCAGAACGGACTCGCCTAGTAGCCGATGACCAGGGCTGGCTAGACACCCGGACGCCCGTCTTGCCGACAGCGGGAGCCAAAGATGGTTGGGTCACGTCAGCACGCAGCATCGGTATCGCCTTGCACCCAGGATCTCCTTTTGTCAGCTCACGGGTCGCACCGCACGGCCAAACACGGCGGTCTGTACCCAAGACAGGGGCCCTTACAGGTGCTATCATCCGGCCAGATGAACCTTGGTTTATTAACGAGGTGTTACTCCTCCCCCTCCTTCCTTTGTCTCTTGTGTGACGAAGCCCCGGGCTTGGGACCGGTGTAGCGGAGTTGTGTGTGTGTGTGTGTGTGTGTGTGGGTGTGTGTGTGTGTGTGGGTGTGTGTGTGTGTGTGTTTGTGTTGTGTGCGTGTGTCCGAGGCAAAATCTTGAAATGTTACGTTGGATTGTACAAATTTCAATTGCATTCATTGTCGTTTGTAGTATTAATGAGGCCAGAAAAGGTTTTTTGGCAGTAGACGGGAAAAAACATTTTTTTTGAAATTTTTTGAAATTTTTTTTCGTAAATTTGAAAAAAAAAATTTTTTTTCATTTTTTCACTTCTGAATGCGAATTTCCACTCTTTTTTTTGTGTCGTCAGAAAGCAGCGAGCAGCTAAGCTTTAATTTAAGACCAAAAGATAGAGATTCACCGAATATTTGAAAATTAAGGACTCGAAATGAACAGTTGTTTACTTTTGCTTCCTCATTCTCAGGCTTGCAACGAGATTTTGAACCAGACCTCGTAGGACATGTGGTTTACATATTTTGTAAACTTGATTGAATTCTCAAAATGTTCGTATGTATGTATACACGGCCTTTTGACTAAGATTTTTTCATAAATTTGGAAAAAAAAATTTTTTTTTTCATTTTTTCACGTATAAATGCAGGAATCCATGATTACAGGAAATGTTATGGTGATTTTTAAATAAATATTTAATTTTTATACAAAAACATATTCATTATTTAAAAAAAAATGTAATTGGTATTTTTTTATGAGGAAGCTCTTTGCCATGAATTGGCAGCGGTTTTTCGATAAGGCAAGCATATTTTCTTGTATAAAAAATGTGATATCAAGTGCTTTCCTTATATGGTTCTGCAAATTTTTATAGCTACATAGATATCACAGTACGGACAAACCATTTTTATTGGAACGTTTTTCTTCTCTGCAGTTTTAGTTTAATGGACTATTATTTTTACTAACTCTGAGTCTCGAGAACCTATTATCTTCCCTTCTGGGTTGAAAACAGTACTGCTATGGAATAAATCATTACCTTTGAGTCGAATTGCACCAAGCGCTCTACGTCTCTCTATACGGTGAACTTTCATAACTGACACCTGTAAAACTTCTGGTACAACTTTGGTTCCTCTTCTTCACTAATTGACTCAGAATCTTCATCAGTTTTATCACTTGGCTCATATTCTGATTCGTCAACAGATTCGTCATTCGAATCGTTTTGGGTCTGTATTGATTGACGTATTTTCACTGATCTACCAGAACGAGTCTTTGAGCAACATGATATAGGAGATAGCGCTGGTAATTGAACAGAAAGATCTGTGCGCAGATTCTCGTTCTCTGAAAAAAAAATTTATAAGTAATTTTACGATAAATGCTTATAAATTGATCACACAAGCTATTATTAAAATGAATACCAATTGGGTCCGATTCGTGATCAGATTGATCATCAGGTGTACCAGGATTCTTGTCTTCGAAGGCATCTGACAAATTGAATAAGTCCACAACTTTGGCAGAATGCTCCAATTTATTTACAACCTCTGATGGTTCCTGAGTTTCTGAAGACGTTCCTGACAAAAAAAGATCAGAAAAATAAATAATAATAAAAAAAATTAAAATTTAAAAAAGTGAGTCGTGCAAATCCGGTCTTTTTTTTACCGTGTTCGTTGGTCGAGATTAGCTGTGGCCTAACCCGCGAACGAATTTCTCGATAATTGTGCGGCCTCATACATTCATATAAATGCGATTAAAACATAATAATTATTAAAAGCAAGTAAATTATAAAAAAGTGAGTCGTGCAAATCCGATCTTTTTTTTTTACCATGTTCGTTGGTTGAGGTTAGCTGCGGCCAACCCGCGAACGATTTGCTCAATAATTCTGCATCAATTTGCTCAATAATTACACATGCATATAAACGCGATATAAACATGATATAAATGTTATATAAACGCGGCACTAAAGCTGTGCAAATACCTTCACCATCTTCATCCATCTGTGTTTGGGATATTTTCGTTTCGTCGAGAAAATTGGTTTTCAGGCTGCCGTCCAATTTTACCAATTTTGTATCTGTTAAAATTTCCGTTTCGTCCATTTTAATGCTCACTTCTCTTATTTTAATCGATTATTAATTACCAAATCAATTCGCGTTTATAATTATTTTAGCCCAATACTTTATTCTTGGTACATTAAGACAAACTTAACATGTGGATAATGGCTCAGAATTGCTACGACGCAAAATGGATGTTCCGGATGTGGCTACGAACGAACGTGTCTCGAAGGTAAAAGATAGAGAAGGTCATTGGCTCACTACAACAGAAAAAACTTGCTCTGATTGGTGGACTGAATTGTCGTATTTCCGCGTTCTCTGACAACGAGTTGACGAAATGCGTAGGTCGCGTCACCACTGGTATATCTGGCTTCTCCAGCGTTTGCAGATGTGTACACAGTAGAGTTTCTCAGTAGAAAATTAAATCGTGTAATATTAAAGTTAAATATAAAGTGGATTAAGTTAAATCTAATTTGTACACAGGAAAGGGCCTCAGAAGCGTATGTAATCAAAGTTGAAGCGGGATCTGAGTAGTACGTTCCAGTATTAAAACTAACCTAAATACCTAGCTGAAAAAGAGTGTGCTACGTGATGGATGCAAAGCTATTGTGCAAATTAGATGATTTAATGAAAATATTGATTATCAAACCATTGCATCCGGGTGTGAGAATGATGATGGAAGAGTCAAAAAGTACACAAATCAAAGTTTTTGAAAAATGGTGGATAAAAGATTATGTATTAAAAATATTAGACAAAGAACAAGATGACATTGTCTCACTTTTGTTAAAAATAATTCAGGAATTCCAGTTAACAAAAGTATTCAATATTTCTAATGAAAAACATGTGCAACTATATTTGAGATTGTACATCAACTTTTTCAAAAATGAAAGTATTAGTATGCAAAATTGCTATACATATTCACTGGAAAATTATAGAGGTGTCAAAGTAATAGCAAACTGTGACATTGAAAAAAATATGATAATACAAGGTGTATTTGGTATGTACAAAGTGCTGACAGATAAGCATAAAAGTGAGCTTCAAGATGATCAACAGTTTTCCATTTTGACAAACTCCTCAAGAAAATCTTTTGTATTATTAGGAACTATTGCATACATTAACCATCATTGCAATCCAAATTGTGAATATGTATCAGCAGATAAAAGTTATGTAAAACTTAGAAGTTTAAGGAAAATCAAAAATGGTGAAGAACTATTTGTTTATTATGGAGATAATTATTTTGAAAACGATAACAAAAATTGTGAATGCTCGGCATGTAAACCAATTGCTGCAATAAAAACATCAAGTGATAAATCTCCTTCTCAGGATGATCAAATTGATGATTTGATGATGTTTGATACGACTCAAGAAGCATCCTTTGAATCTGGTTCTACTTTGGAAGCAGAATTTTCGGGATTTGAAAACTCAACAATACATGAAGGTAATTAGATTTTATACTAAATTGTTAAAATTAAATTTTAATTAACTGATATGGGATTAGCAGTATTTCATAGTGGAATCTGGTCCATCTAATCAATCATTGTAGCTCAAGAAGGTATTTTAATCTTAGATCAACAAATAAAGTGTTTTATATATTATTAAAGGTTTAAAACTTCTATCGCTAAGCATTCAACACATTCATTTAAGGTGCGTGTAGTCAGCTTACTAGTACCGCTTGACTACTTGTGAACAATGATGATCAAAGTGAATAATATTTTCCTGTTGTTTCACTGTGAGTTCGCGTTTACAGACAAAAGTCCATTGAACAAAGTTGTAAGTGGAATTGAGTGACTTGGAATTCAATGATATATACCTTAAATGTGTCAAATACTTAGCAAAGAAGTATACCATACTCTTACAATACATCATTAATTTTTATAGATTTAAGGTCAAAATACTCTCTAATGAGTTATTGAAATGGCTGTTCGGCCTTAATTTAAGAAAATGATATTTTTTATTTCCTTAGCATTTCATCAATTTCATAAATTAAAAATTGTTATATTTATTTTGTTTCAGACATCTCATTCAAGTCCAAATTGTATCAGAACGAGAATAAGAGGACTAATGAGAACCAACAAACTGAAAAAGTTTTACAAGTAATTTTGACAAGGGTTAGTCTTGATTACAAAAAGTCAACTAAAGGTACAGTTTTTATATTTTTATGTTTGTACTTATTTTATTCACACTGACATTTATATTTTTTATAGATAATTACAACAATGCCACCCTCAAACGCAAGAAACCATTTTGCCCTTTCTGCAAACAATTTCAAAGTCAATTTGCCAAGCATGTCAGGAAAATGCATGATGATAAACCAGATGTAAAAAAGTTGTTGAAATGCAAAGATGAAGGAAAGAAAAATGCTATTCTATCAAATCTACGAAGTAAAGGCTATGCAACTTATCATGAATTAACAGGGATTGTGATCCCTGTCAAAAACCCCAAGAAGAGTGCTAAAAAGAACGTTGAAAAAGTTCAATGTCCTGAATGTCAGGGGTATTATTCCAAATCAACTATTTGGAAACATAAACAAATACACCAACGTAAGCCTAAATTAAAATATTGAATTCAGTTGCAAAAATTTATTTGATTTTTCTCTTTACAGGTTACAGAGTATAATATGAAATCAAATAAAATATTTGAGAATTACATAGGAGTATTTATAACAGGAGGTGTGGTGACAGTATGTTACAATCGAAAAAAATTTGCACATCACTAAAGAACTGTATTCACTAAAAACTGTAACACATAAAAAACTGGATTCACTCGACATACCAAAATCACAAATATAACAAAAAATAAATAAAGGTTCAATAAGCATCAAAAAAGTTCTCTCAACGTTTAAATACTTAATTCAAACATACTAATTGTTAATTCCAGACTAATCACTATTTCTTCGAACTATAGACAGGTCTTGTAAATAGACCACGTGAAAAGTACACCCAAAGCCTGAGACGATAGCTAAACAACATTAATTTCATGAGAAACAATAATCTTTAATTCACTACTTAACAAATGATATAACGAACAATTGGATCAATAATGTTGAAATTTCAGTCCGAATAACTGATTTCCAAAATAATACACCATGAAATGGCGTAGGAACTCTTTTCCATAGATTACGGTTGCGATTGTTTTATCATTTTAATCCGAAAATTAATTATCAAGCCGATCACAGTCGAGAATAAAACATTTAAAAGAGTGGGCAGTAAAAAATTCTCAAAAAACAGGATTTGCACGACCTACCTAAAACTCGGCTCACATAGAAAGATAGTTATATCGTAAATATATTTTCAAAGCAGTCAATAAAATCCTTAAAATGTCGTTCATAAAAATTTTTTTAAGCGATCGTCAAGATTGAATACTGCTTTCATGACATCATCATCTGTCCGCTAGATTCAATTAGGAATCTTTAACAATATTTTTGAATTTCGAAAAATTATTTTTTATAAGAACCTTTTTAAGAGAATGAATGATAACATTCGTTTAAAAAACATTATCGTATGAATCACAGTCTCGACCAACACATTATGAGGAGTAAGCAGTGACAATTCTGTAAAAACCGGATTAGCGTGACCTACTAAAGACTCGGCTCAAATAGTAAACTTTAGAATGTTATATCGTGAATATATTACAAGAGCAGTTCAAAACAATTCAATATCAGCCAACGCTTTAAACTATCGTTCATAAGAATTGTTATGAACCACCCTTGACAGTAAATGATGTTTTCATAGCGTTATCATCTGCCGGCTAGCTTCCATGACAAGTCTTTTACAATGTTTTTGAAATTCTAATAATTAATTTATTTTAGGCAATTTATAAAGAATAAATGATGAAATTCGATCAAAACTCATAATTCAATAAATCAAAGATTAGTTTACTTCAATTTGAAGAGTGGGCAGTAAAAATTCTATCGAAACCGGTTTAGCACGACCTACCAGAACCTCGGCTTAGGTAGTAAAATTTGTCAAGTTATAACACGAATACATTTTCTAAAGTAGATAAAGACTATTTTAAATCGGCTAACTCATTAAACTATCATTTATAAGAATTGTTATAAACTATCCTTGACAGTGATTGTTGCTTTTATAGCGTCATCCTTTGCAGGCTAGCTTCCATGACAAATCTCTTACGATGTTTTTGGAATTTAAAGAATTATTTTATTGTCGGTACTTTTTGAGAGAATAATTAGTAAAATTTGTTTAAAACACATTATTCAGTGAATCACAGTTTAGGTTATTTCAAGTAGGCAGTAAAAGTTCCCTGTAGGAAAAGATCAGGTGAGAAATCAGGCGAGAAATCAGGTGAGAAATCAAGTAAAAAATCATGCCAAAAGATCAAGTGAGAAGTCACCTGATTTGTCACCTGATTTGTCACCTGATTTTTGATAAAATGATTGTTTTTTTATGCGTTCTAGATTGCATACAACGTAGTATTGTTGTATCAATTAACATACAAAATTAAATTAGTGTGTAGTTTTTGGGTGTGTCAGTAATGAATGAGTTGCAGCGATATTTTTTAATAATTAATTTTATTTGGAATTTCACAAATAATTTTGTTTTTATTTACATTCATGAATATACATGGTCGTTCTAAGGAACTTGTATTGATTAAAATTAAATATGGTTGAATTTCCGTAACAAGTTTCATTCGTGGATATTTGTTTTGAAAATAAGTTTGTGTAATTATTTTTTTTGCAATATGTTAATTCTTTTTGATTTTCTTCGTCTACTATAAAATTTATTATTTGAATGAACATTCCATCTGTGGTTTTTGCATAAGAATTATTTGTACGAGTTTTTCTTGTTTCACTCGATCCGTACAAACATCCATCTTTTATTAATTTTTTAAAAACTAATGAGGTTTTTGACAAAAAAGATGTCGCAATATCAATTGATCTTATGTGTTTTTTTGGGCCAAAATAGTACATGGTAGGAGATATTTGGAATACATTTTTAGCTCGATTTTCAAGAGTCTCATCACAATACTTTTCAATAACATCACCCTCAGTTGGTACAACAAATTCTTCAATAATAGATACACTTTGAATCATATTAATACTTCTAACGACTTGGTGACCAGTTCCTTTGGCAGATTTTATAGTCAGTATATCGCGATTAGCTGCTTCAAAACAGTACGTGGAATTATTCCACGCTGGGCCCCAATTAAAAATAGCTCGGCAAACGTGTAAAGCGAGATGAACGTTATATCTATATCCCTTCTTTCCGTGTACATTTTTCATATCGTAAACAAATTGATAAATAAATTATTAGCTTTATTTAAATCAACAATGCTGATTTCATCCTGCAGAATAATAAACAATCCTTCAACAAAGAGTAGCCAGTGCTGAAATTTTCTATCACTTAATACCTTTTCAAGAATGGGTGCACTATAAAATAAAACGAAATTCTCCCACTCTCGAGCCTTCCAGTCCCCTCTTATGCTTATAGCTCGAGTAGAGCGCTTAATCTGTTGAGGGCCAGCAATTTTCAATATTTTTGAATCCATTTCTTCAATTTGTTCATCATCTGAGCTGCTATTCCTTCTAGCGCAAAATGCATGTAGTCCGGTGTAAATCCTTGTATAATATCAAAGTTTGTCAGGCAAATAAAAGGAGAAGGATATTTGATTCCTAAGTCATTAACACGATTATTTTCCATCTGAAGCATGACTTCCAATGTATCTTGGTGTGTTCTCATGGGCGGATTGCGATTCAGTATAGGATATCGCATTGCTCCATCCATAACACCTGGATGTAAACACCAATTACAGCCATAATACCCGTTAAATTGTTTGAAACCTTGTACAAATGCCCTAGCCGGACTATCCACACAACAGGAGACAATATAGGGCTTAATGACGCGTTCTTATTTTTTAATCATGCATGTAAGGTGTGTAATTGTATTAAACATGTCAACGAATTTCTGCAAGTAAAACTGTCCAGGTTTTTTTCTATGACACCAAAGTCCGCAACAAATTATATTTTTTTGACGATGTTGCTTAGGTAATTCATTTACCATTAAATATAATGGCCAGATGGATTTTTTTGAACATTTAAATTTTGGTGCACCGTCGGTATTGAAAATCATTGAAACATAATTATTTTTGAATTGTGAAGGTAAGTTATCACGAAATTTTCTGTATAACTTTCCGTCATATACATCTGTAATACAATCATCGTACGGTACTCTTTGATCCATAATATATTGGTAATGATCTTCATGACTTTCTAGTAGATTTATCCACTGCGAGGACGGATTTATTAATACAAAAAAGTTATCTTCGCAAGATTGATGTGGTTTTATATCAGTATTACATGCACAGTGGGCCTAAAGCCGAGATGGGTTGCATTAAAATGACAACGAAATCTGACTACATCACTGTTTCTGGGTTGATCACAGGTAAAATCCGTGGGAATTGAAATCCTAGCTGATCCTGTTTGGAAAATATACGTATTTTTCACTTTTTACTCGAAAAACTTGTTTTGTTTCATTAGAGCCAATAATAGAAGTTTCATAACCGAATGAAATATACTATAAAATATACATCGTCATATGTAGGTTACATGAGTCAACACTAGGTGGCGCATTTCTATGATTTGTGTATATGCAAAAAAAAATGCAAACTTAAATGCTTTATCCAGCCCTCTTTGCGATTGAGTGATTCTGATTTTTTAGAAAAATCGGTAACTTTCTCAAAATGGATGAGGGCAATCATATGCGACATTATCCACTTTACAATTCTCATCAAGAGCATAAATTGGATCACGAAGAAAATCGAATGAAAATATGTGCACCATGTGGCAAAAAAATTAGTTTTGGTACACGTAAAATTTCTGAATTTTCAATAACCAATAAATTTAAATGTTTTGATAAAAAAATATATTAATGATCAATTTGATGCTTCTAATTCTAGATTTCCGACTAGTATTTGTACCTCTTGTAGGCTTACTATTACTGAGCATCCAAAAGGTAATTTAAAAAGACCTCTTCCCACAATGCCCAACTATCAAGATATAAATCTAGCTAAAGAAACTAGAGCAATGTCTTGTAATTGTTATATATGTTTGACCGCTCGATTTAAAGGACATAATAAAGTAGTGAAGGGCAAAGGTCGCAAACGTACTTTTTCCACTACAATCACAGCGGATAATGGTCTCGAAGGTTCAATATCAAATTTACAGCTTTCCTCAATGCAAACAAATTAAATGTAAAACCTCAATCAATATATGTAAAAATTGTTTTCAACAGGTCGGCAAGGGAATACCACATTGTTGCAGAGGGGCGTCTTCCACTGCTGTTCGCGATAATGTTTCCAATTTTGTAGAAAAATTACCTGAAATGCAACAGAACCAAATATTAATATCTCTTTTAAAAATAAGGCTTACTGATTCAAAGGACAACGATATTATTTTAAATACCTCAGGTGCTAAAAGGCGAGTGATTTTAAATCCAAGGCCGGAACAGAATGTAGTCTTCACTGCTGAGAGTCTAGACAACTTTCAAACAGCAACTGGAGTAACCAGGAATCATATGAATAAAATGGTCAATTTTATTCGAAGTATGTCTGGGAGAAAAAGTATTCCTTCAAATTATAAAGAGCATATGCATCAGAAGTCGACCTTAATGGAACATCTATATAGAGACGATATTATTAAATGTGAGACTGAAAAAAATAAAATAGAAAATAGACCCGTCATTTATGCTAACGCGACAGAAATTCATGATTCAATCTTCAAAAAACGAGAAATTAAGTCGATTGAGCAATGTAAAATAAAGGTAATGGCGGATGGCGGGCAAGGATTCTTTAAAATTTCTATTGCAGTTTTAACCAGAAGAATTAAATAAGTCTCATGAATATGAAAATCAAAGAGTACCATACTCTGCTGGCGGTAGTAGTATTGCAAAAAAGCGCAATTTGAACAGCGTTTACAGATTAATCTTTCTGTATAGTTCCGCGTATCAAAGAGAGTTATGATAACATGAAAATTTTGTTTGATTAACGAAGCTCAATGACATACCGTTCAAGTTCTCGTCAGACTTTAAACTTATTAATCGTGAATGGACAGCAAACTGCATCATCAACGTACCCTTGTCCGTATTGTTTTATTACACTACAGGAATATCACAGTTTAGGGCAAATAGACGTGGATTCTAATAATGACAATATAATTTTACAGTCATACAAGAATTTAAAAGACGATTACTGTAAGTTTAAGAGTTTTGGCAATGATAAAAAACTTGTCAAAGACTGTCACAGTACGATAAATCATCCTCTTTTCGTAAAAGAAGAAGACGATGAAGATGATGATCTGTATGTCATTGAGAAATGCATGCTTCCTGAACTTCATCTTCTGCAAGTATTGTAAACCATCTTTTTTGGAACGGTTTAGTTCCAGAGGTTGGACGCGAAAAGCTCTACTTTGGCCAAAAAAGTTGAGCTTAGTCCCTAAAAACTATCAAGGTGAAATTTTTGAGGGTAATCCTTGCAGAAAGCTTTTGAAAGAAGCAGATAAATTAGATGACCCAGAAATTTATGAAAACGTCGGTCCATTTCGCTTACAACCGTTCATAATTTCTTTTAAAATTATGAATAAAATTGTAGATTCATGTTTTTCTACACAACGGGCTGATTTAAGTGACTTGGATAAAAATTTAATTGAACTTCGCAAAGCTATTCTGAGCACAGGAGTATCTCAAACATTGAAAATACACGTGATCTTAGATCTTCAAAGCTGGGTATTTTGTGTTTGAACAAGATGGTTAGGACTGTGGTCAGAACAAGCTGGTGAATCGGTTCACAGCGAATTTTTAAAATATTGGGAGCGATTCAAAATTAACTGTCTCGAAGATGAAACATTTTCGGACAGGTTAAAAAAAGCAGTAATTACGTTCTCTTCTCAGCATATGTAAGTATGTAAAATTATGGAGTAGGCCTACAGAGGATACCATAGAAAAAAAAAACGCGCCGCGATATATCTCATTAGATGGTATGGAAATTATATCAAGTTTTTCGAGTAAAAAGTGAAAATACGTATATTTTCCAAACAGGATCAGCTAGGATTTCAATTCCAACGGATTTTATATCTGTGATCAACCTAGAAAACAGTGATGTAGTCAGATTTCGTTGTCATTTTAATGCAACCCATCTCGGCTTTAGGCCCACTGTGCGGAGTATTATTCTACCAAAACACTTCCTCGGACAAATAGTAATCGAGCTTAATTTTTGACCTAGTGCACTTAGCGACCCGATGACGTAATCAAGAAAACCTCGACTTTTTCTGGTAAATCGTTGCTGAGTTTTATATACGACCTGCTGCACCGAATGAGGCACTTAGATCAAACTAGGTGGATAAGAATAGGCTTTTTCTCATATATTTTCATGCATGCATCTAGCCTAATAATGCACAACTGTCTACCCACATTATGCTTGATGCATTTAATTAGCCTTACAAATCAATAAATTTGTAGGAAGAGCGCAATCGAGATTAATTTTGCGTAAGACCGTTCTTTCGTCGGAAATGAGTCTGGAGATTCGCTTGACACCGCTAGTTTCAAAAAAAAAAAAAAACGTATGTGTACAAAAAAAATGTGTACATAAAAAAGTGTGTACAAAAAAATTGTGTACAAAAAAAGTGTGTACATAAAAATAGTTTTAAATAAAAAGTGTGTACAATTTTTTTACACTTCACCTCGTGTACGAAATTGATCGTGTACAATCTTGTGTACGAACACACCCTGTCAAAAAAAGTTATATCAAAGAAATTTTAATTTGTCAAAATAAAAAAGCCACAATCGATGCAGTGTGTACAATTTTTTTACACTTCACCTCGTGTACGAAATTAATCGTGTACAATTCTTATGTGTACGAACCACACCCTGTCAAAAAAAGTTATATCAAAGAAATTTTAATTTGTCAAAATAAAAAAGCCACAATCGATGCATTTATAGCAATCACATTGTCTCAACACATTGATATATTATTTCATTTGAGCTCGTGTTACAATTTTAGTTAACTGTCTAAACTTTACTAACATATTTTTCAGTTCAATATACATTTTCTGGTTTGTCACTCAACTCAAGATTATTTACAATTTTTCTATTAATGATGTAATTATGATCACATTCAATTAAGGCTGATATGACAATGAGCAAAGATTTAATTTTGCTTACAATAATCATATTTTCTTGTTGAACTAATACTAGTAAATATTATTCTAAAATATATCAAGTAAGACTACAGGAAATGTTCACTTGAAGAAATATTCATACTAGCACACTCTAATGTTTGAACAAATTTTGAAGGTATTCCAATTTTTAAAAGATCAAGTATATATCAATACTTTCTTGAAATGAGGGTAGTAGAAATTTAATGCTTCCCAACACATTTCAGTAATCTTTGGTACTAGCATATTAGCACTTAGGAGGTTGATGTTATAATGCGTATACTTTCAAAATGTCATCTGCTATACGTAGCTGCAGCATTAGCAAGATGAGACTTTTATTCAATTTTGAAAATAACTTGATCTATGATAAAGTATGATCTTGATTACCTTTCTGTACACTTAAGGGTTCAAAGGAGGCTGAAATATTTCAAATATTCTATTTACAGTAATAGACTGTAAAAGTGAAAAAAAATTTTTTTTGAAAAACAAATATAAAATCCTTTTTTAATAGCCCATTTTTTGTTCCCTCAAATACTTACAAACAGTTAAACAGACTTATATTAGTCTAAAAACCTTCAGCAATGAGCATTTGGGATATTTTGATTTATTAGGAGGTTATTAAGGATTATTTTGAATTTGAGTGTTTGTAAGTATCTAACTGGACAAAGTACTTTCAAATGGGCTATTGAAAATGGATTTTATATCTGTTTTTCAAAAAAAAAATTTTTTTTTCAATTTTACAGTCTATTACTGTAAGTAAAATATAAAAAATATTCAAGCCCCCTTTGAGCCCTTAAAAAATCAAGAATATTTAAAATCGAATTTTCTAGTGTAAAAAGACGAGTGAAAGCATCTTCTTACATTGGAAATTAAAAATGTGTCATGAACATTACACTTTAATTTTTTCAATTTACAAAAAAAAAATATAAGTACATCTCCTCAAGCCATTATTGTATCAATCCTAAAAAGAAAATAAGATAAAATTATAATTATAATAATGAATATATTATTTGTATATTGATTCTTATACATTGGTTATATTGTTTTTCCAGCGTAAAAAAATAAAAGGCATTGAAGATAAACAGGAACAAGAAAATATAACAGATACGATAAAATCTTACAGCCGAAAAAAATTTCTCGAAAATGCTGAGAACTTTAGTTTCAGCAATGAAGAAAATGTTCAACCTAATAGACAAGATAACTCACGCTCTCGTTCAAGGTCTCGGCTCAGCCACTCAGGCTCTCTCTCTCTCTCTTGCGATCGACCCAACTGGAAGAAAGCACTCTCGTTCTAAGTCAAAATCTACGTCACATCATGACAAACAAGCTGAAAATAGAAAAAAGTCTTGTTCAAGGTCTCAGCTCAGCCACTCAGGCTCTCTCTCTCTCTCTCTCTCTTGCGATCGACCCAACTGGAAGAAAGCACTCTCGTTCTGAGTCAAAATCTACGTCACATCATGACAAACAAGCTGAAAATAGAAAAAAGTCTTGTTCAAGGTCTCAGCTCAGCCACCCACACTCTCTTCCTCGTGGAACAAACCAAACCGGTTTGAGATCTCGTTCTCCTCGATCGAAATCCCGGTCTTGTTCTCGCTCGAGATCCCGGTCTCGTTCTCGTTCTTATTCGAGATCACGGTCTCCTGCTCGCTCTCATGCTAATTCGAGACTCTCTGTTGAGGCACCGATAGTACCGAACAACAACGAATACGAGAGACTGCCTAGCGCAGAAATGACGTTAGAGACTGTGCGCCTTCGCCGCTTACCGAAACTCCGAGCTACGCCAGACCGTATGAATAGAAATCGACGCTTGACAGATGGAATAAAAATAGATCACAATCACCCTTTGCGACGATCATATTTTCGCGCCGAGCTAAATATGTTGATGTTTGCGCATGTGACGCGAGAAGAACAATTATTCGTCCTCGCGTCTCGTACAATGCGCAAACACACGAAATGCGTCGCGCAGTCCCGGGCCACCGATCCGCTCACGTGAGATAAGATTACGCGAGCGGACCGAGATCAGTTTCTATCCATCAGCCATTCAAAGCAGACATGGACCGGGACTCGAGAGTGGAGAACACAAGTTCGTGAGTATCCACGAGTTGACCTGAGCCGAGGCGCGCGTAAATCCGTTTAAGGAACCGTCTGACCCAAGTGTGTCAGGTGGTGCGGCGCCAGGTCAGATCGATCGTGGCTAGATACGTTTTGACGCGGAAGTTTCTCTCGCGGCGTGTGTTGCTCGCGAAGTATCGCCCCCACGCGTTATTCATTAATTAACGTAATATTAATCCGACGCGCGTGTGCGCCGTACTTCTTTATGCTATGTTGCAGGCCTGAACAACGTCGTCATCGAAATTATAACTTTAAGTATCAAAAAACTACATAGAGATTTTGATAAATAAAATTGAACTTCTAATATTCAAATAAATTTCGTCTCCTACGATTTATTACATCCTCTCCACAATTTTCAGGGTCACAAAATCATTAAATAAATAAATTGTTACTTTTTGAACCTTGCATTTGGCGCCCGAACAGGGACCCTGAAAATTGTTGGAGAACCATTTGTTGCTTGGAGAAGAAAAAAGAAAAAAAAAAAAGATTTTTTCTCCCACATTAATCTACGAGATTTGCGACATAGAAAGGTGAGAAGCAACGCGGTGCGTACGCGGTAGTATAGGCGCACATTCCGCATCGGATTAGCGGGGCGAGATAAGCGCACGACGTACTGACGCGGAGGAGATAAGTTCTCCGTCTCACAACGATCGGCCAACTCGCAGGCACCACATCATACGCGCTGAATAAAGAGAATAAAGCAACTATAGAAATTAGTATTTGCTGTTTATCTCGGCATGTCGGGAAATAAACGCGAAGAGTCGAATACGTTGAACAAGCCGCATTTGCGTCTAAGCACGGTAAACGCGCGTAGGTCCACTTACCGGGCAAGACCACGAAGGGACGTGCAGAGAGCACCGAAACCGAACACGTCGGACGCGGAGAGCTGCGCGTTAAGTGAGGCGGAAACGGGTGAAAAAAAGAGCAATAGGAGAGCACGTAGACGAAAAAATAAAATGTCTAACCAGAGCTCGAATGTGCACACGGTTACGGCCGAAATTCATACGCCGCCAAACCCCGACCCCGATCAAATAATGACGGTACCGGATCACGCGTCAGAGCATAGTGAGGGTGACATGATCGGCCAGGAGTTTTTCAATCGAGATCTTCGGACGAGTACCCCGCGAGGCGACCAGATCCCGACCGATGATGCCTTTGAGACACAGGTGCGCGAAATACTTTTCGAGTTGCGCGAGCGCGGAAACACTACGGCCCGTCAAGTCCGACGTCATGAGACGCAACTCTCGTCACTCACAGAAGAGATGACCAAAGCTCGCGGAGTATATTTTCGCGATATTGATATGCATGAGCGTACGACAACACGCTCACTCCAGAACGAGAAAGATATCATTTTCGTATCACAGGGCATCGCCGATCTGCGAGTAGATACGGATAAACGCATAAAAGATTTAGCGGAAGACCAAGTCACGATGCAACAACGCATAGATTCAAACTACGACGAGTTATCGCGCCGCGTGAACGGTCGAAATAGTTGCGCCAGTGGTTCGCTACACCATTTTAAATGTGAATTACCCACGTTCCGATCACCGACGGTCGATCGACCTTTGCAATTTTTGCGAGATTTGCTCGACTATATGCAATTTGTACATGTGACAAGGCAAGACTTTAAAATGATTATTAAACAATCGTTAAAAGGTTCGGCGAGAGATTGGTGGGAATACGTAGAATCGGACATTGACTCGGCAGACGCGTTCCGCACCGCATTTGCGCGAAAGTATTGGTCGCGCGAGGATCAACAAAAGGTCCGCCATAAACTCGAATTTGGGTTTTACAACAAATCTGACGGGGCGAGTCGATCAGAATACGTATTACGCTTGTACAACACAGCGAAAATGTTAAGCAATCGCCCGACAGAAGAAGAATTTGTTGAGAAATTCGCTCGACATTTTGATGATACGGTACAGCAAACTGTTCTTACATTAAATATCAATACGATGGAAGCATTCACACAGATGCTTGACCGTCAGGATCGGGCTGGACCGGTCAATGCGCAACGCACGATACCTTCGCCGATCGAAAATACAAGTGCCGCGCGCGTAGACAATCGACAAAACTACCCAAGACCGAGCACGATGCAAAATCGAGCTGCATCACCGTACCCGCAGAATCGGAGTTCCACCTATTCACGCGACGAGAGCCATATGCAGCGACGAGATCGGTCACCGAGCGTACCGCGAACGGACAGGCCTTACCGAAGTGCAAGTCCAGCGGAAAACTAGGTAGCGTTGCATCAATGGAGGTGAAAAAAGACAGGGGAGACATTGATGCAACGCATACGAAGAATGCCTACAACAAGTCACTTAGCATAATTCGCGAGGACCTCCGGGAATATTTGCTATCCGAAAACGATGATTTCGAATTACAGCGACGCGCCGAATGCCCTCGAATCATGGCTCAGGTTGAAAGCGTACCGATAAATGTATTGATTGATACTGGCTCCACCGTAACATGCATCAGTGAGGAATTTTATATGTCGAATTCCGACGCATTTAAGCTTACCGCTAAATTTCCCCTCACTGGCGTATACATGCACGGATTCACTGGTGAAAAATCACAACGAGTGAAGATGCAAATTCGAGCACAGATCTGCCTCGGAACGCAGGAAATTATAATCAATTTTTTTATAATTCCAAACCTCATTAGCCAAGGCATACTTGGAATCGATTACTTGATCGAGTTGGGAGCATTCATTGATTTACTCGAAATGCGCGTAAATTTTCGTATAGAGGGAGGAGATAATTTCGTCCCGTTCGTACTGGAAAAAAGAACCCATCTACCGATCGTAATCATACAACAGCCACACGATGACGACGCGACGGCTCCGCTGTACCGGATGTGTGCTACGTCGCATGATATGAACGTAAAGCGAAGTAAGCCCATCGATAGAATATCATTAGTTCCCGACGAGACGCAACTTAACGCGAAAGTCGCGGCGATCAGTAATATTTCTGACGAGCAACGCGAGAAAATAGCTACATTGTTGTACAAACATCGAGCATGCTTCAATGAGGTACCGGGACGATTCAAGTCTTTTTCTTACGAGCTAAAGTTGCACGACACGTCCCCATACTTGGTCAAATCGTATCCGATTCCAATCACACATCGTGCAGCGGTGGCGGAAGAAATAGACCGAATGTTACAATTCGATATTATAGAAAGATCGTACTCACAATACGTGAATCCCCTTGTCGCGGTAGTGAAAAAAAATAAGACCGTTCGTTTGTGTTTGGACGCAAGGGAATTGAATAAGAGACTCGAGAATGATCATGACGGACCCGAAGAAATTGAACAGGTGTTAAAAAAATGCGCGAACATTGGGATTATGAGTTCAGTTGATTTGAGGGCATCGTTTTGGCAAATCCCGCTGCACCCACGGTCACGCAAATTCACGGCGTTCATGCACGCGGGTAAGACATATCATTTCAAAGTAGTCCCATTCGGTTTAAAAATTTCCAGCGTGGCATTAGCACGAGCAGCTGAGCCGATCATCAAAGAAATGAGCGACTGTGTGTTCGACTATGTCGACGATTGGCTGGTGGTGTCAAAGGACGTGGAAGAACACACACGTCACCTTAGTAAACTTTTTGAAATTATGGAACGCGAAAACGTTACGGCGAATTTCGATAAATTAGAACTATTTCGAAATGAAATCAAATATGTAGGTCACATAATTACTACTCGCGGAGTACACCCCGATCCGGAAAAGATAGAATTAATACGACGTTTTCCCGCGCCAAAAAACGTGAAACAGGTACAAGGATTCATGGGGATGATAAATTTTTTGTCGTCGTATACAGATCGTATTGCTTTCGAAGCTCAACCACTATTAGAGCTGACAAAGAAAGGAAAAAGATGGCACTGGGGCATCACGGAAAATGATGCATTTGAAAAAATCAAAGAGCTTTTCTGTGAACATGCATTTTTACATCACCCGTTGCGACACAAACCGTATATCCTGATGACCGACGCGAGTACGAGAGCCTTGGGCGCGGCGTTATGTCAACTAGATGAGACCGGAAAAACGCGAATTGTAAGCCTAGCGAGCCGAACCCTTAGAGGCGCGGAACTTAATTATTTTACAACCGAAATTGAATTATTAGCCATAGTGTGGGCGTTACAGAAATTTAGAACCTTCGTCGCGGGAGCCCGGGTGGTAGTCCAATCTGACCGCAAGGCGTTATCTTTCCTATTGAGCTGCCGTTTTTTGAATGGTCGTTTAACACGCTGGATGCTAGCAATACAAGATTACGACTTACATATGTCATACATAAAAGGAAAAGATAACGGCTTGGCTGATGCGTTGAGTCGTTTGCCGGGACACGAGCCTTGTCATAAGCGCGAGTTAAGCATCGCAGAAATTGCAATCCGACCACCGAGCACGCGATTAGTTAAACAACTTGAAAACATACAAATCGCTCAGAGAGAGACGATGAAAAATGCGCACTAATCATAAGAAAGCTACGAGACGGTATCGAGCTCGGAGACTACGCCCTTTACGAGGGCACGTTAATAAAAGGAAAATCGCAGGCCCAAAAACTCGTATTGCCGAAATCGCTGGCACATATTATAATGCAAGAAATACATGAGTACTACGCACACGTGGGAGGAAAGAAAGTACTGCGTACGTTCCAAGAGTCTTTCTATACAATGAAAGCTAGATCATTAGCAACAAACATCACCAAAATGTGCGACTCGTGCCAGCGGAACAAGACGTATACGCAGGGAAATTTCGTTTACGTGGGAACGATCCTTCCAGAGGGACCCCGCGATTTATTATCTATCGATTTTATGGGCCCATATCCCGTCAGCACTAGCGGTACTCGATATATACTCGTATGCGCAGACGCATTTTCTAAGTTCGTACAACTATACCCAATCCGCCGGGCGGACGCGCCGACTACGATACGTAAGGTATTTAACGAGTTTTTACCCAAATATGGCCCAGTGAAACGCATTCAGACGGACCACGGTACCCAATTTACGTCAGTGATATGGAAAAGGACGTTGCGAGAAGCCGGTATCACACACGTATTATCGTCTATACGACACCCGCAAGGGAATATCGTGGAGAGGGTAAACAAAGAAATTGGGAGAATTTTGCGTACTCTGTTGGGAAAAAGCCATAAAGCATGGGCAAATTTATTACCAAAAATACAGGATTGTCTAAACGACATTTATCACGAAAGCACCGAGTGCACGCCTATCGAGGTCCACATGGGAGTCCGACCTACGCGATTCTGGGAATCATACATTCATTTACCCGTCGGGGACGACGCGATCACCGATAAAGATCGAATTGTACTCGTGGCGAAGCGTTTACAAAGCAAAGGTGAAAAACGCGCATTAAAAGAAAACGCACGGCATAAGCCCGTAGAATATCGTGTTGGCGATCATGTCCTCGTCCGCAATGAAAAACTTTCAAAAGCAAACACACACGTCGTTTCGAAATTTCTAGCGTTATACGAGGGACCGTATGTTATCTCAAAAGCCTACAATGGAGCCACTTTCGAGTTACTGAATGAGAAAAACGGGAAAATGCGTGGAAAATTTCACGCAGAAAATATACGTCCTTATTTCCAGGCATCCAAGCAAGTCTCAACTAAGGCGGTGCCGGAAAAAAGAGACTAGGAACCGCCATCGACTCAATAAAAAGGATAGAATCCAACTACTGCGGCAACTATACCATGGGCAGATAAGCCAGAGTGGACCCATCGCTAGAGCAAGACAGGCACTCGAAGAAGAGCGTCATCGACAGAAGACAGAACGCCAAAGGCGCGAGGAAATGGATCGAGCCGTGACAGAAGCGCAGATAAGGGCCCGCCGCCGTTTGAAGGCAACGGAAGAGGAATACCTCAAAGAGCAGCGCAAGAACCAGACATTAAAAAGGGAATACACAAATCAGTGGATCGCTCGCTCATTCGGCACACTACCTATAAAACAACCAGAAGAGGTGATGGAAAGGCCAAAGTTCCCCACGTGCAGAATCCCACTAGACGACGTTTTGCAATTAGACGTCGAAAAGTGGGACCAAACAAATTGATAAACAAAGCACAAAAAAGAGTATAGTATATAATAATTATTATTTTTTTTTCTTTCATTTCTCATTTTTCATTTCTCATTGGCGTGCAAACACACCGTTTTGGGGTTTCGCGAATCAAGCAATTAAATTTTTCGCCGAAAACGGCATAATTTTTTTTTTGGTTTTGTAAGTATTAATTATATGTAAATTCACGCACTGCAATAAACTCCCCGTTCGTGAATTTAGGGGGGGCCTATGCGACGATCATATTTTCACGCCGAGCTAAATATGTTGATGTTTGCGCATGTGACGCGGGAAGAACAATTATTCGTCCTCGCGTCTCGTACAATGCGCAAACACACGAAATGCGTCGCGCAGTCCCGGGCCACCAATCCGCTCACGTGAGATAAGATTACGCGAGCGGACCGAGATCAGTTTCTATCCATCAGCCATTCAAAGCAGACATGGACCGGGACTCGAGAGTGGAGAACACAAGTTCGTGAGTATCCACGAGTTGACCTGAGCCGAGGCGCGCGTAAATCCGTTTAAGGAACCGTCTGACCCAAGTGTGTCAGGTGGTGCGGCGCCAGGTCAGATCGATCGTGGCTAGATACGTTTTGACGCGGAAGTTTCTCTCGCGGCGTGTGTGTTTGCTCGCGAAGTATCGCCCCCCACGCGTTATTCATTTAATTAACGTAATATTAATCCGACGCGCGTGTGCGCCGTACTTCTTTATGCTATGTTGCAGGCCTGAACAACGTCGTCATCGAAATTATAACTTTAAGTATCAAAAAAACTACATAGAGATTTTGATAAATAAAATTGAACTTCTAATATTCAAATAAATTTCGTCTCCTACGATTTATTACATCCTCTCCACAATTTTCAGGGTCACAAAATCATTAAATAAATAAATTGTTACTTTTTGAACCTTGCACCTTACAAGTTTTTAAAGGCTTATGCGGATCGCTGTTACATGCGATATAAGCGAGCAAAATTAATAAACAAAGCTTACAAACCACCAGAAAATTTGTACACGGAGCTTCCAAATAATACGATTGATCTTGGATTAGGCATTACAGTTGGAAGAAAGTGTTGGTCTGTAATGAAGAGGAAAAAGTATTCCGTTTTTGCAAGGGAATTAGCGCACTATTTTTATTTTAAATCTCTACAGTACATGGCTATTAATCATACGAATGCTCACGTAGAATGTTCGCCGGAAAGAAACCCGAGAAAGCTTATCTCGCCAGAGAAATTACAGCACTATCATACAATAATATGGGACTATTTGAACCGACATCAAAGTTACAAGAAATTGCGTCAAACGGAAAAGGATGATTTTATGTTAGAAAACAACGAGCGTTTGAGTTACGCAATAAGAGACGCAAGAAATGACTATCACGCCTTTCTTGTGAGTCTCAATTTATAAATTTTAATTGTTGTTTTTTATAATAAAAAATTTTAAATTATAAATTTGTTTAACATTTATTTATCTTGATACACCTAAAAACTACACACTAAATTTTCATGTTTGTTGATCTAACAATACTACGTTTTATGCAATCTAGGACGCACAAAAATACAATCATTTTATCAAAAATCAGGTGACAAATCAGGTGACTTCTCACTTGATCTTTTGGCATGATTTTTTACTTGATTTCTCACCTGATTTCTCACCTGATTTCTCACCTGATCTTTTCCTATAGGGCATCAAGATCTTTATTTTGACAGGTGGGGTTATGTTCTACATGGGCTCAAAAATCATCTGCTATACACATAGCTGCAGCAGCAGCAAGATAAGTATTCTAATTTATCTTTACGTACACAACAAAACCTAGCTAACTATGTTTATTCAACACAAAAAACTAATTTATGAATTTGTATTTATTTTGTTTCAGTATTATTCAGGAGAAGTCAACTATTTGTTCATGAAAAAGAAGCTCATGTGAGGAAATTTTGCTGTTGAATGATAAAAAAGTTAATTATACATCAATGGAGGGTATACATTTCAGCTTCATCATCAGTGACATAATTTAAAATAGTAATTTTAATTTGTGCTTATCTGAGACATTGATTTTTCTAGGTTTCAGTAGCTGTGCCGCATGATTCTGAATGCAATTTTTGACAAATTTGCATCTATGCGGTCTCAAAAGCTTTGTAATTTAATTTTCTTCCAACTAAGTGAAACAGAATTTTGATAAGAGGCTTGGGAAATTTTTTGTACACTAAAATGTAAAGAAAATGCCAAAAATAAATATTTTATCAACGCTAATTGCTGTATTTAAAGACTGATAGATTGAACAAAAATCTTATCCAAAATCTGCTTCACTTAGGTGGAAGAGAATGTTTTTACAAAGCTTTTGAGACCGCATAGTTACAAATTGGTCAAGAATTGCATTCAGAATCATGCGGCACACATCTAAAAAATATTAAATCATTGTAGATGAATCCTGGACTAACATAAATGATTTTAGTAACTAGAGTCATATTTTTGATGTAAAAAGTCTTGCAAAAACAATTTTTACATCAAAAACAATAAATTATAATAATGACATATAATTTTCATATTTTTCCAATCATAGGGTTTAACACAGGTGTGTCCCCTTAAATTTTTGAAAAAAAATAATTATATTACGCCAAACGATACAATTTTGAATTATAAATTTGGTAGATTATGTTCTTCATAATAAGTAAAATTTCGGCTTTTTTAAAAAACAAAATATTAAAAATGAGATAAAAATGTTCTATGTTTTATTTGTTTACAACTAATCACAAATTTTTTGTTCTAGAAAATTCATATAGTAAATTTAAATTTGTGCAATTAGTGGATTAGGCCTGTAATATAAACTGTAATATTTATATTTTTTTACCCCTGTGGTGACATGACCTGATTATTTATGATTTTTTTGTCAAAAAAGGCTCAACAATTATGAAAACTGTTATATAATTAACTAAAAATTATAAATACTATTATATAGAGTTACCCAAGTAACGATAATTATCACGTTTATGACGTGATTATTTAAATTATTCTTGTAAAAAAACGCTCAACAATTATAAAAACTGTTATATAATAAAATTATACCAACAATATACCGTGATCATCACGTGATCAACACGTGATCAAAAGGTCAAAATCACGTAATCATCACGCGATCGATAGGTCAAAGTCACGTAATCATCACGTGATTGAAAAGTCGAAAAGATAAAAAGGTCAAAAAATCACGTAACGTCATCACGTGATCATCACATGATCGAAAAGTCAAAGTCACGTTATGATCACGTGATCATCGAAAGGTCAAAAGGACACATGAAGTAATCACATGATCATCAGGTGATCGAAGGACAAAGTCACGTAATGACTTCACGTGACCTTTTTATCGAATGGCGTCGATAACGTCACGTGACCATTTTACCGAATGGCGGCGATGGCGTCACGTGACCATTTTACCGAATGGTGGCGATGACGTCACGTGACCTTTTTACCGAATGGCCGCGATATCTCTTCTCTCTATATTATAAAAACATATCGCCGCTGCTGCCGCCTGTTCAGAAATATGCAAGGTGTTATGGGTTAAACAAATGGGAGACCTTGTACTTTTTCCTACAGGCCAATCAGTAAAGTGATTATTAGTGCGGATACCCAAAAAAACCTATTCTTATATTGTTTGCTGATCAAGATCGTTCGAAATTTATTCAATAATTATATTTATTCACTGTGCAAAGGTACTAGGTATTGTGGATTGAATAATTGTATTTTTACCTCCAACAAAATGTGCAAGGTGTTGTGAGTTAAACAAATAGGAGACCTTGTATATGGGTTAATCAAATGGGTGACCTTATATTTTTCTTGCCTCTAAGAACACGTGCAAGGTGTTGTGGGTTCAACAAATGGGAAACCTTGTATTTTTTGCCTCTAAGAACATGTGCAAAGTGTTGTGGGCTAAACGAATGGTAGACCTTGTATATGGGTTAATCAAATGGGTGACCTTGTATTTTCTTGCCTCTAAGAAGATGTGCAAGCTGTTGTGGGTTAAACAAATGGGATACCTTGTATTTTTGCCTTTGAGAAAATGTGCAAGGTGTCGTGGGTTAAAGAAAAGGGTGATCTTGTATTTTCTTGCCTCCACGCAAATGTGCAAGGTGTTGTGGGTTAAACAAATGGGATACCTTGTATTTTTGCCTTTGAGAAAATGTGCAAGGTGTCGTGGGTTAAAGAAAAGGGTGATCTTGTATTTTCTTGCCTCCACGCAAATGTGCAAGGTGTTGTGGGTTAAACAAATGGGAGACCTTGTATATGGGTTAATTAAATAGGTGACCTTGTATTTTCTTGCCTCTAAGCCAATGTGGAAGGTGTTGTGGGTTAAGCAAATGGGAAACCTTGTATTTTTGCCTCTAAGAAGATGTGCAAGGTGTGGGTTAAACAAATGGGATACCTTGTATTTTTGCCTTTAAAAAAATGTGCAAGGTGTCGTGGGTTAAAGAAAAGGGTTATCTTGTATTTTCTTGCCTCCACGCAAATGTGCAAGGTGTTGTGGGTTAAACAAATGGAAGACCTTGTATATGGGTTAATCAAATATGTGATTTTGTATTTTCTTGCTTCTTAGAACATGTGCAAAGTGTTGTGGGCTAAACAAATGGGAGACCTTTTATATGGGTTAATCAAATGGGTGACCTTGTACTTTCTTGCCTCTAAGCCAATGTGCAAGGTGTTGTGGGTCAAACAAATGGGAAACCTTGTATTTTTGCCACTAAGAACATGTGCAAGGTGTTGTGGGTTTAACAAATGGGAAACCTTGTATTTTTGCCTCTAAGAACATGTGCAAGTGTTGCGGGCTAAACAATGGGAAACCTTGTATATGGGTTAATCAAATGGGTGACCTTGTATTTTCTTGCCTCTAAGCCAATGTGCAAGGTGTTGTGGGTTAAACAAATGGGATACCTTGTATTTTTGCCTTTAAGAAAATGTGCAAGGTGTCGTGGGTTAAAGAAAAGGGTGATCTTGTATTTTCTTGCCTCCACGTAAATGTGCAAGGTGTTTTGGGTTAAAAAAATGGAAGACCTTGTATATGGGTTAATCAAATGGGTCATTTTACCAAAATGGTTAAAACTGCAAGGTCAAGTTTGTCACACAACTCCAAAAAGTCTTTATCCAAAAAACGAAAAAAAACCTGTTTATATTCAAATATACATATATGATGATTACGATGCTACACGCAACGATTAAAAATTAATTCTTTGGTACACGAATCTTACATGAAATTATTAACTAAAATTAGGAACAATAATCCTTATACAACATCATATAAATGTTTACATAAAGTTGTACAAATGGATAAAATAACAGATTATAGATTGTACTTTTTACGTAAAACAGATAAAGACAAACTCCTTTATAATAAACCATTAACAACTGAATGTGGTGCAATTATAGTATCAAAAATCGGTGTTCCTGAAGATTTCGATTTATGTGTTTATCCAATTAGTCCACCATCAGAACAAAAAACACAAGAAAAAAAAATGCAAAAAAAGGCGAAAAAAATAAAAAGATAATAAAACATTAAATAAATTATCGCAACACGTTGATCCAATGGTTTTTCTATTACTGTTTCCTCGCGGTGATTTAGGATGGAGTTTATTTTATCATAAAAATGATTCAATACAAAAATTAAAAAAAAAGAAAAAAGATGAACATGAAAAATATTGATCAGTTTTACCATATTATGCATATCGATTATCTATATGCTGTTAAATGAATCTATACTGTTAAATTGGGGGTTGGCGAGCGGAGCGAGCAGGGGGGCGGAGCCCGCCTAGTATATATTGATGTAAATTAATATAAACTACAATTGACCTCTGCAGATGTCACTCTCCGGAGAATTGTAAATAAAACAATGTTAGTATTAAGTTGCGCCGCTAGAGGGCGGGGGCGAAACCCGCAGTCAAGAAACACGAGTTGTAGCCTTATATAGAGGCGCGTTGAGCGAGCAGAATCGTACTTGCTCCGATTCGAAAAGGAGTTTAAATAAAAATCGAACTTTTGGATCTGAATAAATCGTTTTTGTTATTTATTCGGTGAACTGTCCTCTACCCACTCCTTCCATGCCACCTCTGCCTACAGAGTGCGAAGACGCAAAACCGGAGCCGCCGCCGTCGACCATCACCTTCCAGGAATACGTCGCCGCCGCCAAGGAGCTACAGATACACCAGCGGATCCTGCTGCTACACCTCGCTGACCGGAGGCTGCGGAGCTACCTGCGAGCTGCGCCAACGCCACCACCATCACCGAAGCGAAGCGCCCTGCCTCGACGCCGCAGTCAGCTGCGCAGCCTGCGGACCCCAGCGGATCTCCTCCGCCGGTGTGGCAATTGATACGCCTAGACACACCGCCTCCACCACAGAAGCCGCGCCTCGACCCGCATCTCCGGCCTACGGACCCTCGTCGCTGCAGAGCACCATTAAACGGCGCACAGACTCCACCGCTGCCTGAGGAAGTAGAGCGCGAGCAACGGCGGAAAGCCACTCATCACCAACTGGCTGTATTTTTGGCCAAACATCCGCAGCCAGTAAGCAGCGCTCCAAAGAAGCCAGCACCGACGAAGCTCTCCCTACTACGGGACGTAGGTAGGGAGTAACATCAAAGTCCTCACGTATCGTCACCGTGAGGCACTAAAAAGATCTCTCCAACTTCGGCTTGTCGGTGTCGTTGAGCTCCAACGCTAAGCCGGGTCATATCAACCCATCTAATACCAAGAGACCCAAATTTTGACTTATTCTTCCACGCGTTATTTCTTTATGAAACCATTGTCCAATTAATGTAAAAATATTAAATCTTACGGGATTTTTATTGCTTTTTCAAATCTGGCGTCAGATTTACGATTATTCTATCGTTTTAAAAATAAATTTATTCAAATAAAGAAAAACGTGGTTTTGGAACATTTGTCTTCAAAGTGATCGTATTTTCACCACGATTACGCATTCGGATCGGGATAAGACTCTGTAGCTGATTCAACGATTATCGGCTAAAAGACGATACGGTACATGTTATAATACTTTGGTATTTTTTTACTCGGTAAGAATGGACTCTACGAAAAAAATGTTAAAGAACAAACAGTACTTAGAATTGATCAAAGAATACGCGTGAATTTTTTCAGAATTTTTTGGATGATTTTGGAAATTTTTATAAAATTGCCACATACAAAAATATCCAAAATCATCCAAAAAATGTGAGAAAATTCATGCGTGTTTCTTTATGAATTCTAAGCAATTTTTGTTTCATAACATTTTTTCGTAGAGTCCATTGTTAGTAGGTAAAAAATCTCAAAGCATTATAACTTGTGCCGTATCGTCTTTTAGCCAATAATCGTAGAATCAGCTGTTTTGGTGGCTGCCAGCTTTTAGTAAAAGCCTGTATGCCACCAAATCCAGAGTTTTATCCCGATCCGAATGCGTACTCGTTGTGAAAAAAACGATCATTTTAAAGACAAATGTTCAAAAACCACGTTTTTTTTTGTTTTAACAAATGTATTTTTTAAACGGTTGCATATGTCGTAAATCTGACGCCAGATTTGAAAAGAGCGATAAAAATCCCATAACATATAGTATTTTCACATTAACTTGACAATGGTTTCATAAAAAAATAACGCGTGGAAGAATAAATCAAAATTCGGGACTCTTGGTATTGGACGGGTTAAAAACCATTGAATTTCCTACTTAAATCTGTGAGAGGGATAATTCGCAAAAATTGTGGGAGTAGCAACGTTATAGAAAATTTTATCAATGATTATCATTTTAATTGGAACATTCATTTTAACAAATGATTGAATTCAATTTTTCAACACTATGAAAGGAAAACCGCTGCCAATTCATTGGCAAAGAGCTTCCTCATAAAAAAATACAAATTACATTTTTTTTAAATAATGAATATTGTTTTGTATAAAAAATTAATATTTATTTAAAAAATCACCATAACATTTCCTGTAGTCATGGATTCCTGCATTTATACGTGAAAAAATGAAAAAAAAAATTTTTTTTTCCAAATTTATGAAAAAATCTTAGTCAAAAGGCCGTGTATACATACATACGAACATTTTGAGAATTCAATCAAGTTACAAATATGTAAACCAAATTGTCCTACGAGGTCTGGTTCAAAATCTCGTTCGCAAGCCTATCACAGAGCTTACTCTATGAGGAAGCAAAAGTACAACGTTCATTTCGAGTCGTTAATTTTCATAATATTCGGTGAATCTCTATCTTTTTGGTCTTAAATTAAAGCTTAGCTGCTCTGCTTTCATGACGACACAAAAAAAAATAGTGGAAATTCCGGCATTCATACGTGAAAAATTTCAAAAAATTTTTTTTTTTCAAATTTACGAAAAAAAATTTCAAAAAATTTCAAAAAAAAATTTTTTTTTTTCCCGTCTACTGCCAAAAAACCTTTTCTGGCCTCATTAATACTACAAACGACAATGAATGCAATTGAAATTTGTACAATCCACCGTAACATTTTCAAGATTTTGCCTCGGACACACGCACACACACACACACACACACACACACACCCACAACACACACACACCACAAGACCACACACACACATACATACATACGGACATTTGTTGAGAATTCAATCAAGTTTACAAATATGTAAACCAAATTGTCCTACGAGGTCTGGTTCAAAATCTCGTTTTCGAGCCTATCACAGAGCTTCCTCTATGAGGAAGCAAAATTGGTCAAAATTGTGGCAGTAATCAAAGTTATTGAAAAATTGTTACATGCGTAATATGGAATCTGAAAATTTATTTAAGAAAACCATTGATTTACTGTTTAATGAACAATATTTTTTAACAAATTCCACACATAGGAATTGTAAATAAAAAAATTAATTTACAGAATTTGAGAGTTAATACGTAATTTGCAAATTTTATCTCATTTTTCACTACATAAATATGTCCGAAAATTACGGTCAATATCATTAAGGATTTTTAAAAAGAGTCGTACGTAGAAGACCGTCAATCGTTATTGCATTTCTCACTCAATAGATAGAAAGAAAAATCTTGAAATGATTTTCGACACTGCAGACATTTTCAAAAAAATTATAGGTTTTACTGTTTCATAAAAATTTAAGAAAAAATTTACAATGATTGTGCGAACAGAAATCAAAAGTTTATTGTAATAAATACAATTTAGAAGTGTGAAATAAGCATAGGACAATTTATTATAATTTCTGAAAATTTGTGTGAAAGGTGAAATCAGCCAAAAATGTAGAAGTAGAACAGTTAATGGAAAATTGTTAGATGCTGGATATAAGATTGGAAAAATTCAGAATTTTGGAGATAATAAGAATTTTAAGAAAATTGTCTCATGTCCCAGTTTATAAATATGATAGGAAAAATTGGCCATGATGGTCAATTTCAGTAACGATTTCTAAGAAGTCATCGTATATAGCATATTAATAAAATCTTGCCACAATTTTATTATTCAACCCATTAACGCCCAGAGGACACAATTCTGACATTCAACTTTGCGTCTTTACCATCTTAATCGATACGAGAAAATTATGAAACCACTATACTATTGGTTTTGAGGGTATTCTTTTCATAGTGGTGTTTAAAATTGCGTAAATTAACAGTTTATAACAAAAAATGCAAATTTACAAAAAATAACGTGTTTTTGAAGAAAAATTTTGTTTTCATTTCAATTTTTATACCACTTATTATTGTTAAATGGGGGTAAAGTATATGTAAAACATGACCTCGTGGTCTCTACTTTAAAAAACCACGATGATAAAAACGAAAGATGAAAGATATTTTTTCTTAACATTGCCAAAATGATTGATACGTTTTATCTAAAAACAAATATTGATATTAGAAAAAAAGAAACCGCTGCCAAGTTATTGGCAAAGTGCTTCCTCATTCTAATTTTTATTGTATTATAATAAATATTAACCTAATAGTGGATACAAATAAATTTAAAAATCTATAAAAAATTTTTAAAAGAAAGTAATGGCCTGGCACATTGTCGCTGTACGCGCGCTTGATCTTATTTTTAGCCGCACGCACGCGAAATATACTTGTACGTTTGTAACGACGATCAATTTTTAAGTCCCGTTTTCTATCTATTTGGTCTTAAATTAAAACTTGACTGCTCTGCTCTCATGATGACAACAAAAATTGAGATAATTCCAGCAATTATACGTGAAAAAATGAAAAAAATTTTTTTTTTCAAATTTACAAAAAAAAAATTCAAAAAATCGAAAAAAAATTTTTTTTCCCCGTGTATTGCCAAAACCTTTTTCTGGCCTCATTATTACTACAAACGACAATGAATGCAATTGAAATTTATACAATCAACCATAACATTTTCGAGATTTTGCTTCGGACATACATACATACACACACACACACACACACACACACACACACACACACACACACACACACACACACACACACACACACACACACACACACACACACAGACGCCTCGATGGCTCAGTTGGTAAAGGGCTCAGGCCTCTTGCTTGCTGAATCTGAGAGTGTCGTCTAGGGCGTGGGTTCGATCCCCACTGGGGGAGATTTCATTCGTGATTTTTCCCCCGGTGTGGTCGAGCCCGTGCCCGAAGTGGAGCGGGTACCACTCAAAAAAGACCCGGGCTACGTCATCAGCCTCCGAAGCGGTAAAAAACCCCGATCACTGTGCGAGCTGGAAGCGAATAGGATAACCATAAGTAGGAGCCCGAGGCGAGGACACACAAGGCTGGCAATAGATGGAGCACAACGCTCCCGTGATGAAGTCTGAAGTCAGAAGCGAGAACCACACTCACAAGAGGGCGCCGGATGCGGGAGCCAAGGCTCCGCTGGCGCGCATGATGGCGCCTGAAGCGAGAACCACACTCACAAGACGACAACAGAAAAAGGAGTACCAAAAAAAAAACTCACGGAGACTCAAAGGGTAGCGCCGGAAGCGAGAACCACACTCACAAGATGTAGCCGACAGAGCAATCGGGCCCTTGCCATCGGCGGCAGAAGCGAGAACCACACTCACAAGAGGGCACTAGACAGCGAGTTCTAACACTCAACTCAGGAGGAGACGCCAGCAATGTGTGACCACGCAGTAGACGGCTCTGAAAAAGGGGATACGACAATCGAGAGATGGCTTCGCGCAGGATCGGAGGTTCACCAAGTAGTAAAAGATGAGTCCCTGAACCCCTAATCGTCGCATATCACTATGTGACGGATGGGGGATGTATGGCAACGACCAACAGCGAAGTAGCAGAAATGCTCAACTAACCCCGGCCTCACCGAAGCAATGCCTAGCGGCGGTTACCAGTGAGTGTCCAAATGGGGTGGAGAAGGAAAAAAAAAAAAAAAAAAAAAAAAAAAAAACACACACACACACACACACACACACACGCACACACACACACACACACACACACACATACATACAAAGACGCCTCGATGGCTCAGTTGGTAAAGGGCTCAGGCCTCTTGCTTGCTGAATCTGAGAGTGTCGTCTAGGGCGTGGGTTCGATCCCCACTGGGGGAAATTTCATCCGTGATTTTTCCCCTGGTGTGGTCGAGCCCGTGCCCGAGGTGGTTCGGATTCCACTATAAACTGTAGGTCCACGGCTGTAGGCAGCCTCCTGGAGGGTGAAATATCCTCCAATCACCCTGCGGCCCAAGTTGAGAAGAATTCCCGCAAGATGGAGCCCGAAGCCAGAACTCCTAGTGCTGATGTGGCCAACGAAGTGCATCATTCAGGAGGAAAAGCGCCAACACAAGGAAGAGCACCGACCCCTCGGCTCCAAGATGGTATCCTAAGGGATGGAGCCCGATATCAGAACTTCTAGTGCTGGCGCTGACCGACGGAGTTTTTCACTCATCATGGAGGAAGCCAGAAAAGCGAGAGGTGCTCGCAAGATGGCAAATCAAGAAGCGGGAGGGGAAAGTTCTTTCCGGACTCGTGGGACGGTGTCGGACGTGAGACCTGGGTCGCCACTTCTCTCACGAAGATGGCACTAGTCCTGTTGGTTGACGAGTTCTGTCGAAGGTACCCAAAAAAGAAAAAACATCAGCACAAGGGAGAGCACCGACAAAGACGGCTCCGGAAGGCGGGAATGACGCTGGATGAGGGCTTCGCGGGGCGAGCGGGGATCACCAACAAGTTGACACGGTTCCTGAACCCCTAATCTCCGCGCCTTAGCGTGCGGTGGATGGGGATGTAGGGAAATGACCAATAACATCGATGCAGCAGCACTGCTAATAAAGGCACCCACTGAAGTAATGTCTAACGATAGTTCCGGTGGGAATCATGCCTGAAGGTTGGAAGGGCCACTGGTGCAAGGGTTTACCCGGCCCACGTCCTCTCCATAAACAAAAAAAAAAAAAAAAAAAAAAAAAAAAAACACATACATACATACGGACATTTGTTGAGAATTCAATCTAGTTTACAAATATGTAAACCAAATTGTCCTACGAAGTCTGGTTCAAAATCTCGTTTTCGAGCCTATCACAGAGCTTCCTCTATGAAGAAGCAATAATAGGACAAAAAAGTCTTAAAATTAATAAAGAAACATGATTGAATTTTTCAGAATTTTGGAAGTGAATTTCGGGAAACCAGATTTCCCGTATTTTCCATAAATCGGAAAATTGTCTAGGAAAATTCTGAAAAAAATTGGAGGGTGTTCCTTGAATAATTCTAAAACTATTTTGTTATACAGGGTGGGGAATAAATTGGAAACCCCTGGAAATATCGCAAAATTCGTTGAAAAATCAAAAAGACCTCATACTCGAGTATTTTTCGCCGAGGAATCCGATGGTGACCTTGAATTTGACTTGAAAATAACCTTCAAGCTCCAGCGACCCAAAAATCGATTTTTCAAATGTAACCCCATTTTTTATGGCAGATTTGAAAAGAGCGGAAAATTTCACGTCAAAATGTATGTTTTTTTTTCAAGGTCATTTTAAGGGCGTTGCAGACGCAAATCAAACCCCGATTAAACCTAAAATTAAGTTCGAGGAAGGGTTTAACTTATTTAACGTATTAGGGTAAACTTCTTTACTAAAACCCAATAGATCATGAGATAAATAGTAAAGGAATTTGAAAGTCGATTTTTTCATTCGAACCGCCATTTTTTAGGAAAAAAATATTGTTTCGACAAAAGTCCCGTGGTTTTTCAAAGTAGAGACCACGAGATCATGTTCTACATATATTTTACCCCCATACAACAATAATAAGTGGTTTAAAAATTGAAATGAAAACAAACTTTCTCCTCAAAAACACGTTATTTTTGTAAATTTATGCAATTTTAAACACCACAATTGAACAGAACACCCTCAAAGCCAATAAGTATAGTTAATATAGGTTTTCATAATTTTTCTCTTATCGATTGAGACATGGTAGGAGCGCAAAGTTGAATGTCAAATTGCGTCCTCTGCGCATTAATGGGTTAAATATACTATTGAGTCTTTTTTTATACATATTTTCTTTTTGCTCATTTTTAATTTTCATCTAATCTATACTGTTAAATTGGGGGGTTGGCGAGCGGAGCGAGCAGGGGGGCGGAGTCCCCCTAGTATATATATATATATATATATATGTATGAACAACACATTTTTCCGGGGTTTTTTCAGCTAAACAGTTACGTTTTCCGGTATTTTGTCGACTTTCCGGGAAGGACTGGAAAACTGTTATGACTAAATACTTTTTCCGGGTGTCCCCGGAAAAATCATGAACGGTTCCGGTAAGGCCTGGAAAGCACTGAATGATTCCGGGTACTAAATAAACAATTATTTCATTTTTTCTGAACATATTATTCGCTTTCTTCATAAAATAATTATTATGATTTCACGAGACTTGACTGTTACTTAGATCGCAAGTTTAAAAAGGTTAAAAAAGGTTTATTCGAATTAAGCGAGAGCCGAAACAACAAAAGTGACAGTTATCATTGAAATCGAGAAAAATACAGTACAAAATACCAGGTAAGTTTGGAATCTATACTTGATTCTTTTATTCATCTGCTTAGCAATGAGTAAGAGAATATCATAAAAATACTTCTGGCGCGTTATAATATAATCTAGTTATTTTTCCGGGGTATCGCATAACAATTTGACTGATTAACAAAAACGATGATTCCAGACATAAGATTCATTTTAAAAAGTAGCTTCTTTCCTGACTAAAAAGAACGGATTGAACAAAAATATCAAGAAATTGTCGAGATGATACTTTAACTTAGGCTTCAACCATACCCTAGCTCCTCACATGATTATTAATTACTCAGAAAGCATCTGCTAAACCATTCGAACATGCTCAACAACACTTTTCGCGACTTTTATGAGGATCCAGCTAGAACATCCGTAAGACGTATGTTTTACTCAAAAATCTATGCGAGCCTCGGCAGAAATACTTTTTGATCATCATCAGCGTTCTCTACTTATTTATTAAAGTTATGACGATAAAAATAAAATTTGCAAATTGAAAAAATGACGAAACACATTCGATTAATCGTGCAAACCAATTCGTTGACGTACTAAGTAGGAACCAGGGTTGCATTATTTTTAATTTCAGAATTATAAATTAAATTAAAAAAATTAATTTGAAATCGAACAAATCCTCCATTCCAAATTACTTTTAATTTGTAATGGAAAATTTTTTCGATCCCAAATTACTTTTAATTTGGAATTTAAAATTTATTCAATTCCAAATTACTTTTAATCGATAATTTGGAATTTCTTATTAATTTAAACACCAATGGAGCTGAAATCTTGCACGGGTTTATGGTTTTCGATTCCTTACCCAATGGCACCGGAATTAGCCTTCGATTACTTTAACTTAACTTTAAGATTGTTTTAGTGTATTATTTATCGAAAGAAAAAATCTTTTACTTATAGACCAGTAAATTTTAAAGCGAATTTTTAATATAGGACAAACAACGTTAAACCCAACAGCAGTCGCAAAAGTCGCAGCAGTTACTTATTACGTTACTTGTTACATAAGCAGTTGGTAATTCGTTCGTCAATATGAAACAATAGTCGAATTTTACCTTATCGTGCGAGTTCACCATGTATCGATCTTGCCCAGAATTCGAAAGATATCCACTTTAAATCGTTATTGAACGTTTTGGATTTTATGAAATAAATTGAAATATTTATATTGAAAATTTTGCCTTCATCAACCCAACAGGTTCACCCCAATGAAAATATTTGATAAGTTCTTAGGCAAGATTTTGATAAGATCTTGTATAAGATCTTATGCAAGAACTTACATATGATAATCGACCTTGTAAGTTCTTGCATAAGATCTTGATAAAATTGTAAGACATCTGGTAGCAAGTTCTTGCATAAGATCTTGACATAATAGTGAAACTTCATCACAATCATGAAATTCATGAAAAATTTTTTATTATTACTATTTACATGATGAACTAAACAATTCATTTTCTATTTCGGTGATGATATGAATTTATATACGTTGATAGCTTAAGTCTAGTTCTGTTATAAAAATAAATAATATATTGATATCATTATTAATAGCTATGGTAAACTGGTGAAATCTATGTATGGTATCACTTCGTTTATTTATTTGTTTTAAACTTTTTATATTAATTTACATAGCAAGCTGATAAAATTTACATATGGCATCATTTATTAGTGAACTATATTAAAATCTATCTAAAACTATATTTAAATAATAAAGACTAAATATTTATATTTAAATATTTCATTTATTAATAATAAAGTAATGAGTAAAAGGTAAAAAAGAGTTATAAATCAATAATGTAATAAGTTTGGAACAGGAGTTATGAATTTTTTTTCTGCTAAACTTATATACACGCATATAGTTTTGATATCCTTCGTTGGAAATAGCTCATCATTATCATCTTCTTTGAGAACTTCACAAATTTTAGAACATTTGTTAAATAATTCTTGAGACGTTTCTAATTTCCTACACAACATAAATTCATTTTTACTATCTACGTTTACCAAAAATCCGAGTATTCTAATAAACTGGCCGTTATGTAACTGCGCCTTAGAATTATCAGATCTTGTGTTAATTTTACCCGAAAATAAACATCCACTTTTTGACATCCTTTTAAAAAAAATAACTGGACGATAATTGGAATTTTTTTTTACATCTTCAAGTATAGGAGCAGCAATTCCGAAGTATGTAATCTGTCAATTTGAGGCTATTTTTGACTCTTGAGCTGAAAGTTTTTTCGCAATAATCCCGAGCTATTATTGATGAATTTTCAAATACATGGCTTTTTAATGTTGTTATTGACTCAGTTATGTTCAAATGCCTTAATATTTGAGAAATAACACCTTTTCCACAATGAATGGCTTGGAGTAAGTCATGATTTCCCGACTCGAAGGCAAATGCAGAATGTGCGTAAAGTGGACCCCAATCCCGTACGCTTTGACAAATATGTAATAATTGATGGACGTTGTAGGTCATCGCTTTGATTTTTAAATCATCTTGAGTTTTTTTTACAAATTGTCGCAAGTTCTCTTCTGCGCTATTCAGCTCTTCTGTTGTAATATTTTCTTGTAACAAAATGTGCAAACTTTCAACCAGCAAACTCCAATATTCTAGCTTTGGCGATTTATATTTTAATGAAAATAATATAAGACTAGCGTATAATATCCAGTTTTCCCATTCTTTGCATTTCCAATATCTTCGACCAGAAAGTGGGTGTGTCATTCGTCCAACTTGATATGGGAATTTTATTTCATCCAAAAGATTTCCATAGAATTCAGAGTCACTTTTTATCAAATATTCTGTTATTTGTTTTCCGACCCCACATAGAATACAGTGCATATAATCGGGTACAAAACCACGAATAATATCAAAATACTGAAGATTGATAAGAGCTGATACTTTTATTTACGCCATAAATTGAGTTTCCTGTTTTCATTTCAGAACTCAACCTAAACATATAATCAATAGTTTGGTTGGCTGTTCGCAACGCAGGTGGATTTTCATAATATGGATATCTGGTTGCTCCATAATATTCAGTGGGGTGCAAACACCAATTGCAACCGTACTTACCATTAAATTGCGTTATTTACCATTAAAACCTAAAGCAAGTATACTTTTTTACATCGAATTGTTTTTACATTTACAATAATTTTAAATTTTTTATGTTAATTAATACAAATTTTTTTTTCAGATTTACATTGGACTTGATGTTTTACCAGAGCTAGAAGTATATGAAACAAGACGTATTAAAAAACCAACCATATTTTGTCGTGACATGGCCGACATCATCTGGACACCCAAAAAATTAGTGAATCGAGCAATTGGTTTGGAATATTGTAAGAAAAAGAAGATAAATAAATTTTCACCACGGAAAGAGTTAGAAGCTGACAAAAAAGAGTTGTGGGAAGGTAAAGTATATGTTCGATTGACTAATAAAATCAAGAATTTTCATACATTTTTTTATAATTAAAATTTTTTTCTGCAGATGAATTTAATCGATATTTGACCAAAAAAAATGTAAGCACGTCTCTCAAAGAAGCTATAAAGGCCGATGCATACGTTACTCTTGGACAAAAGATTCAAGATTTGCGAAAATATTATAAAGAGCTTCGACGCGCCTCAGGTGCACCAAATACGGGTTGGATCTTTGACGAGCATTATGATCCTTAAAACTTTTCTAAATGATTGATATTTAGATTTTTTTAATTATTTTCATCAACACATTTTTAAGTTTTTTTGACAGATTTTTGATAGTAATTTTGATATGTAATTATATCATAAACAAAAATAGAACCGACGGTTATAATGTTAATTTCTTACAGTTTATACACTCACACTAACAAGATTGAGTTCAATATTATGTTTCTAATAATTATTTTTTATGATGTTAATTAAGATATTTAAAACTACAATGTAAAAAATATTGTTTTATTATTAAGATAATGAAAAATTGCGATAATAAGGTATTACATCCGATCGAATCAAAGAGAGAAATAGAGATAAAACTAAAAATTGAAAAGATACGGTAATATCTGCGATAAACATAAGATTAATTAATTAAATATTATGTGTTTTAAAAACTTTATTTTTCTAATATTCATGACAAGTTAAAAATAGTGTTTATTATTAAGGAAATCGAAAATAATTCGATAAAGTATTACATGAATCAAAGAGAAAAATCAAAGATGAAACCAAAGGGTGAAATGATACTTAAAATTTTGATAAACCATAAGTTTTAATTAAAATATTACGTTTATAAAATGTTTGTATACTTGCTGTAAAAGTTCGTTTGAATAAAAATTTGAAAAACATTATTTTATAATTGTAACAAATATTTTTTACCGCATGTGGTATTTTAATAGATATTCAAATTATATAAGAACTTGTTATTTCAAGTCTAGTAATGAAAGCAAAAACTCTTATAAGAATTTGCTACTTGAAGTATTTTAGTTTTATCAAGATCTTATATAAGAACTTGCTACTATACGTCTAACAATTTTAATCAAGATCTTATACAAGAACTTACAAGGTCGATTATCATACGAAAGTTCTTGCATTAGATCTTATATAAGATCTTCTCAAAATCTTGCCTAAGAACTTATTAAATATTTTCATTGGGTCATGCTAATCGATATAAAAAACTTTGATTAGTATACGTTAAGCTACTCAAGAACACAATACGAATTATTTGATTCATATTTCATATTGAATATTATAAATTTATACATAATTCTTTCAGGTAAAATTTGAATTTAAAGTATCTATAAAAGAACAATTATACATAAGATCGTGTTAAATTTATACAAACATACTTATGGGGTTTCCGATTTATAATTTAATTTACAGTTAACCTGTACTAGTGGATGTTTTACGGGCTATACGATTAACAAGCTTGATATCTTATTTAATATTGGCATTTTTTTGATATACAATCTTTCGTTGCTCGTAGCCCGCGCGGACGAAGATGAGTCGACAATTATATAGCCCGAGAGCGTTTTTTGGGGCGATAGCGATATACAGCGAGAAGATGACTATCGGATATACAATTTTGCATAAAAGACGGCCGCAGATGTATCGATCTAAGGTAGCATTTGAAGGCCGAAAAAAAAACGTCACCGTTAAATTTCAATTTCACTAAAACATGAGTGACTCTTTCGTGTGAATCAAAATATTTGATATGAACTTTAACGTATTATAATAATTGTTGAGCGTGTTAAGCCTACCGAAATGAAATATGTCCGATATAGGACATTCATCGTTCGATTTGAAAATATAGTACATTACTGCTTTAGGCATAGGCCAGTATACTATTTTTGTACACAGTAGTGCGAAACTCGCTTCTTCTTCCGGTTTGCGCAGCGGCAGGGTAGTAGTCACTTACGGTCCGCCCATAAGATCTGAACATTCGTGCTGAAAATGAATAAAACGAACTGCCAAAGTCACGTAGCACAATAGTTAATACTCAAAGCGCCGAAAAAAGGCATTCTTAGATTATGTTTCGAATCGCGAAAGAAAATTGAGTTCGATACTTGATACACATTACACAAATCGAAAGTCAAAATAGGAATCGATATTGGTTCTTTAAATGAAATATTAATATATTCTAGTGATCTAATTAAAACAAGTATATTACACCAATAACACGCTCGGTAGCTATGCATCTAACGCAGATATGTGATTTTTAATGGACCATCTAGTTCCGTCTCAGCAGCCTTCTTGTATCCTAACAAAACGATATCTAGATGCTTATCAGGTTCTTATAATATTGAGTAACGTTGTATTCGATTATAAGAAGCGGTCCTTATTCGATGAAGAATACTGCGTTACATCGATAGAATTGTAGTTTTTGTTAAATCGGCAACTTAGGTTCGTAACGTAATCTATGAAAGCCTTATGTGACTTTGGCAAATCGTTTTATTCTTTATCAGCACGAAATATTCATGCCGATAACGCAAAGCGAGATTTGATTCACTCACAAGCCGTAAGATCATCGAGGGTACCTCCGCTTTAAGTCACTTCTGTTCTTCACTGTGAAAACTCGAGCATACCAATTGAAAGGCCACAACATAAAAATAAACGTATTAGGGAAAAGTGTAATGCACGGCGAAAGTCTAATTCTTTGTGGATCGAAAATACAACCGACATTAACCAGTATCGTGTACTAATATCTACATAGATTTTTTTCAAACAATAATTTCATAACTTTCAAGGGACATTTTCGATGATGAAATTCCAGTTTTCACGTTGCTCAATAATACACAAGGATTTCGACGGCCGAGGTAGCGATCAAATTCTGACACAATTGTAATAAACGTTCCTTCGACAAGGACTTTCTCGTATGTTACAGTATCGCTCGCCCTCATCGACTGGAATACGTACGTCTTTCCAACCGAACAGAAGATTGAGACCGAAAAAAACGCCGCAGAAGACATTGATACCAAGATAAACGTGATCCAAAGTTCAACTACTGAAAATCCAATGAAACGATGCTACATTGACTTTGCTAAAATAAATTATATCAAAATTTGGCATGTTCGGTAATTGTAAATACGGTTCAGACAGAAGATTAATATTTAAGGACTCGAATGTTGAAAATTGCGACGTACAAAAGTTCTTTCTTTTTGACGCGCATATACGAATCCCATTGCATCGATAAGGTTTTTCTTACAGCGATATTGTAGAATTCGTAGATCTCCCAGGGAACATCTATTTTGATCCTAACAAAGCGACATTCTGGATGCTTATCATGTTAATAATATTGAAAAATGATGACTAATTTATTATTTATGATTTGTTTGTTATTAACAAGATTACGTATGTGATAAATTTGATCACATTTTTACTTGCAAGGGCAATATGATTTTTCATATTTGATTTGCTCATCAGGGCTAATTTTTTTTTGCATGCGAAAGTCCGAAAAGGTAAATGGTGAATACTAGAAGTAATATCTTGATGCCTCTTAAAATATTTTGGATCAAGTTCAAAACTGTCACATTGCGCTTGCAACTTAATTATTATGTTCATCATCGCAATGCCTTTTTTATAATAATTTGCTTTCTAATTAACACTAATTATTTTGTAACAAGTGTGCAAAGCAGTTGACTCATCCAGGAATTGTTTTCACCCGAGCGAGGGTGCAAAGACTCCTGGATGAGTCAACTGCTTCGCACACTTGTTACAAAAAATACTAAAAAAGTAAAAGTGACTAGCAAAGAATGATGTCAAAAAAATTTCAAGGGCTTTTTTCTGATATCTGCAAACATTTTTAATTGTATCTAATCTTACGTCAGTTGAATATTAAGTTTTTATGAATAAATCTGTTGTTTTACACAGATGGCGGAAACTATACGTGCTGTAAATAGTTCCTCAAAGAAAGAAAGTGATTTTCATCAGTTAAATAATGAAAAAAATCGCTGAGTCTGATTTATTAAATTTTATGAATAAAAATTGGGCATTACCTTCGGGTAATGCACATTTGGGTACACATTTCGTATTACCCGAATTTCGAACTATAAATCACCATTACACCTTCGTACATTTCCGTTGTGGTGCTTCATTGTGAACCGGAAAAAATGTCGCATACTGCTAATTACTACTCTCCGTCCTTTTTTTGACAATTCGATTCGTGCAGTTCATTATGCTACGATCAGCCTAGAGATTTTTCACGTCTCGGTTGTAGCTATGAATGGGGCGAGCGTTTAGTTGTCCACTGGATTTTTAATAAAACTCAAGTAATGATGTGTGACCCTGAATTTATCAAACAGCACCAGTTAAAATTTTTTATAAATTTGCTGACAGACCAATTATTTTAGTAATGAGCGACCGAGGACTGAAAACCCAACCTCGAAATCATTTAATAATTTAATTTAAACCCAAAGAAGTTTTCTACGTTTTTTAAAATTATTAAGAGCTGCTATAATTGCGTCATCCTTTGATTTTGCACTTTTATCAATCCACACCCTTATTTTAATGCTTCGAATTTAACTTTCCAAATGAAAATTTGCTTGGGTTTCGTTCACCTTGTTATTGTATCATGTAGTTTTATAAAAATTATTTCTTTTTAAATTGTTTAATAGTTATGGCAAAAATATATGAAAAATACATAATTATTACGTCGATTTCACAATGCGTTGCTTGTAATCGTTATCGATATGTTTTACTAAAAAATGTTGTTTAAATAATAATGATTGCATACAAAAACTATTGCTGTACTTTTAATAGCAAAAATAATGTTTAAATTAATCATTAAAATTCAAAATTACTCGAAATAGGATTTGTCGCCACCGCATCTTTCGTTCTCACAATAAATTCAAAATAATAAAATCTCCCGCGTGAAATACTTTTTTGATGTATTTTGAGTGTAGGGGTTTCGACACATTGTTTTGGTATCCTTGAGAATGTTTACGCGTGAGCAATTATAGTTCATTCTTACCTTGGTATGCTCGAGAGTGGACGCATCACACGAGTATCACACGAGTATCACACGGTATCACGCGAGTGATTTTCAAATAAATGTTTGTGAAGAAGAAGGCTGACAGTTCATCAATAAGTTGCCATTTCCACATTGTGGTAAGTACCTACATCTTATTATTTATGTAAAATTAAAAGTTTAATGAAAAAGAAAAAGTTAAGGCATATTTATTTTTGATTGATTGCAAGATAATACACTTCGAGTAGTATAGCAATGGAATAGTAGAATAACAATTATACTAACGCATCAATTAATCAATCAATAATAGTGAAAAATCGTTTTTCTCGCAAATGGTATTTTGTCGTCAGTAAAAATGTCGCATACTTCTATCTCACGTTATATAGTAACACATTGTGCAGGTTTCGACTCGTTGCCTCATAATATCTTTGTTGACATTTTTGGTCGCAAGCTAGGAGTCGGCAAGTTGTTTACGTTTTTGGAGGCCAGGGACTACTATGCGTCTCGCTGTATAGCGCTATTTCTGTGAAATCACATACTCAGTTAAACGATTCTTACTATCTCGCCTACTCTAATATTTTTATTATTTTTAACTTTTTGTGAAAACTAACTTATTCCTTTTCATACCGTGAACTTTTTACGATAGTTAACTCATAGTTACTTCTTTCCGTCGTAGCAATCATTTTCTAACCGAAAGTTTTTAATTCAGAATAATACATTTACGTACATTATTCAATATTCTGTATTGTTAAACTTTTCAGTATTGTTTAACATCAAACTTCACCATGAACATTGAAGAGGATATGTCGTTGGATAGATGGGTCGTTAATGAGGATTCGCAGCCAAATACTGATGAAAGTTCTCTTTATAAAATTTCTCCGCAAATGATAGAGAAATTTCGAAGCAGGCCTGGTTGGATGGAAAATTTTTTAACTTGAGGTCGACAAATCGAATGTTAAATCGATTTGTGGTAAATGCCAATTTCCCGAATGTAAAAAGGACGTAAGGGGAGCTCCCAATGTATCATCAAACTTTGTGAAACATTTGAAACGAGTAAGTTCAGTAAAAATTTCGTTAACATTAATTTACATAAACTTATGACCCCCAAGAAAAAAATTTATAAATTTTTATAAAATCCATTCTATAAAATTATCGCGGTATAAAAACTTTATAAAAAAATTGAAATTTTTTTTTTTGATAAAAACCATATGAAAATTTTATAAAATCAATTTATGGAGAAGTTTCGGAAATTTTAAAAATTAGCATTTTAACGCATTTACAAGTAAAATATCGCCGAACGAAACTGTTCCATAATTTGATTTTATAAAAATTTTCATGTGGTTTTTATAAAAAACAAAATTTTTTTATAAAGTTTTTACCGCGATAATTTTGTAGAATCGATTTACTAAAAACTTTATACATTTTTTTACTTGGGCACCAAAGAGATTATTTTAAATTATTATCATATAAAATGACTTATAAGTATTTTATTTAACTTCTATTCTAGAAGCATTCAAACGCTTCGATGAATATAAAGCTTATAAGCGCCTCAAAGAAGATAGCAATGTTTCACAAGACGATGTTTCACAAACAGTCAAAAGAGTGACTTGCTCATTGGATCAGCGAAAGTTCGAAGATAATGTGGTTCGCGGTATTTTGGACAATATGTTAGCCTTTCGCATTGTGGAAACTGCATCTTTCAGAGCTATCTTCAGTGGTTCGTTAAATTTAATAAATACACGAATAAAATGATTCTAAACATACATTTTTCCTTTTTGGAATGATTTTGATTATGTTTTTTTTCAGATCTTCAAATTAAATGTGGAGACGAGTCACTGAAAACGTTGTCCAGAGCAAAAGTTGGTAAGACTGCAGGCGCGCTCATAGCAGCTCAGAAAAATGAAATTAAAATATTTTAAAGTCGGTTTATCATGTATGCTTGACAGCGGATATTTGGAGCTCACCGACTCGCAGTTTTATGGGAGTCACGGTTCACTGGGTGAATTTTAATATTAATATTATTCATATTTTTTCCCAAATCTAATAAACATTCGCTCATCCAGCCATTCTCACCGATTTTCATGCATACACGTACTCTCACTTATTCGTGGACGCCAACGAACTTTTTAAATACTGATTTACACTACACATTTGCACGTACATTCGCATTTATTTTAAATGTATATACCGGCTCAAAATTTAATATCGCGATCGTTTTTCAGATAAATCACTTATCCCTACTACGAAAAATCGGCTGTTTTAGCGTGTCGAAGATTTGAAGGCTCTCATTCACACGATAAGGGACCGATATTTTAGCAGAGATTAATCAAGAATTTGATTTGGACAACAACAAAGTTATAGGAACAGTGACCGACAATGGCTCAAACTTCGTGAAAGCGTTTGAAGTATTTGGCATTAATGATGATACATTGGACTGTGAGTTATTGAAACAAAAAAAAAAAATATTGTACAAATATGAGCGCGTCCAGCTATTCATATATATTTTTTCATCTTTTAGTTGATAGTGATGATGAGCTAGAAATGATCCTCGATGACAATGACCCGACAAATCAAGACATTACTATCGAGGATACTGATTTGCGACGAAGAAGAACAAGTAGATCTTGAATTGACTCTCTCGAACAACTTCATAGTTTAAAAGATAAGTTATATCTAAAGATTTGAAAAATATAATTCAAAAAGATATTGGGTTTCAATGAAAGTGACTTTGTGCACATGGAACAATACTTAAAATAATGGGACCTTTAGCTGATCAATTAAAAATTGCAGGGCGACGAAAATTTCTATTATGGCCAGCTACTCCCTAGTTTAATAACGATTGAACAGCTGGGGTGAAGTTGCTAGAAAATTTGACAGATACTAGAGATAAAACCGACATTAGAAAAGACAAAACTGGCATTATCCAAAAATCAACCATGTATATAGAGTTTTATTCGAGGTATGATTAGCCACCTAAAACGACGCTTCAGTGCATTTTTCTCTGTACAAGGAGTGGGAGAAATTGCAGCTATTGCTGCATTAAGTCACCCTCGTTTCAAAAAAGCCTGGGTTAAAGGCTTGTCGAAAAAAGTCCAAGAATACGTAGAACGACTGAAGTAGTGGAGCTAACTTGGTACTGAAACCACCCCTATTTTACAACCCCTAAATAATCATCCCCTAAAAACTACCCCCTTAAAAATCGAGTGGGGTGTCAAAATGCACCCCCTGAGTGTCCAAATGCACCCCCTAGGGGTGCATGCATTGTTTATAACAATTACCCTTAAAAATCGAGTGGGGTATCAAAATGCTCGTCTCTCCCTCAGGAATGTTGATCACGCTTTGTTTATAACAATTACCCTTAAAAATCGAGTGGGGTGTCAAAATGCTCGCCTCAGGAATGTTGATCACGCTTTGTTTATAACAATTACCCTTAAAAATCGAGTGGGTATCAAAATGCTCGTCTCGGGAATGTTGATCGCTCTTTGTTTATAACAAATTCCGCATCATTTATTTGCGACATAGGGGTAAGAGTCAAAAGATTTTTATGCTGGCTGGAAAATTCTTGATGTATCTGTGATATATATATATATATATGAAAATAATGCAAATGAATTATTTAACAACATAGGCTTAATTATTATTGACAACGGGGCATTACATTTCTGCTAGCACATTACTCGATAGTCGAGCCAGCGTGTTTGAAGTCAACGGAGATAGCAGGTGCATCACTCGCCGAGTGAGCGCCAGCTCACTCGCGCGATCATTTTTTCTAGAACACTACTCGATAGTCGAGCCAGCGTGTTTGAAGTCATCGGAGATGACAAGTGCAGCGCTCGTCGAGTGAGCTCCAGCTCACTCGCGCTATCATTTTTCTAATTAAAAACTTAAAGATGATGTATTTATATTTAATATGCTAACATCCGTGTGAAATCAATGGCAACGATGTTAGGCCGATGCCGAAGGCATCGGAGATAGCAGGTGCATCACTCGCCGAGTGAGCGCTAGCTCACTCGCGCGATCATTTTTTCTAGAACACTACTCGATAGTCGAGCCAGCGTGTTTGAAACATGATGCTATATTTTACATATCGGGATATTATTGGAAAAATTAATTTAAAATCGAGCATCACAGAGCGAGATTACGTTACAATCAGCGCACACTTGGTTTAAAACTTAGAGATGATGTATTTATATTTCATGCTAAATCCGTGTGAAATCAGTGGCATAGGGTGTTTGGGGTGATGCCGAAGACATCGGAGATAGCAGGTGCATCACTCGCCGAGTGAGCGTCGGCGTGCAACAGCGAGTAGGTCATTTGTGCTGAATCATTTTTAGAATTAAAATATTAATTAGCTATGATAAAATTGAAATCAATGCTACTAGCAGATGTTGTACGCATTTGTGAGATCGGACGTTGCACATGCTAATGCAGACGGTTATTTTTTCGCTCCCCTCTCAAATCTGTTTGGGGGGGCCCTATAAATTGTGCGTGTCTATCTCTGCTCTATACCACTCAAATTTTGGACGCGGACTAAATTGCGCCTCTCATCATGGTGTTTCTGGATTGGGTAAGCTATTTTGATTACGAAATTGTAGTATTCAGTGCTAAACATATTATCATTTTTTTTTTTTTGTTACAGCTACGTCCCAGTGATCGTGTGCCATTTTTGCTCACGGCGCAAGCATTGCTGCGGCGTGAAGATGTACACAGCGCTCAGAAGGAGTGGTTTGAGAAGTGTGTGAGTAGTATGCTAGGGAGTAACCATGCAGCATACTTGAGTATGCTCTGCTATAGGGAAAATTGTGACCCCGATGAAGATGAGGTAAGCTATTTTTATATATTATTTGTAGCTTTATTTTATTTTAAATATAAATATTTTTCTGCTCTATCCAGGTATGCGCGACGCATTCTGGCTTGCTGCGCGAGCATTGGTGCAACAGCGCATGGCCCACGGTCATCGTATTGGTTCGGTGTGTGTGTGGACTCCTTGCTGATGAGTCATTACACAACATACTCAGGTCCACAATGCCACACGGAAATTGGGAGCCTGAAGAAGATGGGGACTGCTCAATATGTCGGCGAAAATTTTCCGACCACCCACCTACCGCAGGACCGTGGAATATTTTATAAAAAAAAAATGAAACATTAATATTGAGATGTATAATGTAAATGTAATATTTATAAATGTGTCATTAATATTTTGTGAGCGCTTTGATAATTATTTCCAATAATTGTAGGATCTTATGATCCAAGAGCATTAAAATATAACCATAATCCAAAAGCAAAAATTTTTTTTTAATAATTACCCGTATCAAATTGAACATCCTCAACAGAAATACATTATTTCAAAATCAGAAGTTTCAATCCTATATAAATTGGTTTAAATTTGATCGAAATTATGTCCCAACTAATCAAAAATAGAGACGTATACCTTACATGTGCTCATGTTGTACTTGGTGTGCATTACTGCTAACCAGCATCCACTGGGGCAAGTGGGATGGCATCTCGCGCATATCGCCATAGATACATCCCACTCAATGAAATAGAAATATGTGGGAGTGGTAATATTATATGATGACTCTCACGATGAAGATGGAAATTTTATGAAAAGAGAGTAGTAATATTCCAGCATGATAGTGCTCATATTTACATTATGAAATTAATGCTAGATTTATCTGTTTTATGTTAAAAAAAATTAGTTTTTATGATAAATGGTACATTGTTTTTAAATTCATCCATGAATTGCTCTGATAAATGGTACATTGTTTTTAAATTCATCCATCCATGATGTGCTTTGAGTCAGATCATACTCCTCAGAAGTGTACGATGAGTGTGTTCCACAACATTATCGGCAACAATAAATGAATCCCCAGACTCCAATGTATCCTCACTAGATATTGATGATTCGTGTCCAATGTAATATTTAAACAATGGGAACTAGAAACAAATTATAGAAAACAAATTAATATAAAATGTGTAAATATTTTGGCTGCATAAAAATTAATTGCATATTTACAAACCAGTTTTTGGTATGCAATCTCTCAGTGATAAATGAATTTACACTCTCAAAAGATTTCTCAATTGACCTCGGTGAACAAGTATTCAGAGTTATTTCTGAGCAGTCAGAACCTAATCGCTTAACAATGTCTGCCAAATTTCTTACAGTGTCAACCAGCATGTTGACTCTTTGGTTAGCCGTTTCCTGCTGCAGCATCATATCTTTTTGCGCCCAGACTACTGAGTTGTTGGAATTGATCAGCGAGGTCATGGACTCCCGAAGTTTTTCAGAGGCCCTGACCTGATCAATCAGCAGCCGGTACGCATAGTTGCCTCTCGCATTGCCTTTGACCATTCGTCCTCCTCATAGTCTAACATTTTGAGTTAGAGCATAAGAGAAGGAAGAAGAGAAAAGAAGAAAAAAAATTGTTATTGTATTTCTATTATTATTATATATTGTTATTATTCAGTACTATCGATCGAAAAAGAGAAAAAAAATTCTTAATTAAACTCTTTCACTAAAGGGTGATTCCACAATATTTAACATGCGAAACTCACTCATGGTACCATATTCAAGATTTTACCACACTGATAGAAAATTACCTTCAGGGAGCTCGGGCACATCAAAAGATACGGTTTTCTTCGGCGAACTTTCTTTTGTAGGTTTTGGATTTTCTATCAGGGAAAAATAAAAAAATAAGTATGTATGCACAGCTAACAATTTTTATTATATTTTTTGTTTGTCTAAATTGTGTAGTGTAAGCAGTGTACAGAGACAACGCCGCCCCGAGCACATACACTCCCTCCCAAACTGCTATACTGCACTGCCGTATACCATTACTTTATGGGTTGGAGATGGCCAATGCATATGCCCGGTGAGACGATGCCGCCCCACACGCTTAGCATATAATTGAATGTATACTCATTTTTCCAACACTTCGTATTTTAGATTTTTGCAATTTAAATTTTCAAAAAAAATTCTCTCAAGATACCTCTAATCTTAGAAAAAAAGGAAAATTAATCTTTAATTAATCTTTAATAAAAATAATAGTCTCTGAAAAAAAATTAAATCTTTACAGGGGAAAACAAAATGAATTAATCCGTACTTCATAATTTTATATCAAACAAAAAAATTCTAATTAAATGAATTTAATTTATTTCAGTGTTGGTTCTTATGCTGTAACACTCACAATTTAAATAATTCAATTTTATTTCGATCCGATAATTCCTCTCTGTGCTCGGAAATTATATACGAAAATCATGACTCGTAAAGAAAAAGGGGGAAAAAAAAAAAATAATTGCGTCTGTTCCATGTCCTCATTCTATTCTATGATCTGCGCGCGCCCTTGTGTCTCTATCTCGCGTTGTGCGTGGACCATCATCCTTGTGTCGCACGCGTGTCACCGAGAGGGGAAGAGAAGAAGAGAGTAGCAACTCATGGCGACGTTCGCGCGCGATCTTGTCGTGACGTCACACGAGCTTGTCGAGTCTTGTGTTGTACAGATGGCGCGCATCGCGAGCACGTAGCGAACGAAGGAAAGAGACAGAGAACGTCTCGTCTTTCTCACTTGTTTCACGTGTTCGCCGTGTCCACCGTGTGTGTATATCTATATACACACCACGTGTGTCGTACCGGATGAGACTTGTCACTGAGAAAAAAAAATTAACTATGTCTCCGTGCAGCTACGAGCGTATGAATCTTGCACGGCAAAAATAAAAAACAATGGCCGCAGTTGCACGTACCGAGTACTCAAACACACAAATTTTACGGGACTCTTTAGTAAAGTAAGCGAAAAAAATATGCAACTAAACAAAAAAATAAATCACTCTTGATCGGAAGTAGAATTTTTACTCGGAATAACGAAAAAAAAGGACTCGGAATTTCTCTAATCAGACACACTCGCGATTCTTTTCGGCTCCACCGAATATCTCACGCGAGGAAAAGAGAGAAAAAAAAGGACTCTGTACATGGACCGTTAATAATCTTAATGACTTACCGTCGTTGTTCCTCATCTCCGAATCGTTTTCCTCCTTTCTCTTGCCATCGTCACCTCTAATTTGCTGGGACGCCATAACCTGTCGTAATTATTATGGTGGGCAGACGTGGAAAATAAATTTGTGCACAGCACTAAAACACGTATATTTATATGCACAGGTGAATACACCTCTTATAGTTTATTAACAGTAAACACTGCGCACTCTGAACAGATAAAGAAAAGAAACACTTCAGATTTATGCGAATGAAGAGAGTAAAAAAAATAAATACAGAGTGAAAGAAAATTAGTTGCGCTGCGATGGCTACGTATAGACACGCTGCCGGCTCGTACTAGAGTGAGGCAGGCGCGGCGCACGCATGATAGAGAGAACCGACTCGTGCGCCATGGTATTCGCTTCGTCCACGCCGAGTTCTCTCTGCTCAACGCGCGCTCGGCCTGCCACTAGGTGGTGACACCTAGCTGTCGCCAACAAAAAGTATCACTGATACTTCTGTAGAGTCAATCCATGATAGTGTTGAAAGCAATGATGGGTCTAAGAAAAAGGCAAACATGAAGCACACTACAAAGAATAAAAAACCGGTTACTCCTAAACATGATGATGGTGACTTAGATGCTACTCCTAAACGTGATGTTGAGACTAAGAAAAAGACAAACTTGAAGCGCAGCAGAAAAGATAAACAGGACATGGAGGTATGTTTTAAATTCTTCTAACACTTTGGCAGGAATTGATCTCTTTTTATATTTTATTTCCATGTAGGAATCAGATTCTGATGACGACACTGTTAAGCTCAAAAGCTTAAAAAAGTCAAAGTTTTGCATTGATAGCGATGAAGACTTAGAACTTCCACCGTCTCATAATAAGTCACTTATTGGACATTATGAAGAACAATCGACTAAAAGATACACTGACCACGGTAAGAACATTAATTTTGTTCAACTTTACAATGATGGAAATGAAGGTTTTGATGAAAAAAATTATTCATTTAGTTATAATAATTGTATTCATTTTTTGATTTGAAGCTTCATCAAATTATGGCGTTCATTCTCCCCAACATGAAAATTTTCCTGAAACACCAAAATCAGCAGCTGCAAGTTTGAGAGGAAGAGAAAATGCTGTTACTGGCCTACGTCAAATTCCTCCTATAAATAACAATTTTCCAGTAACACCAAGAGCATCAGCAATAAGGGCGAGGTATAGAGCAAATTCTGTTGATGGTCGACGTCAAAGTCCTCCCCTAAATAACAATTTTCCAGTAACACCAAGAGCAGCAGCAATAAGGGCGAGGGATAGAGCAAATTCTGTTGATGGTCGACGTCAAAGTCCTCCCCTAAATAACAATTTTCCAGTAACACCAAGCAGCAGCAATAAGGGCGAGGGATAGAGCAAATTCTGTTGATGGTCGACGTCAAAGTCCTCCCCTAAATAACAATTTTCCATTAACACCAAGAGCAGCAGCAATAAGGGCGAGGGATAGAGCACATTTGGATGATCGACGTCAAAAGTTTGAGAGGTGGTTTCGTCAAGTAAATGTCAATGACAAGGTAGTATATTTAACAAACAAGATAGTTTATACATTTTAACTTCTCGTCATAATATATTTATTTTTCGTCAGAATATTGATATGGAATGATACACATTGGAGGTGGAATATCAGTGAAAAAAGACAAATGGAATTATGTAAAAACAAAATCGCACAAAAGATTAATGTTTGTAAAAAATTTGGCTCGTTCCGTATATGGACCTGAAAAATTAGCAAATAGATGCTTAAAAGATACAGGGAACATTACCAAGGTCACTAACCGTCCATCGCCTAGGAAAGAGCTGACACCTTTAAAGCGAGAAGTGTTTCTTTGTACTTCAATTTGTTTATATGTACTACATTGTGCAATTTTCATTTCCAAATAAATATTTATTTAATTTTTTATGATTTAAGCATGCTATCGATATTTCCTGACCCAAGTAAAACCTTCATTGGTAAAAAAAGGAGAAGATTTAGAAGTTGTTGTGAACGAAGTTATACTGCTTTGACTCAAGAAATTAATTATCACGTACAACAATATAAAAAGGGAACATTTAAGACCGAGGCTCCATCTGTTGCAGTACAAGAAGATCCAGAATTATATATTACATGGAGACTATTAAATTTCTGAAAATGCTCTTTACTTTATATGAAGAATAGTTCATTCAGATGAACACAAGTTTAATTTAGTCATAGAGAATTTTTTTTATTTTTCTTCAAGATATAATGAATGTTATAATTATTTGAAGAAAAAAATTATTTTATTACTACATAGAGTTGAAAAATAACAACTTAATCATTAAAAAAATGAGATTGTTCTCTATCTTACAGAGAAAGAAGTTCAATGTAAACCAAAGTTTGTTTTTTTTATTTATAAAAGATAGTTCATACGTTTTTCAAAGTATGATGTACTTCGATTATTTTTATAGAAAAAAATTATTTTTCTATATGAAGTTGGAAAATAGCAACTTAATCATTTAAAAAAAAAGAGATTGTTCTCTATCTTACAGAGAAAGAAGTTCAATGTAAACCAAAGTTTGTTTTTTATTTATAAAAGATAGTTCATACGTTTTTTCAAAGTATTATGTACTTCGATTATCATTTATAGAAAAAAAATGAAGGGGTCTGATTGTTGAAAGATAAATTTGTATTTCATTTTTGTGTCCAGAACTATAAAAAAACTTAGAGATCTCTATATTTTGTAAAAGATTCCCTTAAAAGTTTTCCTTGCCAATTTCACGCTACGTGTCTCTGTTCAAAGGTACACTGGATCCAGACGTCCGCTTTCGCTCTATAAAGGAGCAAAAAAAAGACTTGTTGTTTGAGTTCTAACTTTTTTGTATTCCATGAATCTCTACGTTTTTGGTCTTAAATTAAAGATTAGCTGCTCCTCTTACATTATACCGAATAAAAGTATACAAATTCATTTATACATAAAAAAAAATTAATTTTAATTAATAAGTAGGGTTCATTTCGAGTCGTTAATTTTCATAATATTCGGTAAATCTCTATCTTTTTTTGAATTGAAGCTTAGCTGCTCTGCTTTCATGACGACACAAAAAATAGTGGAAGTTCCGGCATTCATACGTGAAAAAATGAAAAAAAATTTTTTTTTTTCAAATTTACAAAAAAAATTTCAAAAAATTTCAAAAAAAATTTTTTTCCCGTCTATTGCCAAAAACTTTTTCTGGCCTCATTAATACTACAAACGACAATGAATGCAATTGAAATTTGTAAAATCCACCGTAACATTTTCAAGATTTTGCCTCGGACACACGCACACACACACACACACCCACCACACACACACCCGGGACTCGGACGCCTCGATGGCTCAGTTGGTAAAGGGCTCAGGCCTCTTGCTTGCTGAATCTGAGAGTGTCGTCTAGGGCGTGGGTTCGATCCCCACTGGGGGAAAATTTCATTCGTGATTTTTCGCACGGTGAGGTCAAGCCCGAGCCCGAAGTGGTTCGGATTCCACTATAAACTGTAGGTCCACGGATGTAGGCAGCCTCCTGGAGGGTGAAATATCCTCCAATCACCCTGCGGCCCAAGTTGAGAAGAATTCCCGCAAGATGGAGCCCGAAAGCCAGAACTCCTAGTGCTGATGTTGGCCAACGAAGTGCATCATTCAGGAGGAAAAGCGCCAGCACAAGGAAGAGCACCGACCCCTCGGCTCCAAGATGGTATCCTAAGGGATGGAGCCCGATATCAGAACTTCTAGTGCTGGCGCTGACCGACGGAGTTTTTCACTCATCATGGAGGAAGCCAGAAAAGCGAGAGGTGCTCGCAAGATAGCGAATCAAGAAGCGGGGAAAGTTCTTTCCGGACTTGTGGGACGTGGGGGCGTGAGACCTGGTCGCCACTTCTCTCACGAAGATGGCACTAGTCCTGTTGGTTGACGAGTTCTGTCGAAGGTACCCAAGAAGAAGACATCAGCACAAGGAAGAGCACCGACAAAGACGGCTCCGGAAGGCGGGAATGACGCTGGATGAGGGCTTCGCGGGGCGAGCGGGGGATCACCAACAAGTTGACACGGTTCCTGAACCCCTAATCTCCGCGCCTTAGCGTGCGGTGGATGGGGGATGTAGGGAAATGACCAATAACATCGATGCAGCAGCACTGCTAATAAAGGCACCCACTGAAGTAATGTCTAACGATAGTTCCGGTGGGAATCATGCCTGAAGTTTGGAAGGGCCACTGGTGCAAGGTTTACCCGCCCACGTCCTCTCCATGAAAAAAAAAAAAAAAAAAAAAAAACACACACCCGGGACTCGTGCTTGGACTGGAAAGCAAGCAGGACGTGTGTTGCTTGCGCTCCTGATTTTTTGAATTCCTAGTGCGGTCATACGTAGTACCGAAGTGTCTGTGTGCGCAAAGTGTGCAGCTTGACGCTGCGTCGGTGCATGTGTGTGCAAGTTCTGTGGCTGTGCGTGTGCAGCTGTAGTGGTGTTTTTTGCCCGCTCTGTGCTTTCCCGCGTACTGAGCTGTCGGTGTGAGCTCCGCGCGTTAGTGTGAGTGCTACAGACTCGCGCCTTGGCGCGAACACCGAAGGCGTGTGCGACTCGCGGCATGTCAACAGCCGTGAGCGACGGACTACAGAGCCCGCAGGGGCAGACGTTGGTCGAGGGGCCCGGCGAGCCGAGCCTGATGGAGCTTGGGCCACTCCCGACGCCGCGAACGTTTTCCTTGCGCAATGAATGCGATCACGGGGAAAATAATTGTCGCTCCTTTGCATTGCAAGGAGAAAGATTTCAAGCTCCCGTCACCCGCGGAATTTGCGACCGGGACCTTGGATGACAAGCTGGAGCGGCTGGACGGCCTTATACGTGGTCTTGGCCAGTTCATTCAAGGCAAGTCTAACCTACATAAGGAGGTGATCAGCTACCAGCTGAGCCTTGGTATGGCCCTCTCAGCGCTCGAGAAGTCTCTGGCGAGCCAAGAGCCGCCTCGCCCGCTCGCAGTAGATAAGGCGGTCTGCACTTCGCCTCTGTTCTCGGGCAGTGCAACCAGCAAGCGGCCTGCAACGTCACCGCTGGCGTCTCACGCAACACCCAAGCGCCACGCCGTGACAGCCGCACCCAAGCAGCATGACGAGAACAACAACGAGGTCGGAGACCAAGACGGGTTTGTACTCGTCGACCGCCGACGCCATCGCCAGCGTAAGCAGACGGGCGACACCTGGAGCGGTCCGCGCCCGGCAACAGCCGAAGCCACGGCCAGTGCGCAGCGTAGAGCTCATCACCGATCAGACGCAATCGTCATCAAGGCGAAGGATGCGTCGAAGTATGCAGACATCCTGCGATCCCTCAAGTCGGACCCGACGTTGCAGCAGAAAGTCGGCAGCAGCGTAAATAACATCAGACGCAGCGCCGCTGGAGCCCTAGTGCTGCAGCTGAAGAAAGGCGTAGAGAACGCCTCCGACCTAGGCGAAGAGCTAGGCAGGGTGCTCGGCACTGCGGCTACAGCCAGTGCCCTGCTTCACACGTCCACGATCGAGATCAAGGACTTGGACGAGTGTGCCACCAAGGAGGAGGTTACCGCGGCACTGGACGCTCTCCTGGGCGTTCCGGTTTCTAAGCGCGACCCTGTGAAGTCTCTGCGGAAGGCATATGCAGGAACACAGGTGGCTGTGGTCGCGCTCCCGGATGACCTGGCTGCCGCAGCGCTGAAGCTCGGCCACGTGCGGATCGGCTGGGTGAATTGCCGCATCCGTGCTCGCGAGGAGGCTGCGCGCTGCTACCGCTGCTGGAGCCCTGGCCACATGGCCGCTCGCTGCAGGGGTCCCGACCGCACGGGGCTCTGCCATCGATGCGGCCAAAAGGGCCATCAGGCAAAGGACTGCAGAGGCCAACCATCATGCGTTCTCTGCCAGGAACGAGGAGCTGACGACCATCGTCACGCGTCCACAAGCTCGAGCTGCCCCCTGGCCCGGAAGATCACCCAGGACCGCCGATGATGAGAATCCTCCAGCTCAACCTCAATCACTGCGAGGCTGCCCAGGACCTGCTTTGCGATACCATCAGCAAGCTGCGCATCGATGTGGCCATCTTGTGTGAGCAATACAAGAACCTTGCTCCACCCAATACATGGCTCGCCGATGCCGACGGCCAAGCAGCTATCTGGGTGCATGGAGGAATTCCGGTGCAGGAGCGTCCAGCGCGAGTACATCCTTACTTCGCGTGGGCCCGAATCGGCGGAATTTTCTTTTTCAGTGTCTACGCTCCACCAAGACTCTCTGAAATGGAATTTTCCGCCCTCCTTGCCAACATCACCGAGGAGGCCCGCGACAGAAGGCCCCTTGTTATTGCAGGGGACTTCAACGCATGGTCAACGGAGTGGGGATGTAGGGAGACTAGACCACGGGCGTCCATCCTGCTCGACTCGCTCGCTCTCCTCGATGCGGTGCTGCTTAACACCGGTGATGCGCCAACTTTCAACGGCAGGCAGGGCAGCTCGATCGTCGACCTGACGTTCGTTAGCGAGACTCTTGCGCCCCGCGAAAAATCATGGACGGTGAGCGAGTGGTACACGCACAGCGACCACCAGGCCATCGTCTTCGAGATCGAGGACACCGAGACTTCCACCAGGCCCTCGACGCGCCGAGCTGCAGATGGAACGCCCGTACACTCGATGCGGACCGTTTCTCTGCCGCCGTGTCCGCGCGTCGGTCGCTCCCGGGACCGCAGAGGATATGGCGTCGAGCCTCATGTCCGTCATCACCAGCGCATGTGATGCCTCGATGTCTAAGGCAAACCCTCGCCGCCGTCGTGAGCCGGTGTACTGGTGGACGGCCGAGATCGCTGATCTCCGGCGCTCCTGCCTGCGGGCTCGCAGACTCTCCCAGAGATCGCGAGGCCGGCATGACGAAGAAACCCACAGCGCGAACTACGCCTCCGCCAGGCATCTTCTGCGCGTGGCGATCAAGACCAGCAAGCGTCGGTGCTGGAGGCAGCTTTGCGACGAGGTCAACAGCGACGTTTGGGGCAAACCACAAGATTGCCATGTCGCGCCTGCGATGCCCCGCAGACCAGGCAGCCCAGCTCCCCTCTCCTGGTGCGCGGCGGTGGCGGCTCTGTTCCCGCGGGTGCCGAGCGGGCCCGCCCTGCAGCTGCCGCGTCGAGCGGAGGAGCTTATACCGGCCGTCACCTTGGGCGAACTCAGAGGAGCCCAGACGAGGATCAAGGAGCGCTCTGCGCCCGGCCCATGGCATACCCAACTCGGCGCTCAAGATCGCCATCGCCGCACGACCCGACATCTTCTTGCGGGTGTATACGACATGTCTGGAGACCGGCGTTTTTCCAACTGGCTGGAAGCGCCAGAGACTCGTCCTGCTCCCAAAGCCAGGCAAACCTCCCGACGAGCCGTCCTCGTATCGTCCGCTGTGTATGTTAGACACGGCGGGCAAGATTCTCGAGAGAATCATATGCGACCGGCTGGAGGCTTTCACAGAGAGACCCGGAGGCCTCTCGGAGCGACAGTATGGCTTCCGGAAAGGGCGATCAACGATAGATGCCATCGAAGACGTCATTTCCACCGCCCGTGAGGCCATCGCCGGCAAGAGATGGTACCGCGGCACCAAAAAATACTGCGCCGTGGTGACACTCGACGTGAGGAATGCGTTCAACTCGGCACGGTGGGACAACATCCTCGCCGCTCTACGCCGTTTGCTCGTACCCGATTACTTGCTGAGAATAATTGACAGCTACTTCTCGGCAAGAGTGCTCGACTTCACCACGGACGAAGGCCGGTCCTACGAAGTCACAGCAGGAGTTCCACAGGGATCGGTACTGGGCCCGATCCTGTGGAACGTTATGTACGACGCGATCCTGCGACTCAACTTCGATGGCGATGTTCGTATCGTCGGCTTCGCGGACGACATCGCAGTGGTGGCCGTCGCCAAGCAGCTATGGCAGATCGAACACGATCTGAACGCTGCGATACTACAGGTGCGAGACGCGCTCCAGGCTCTCAGCCTACAAACGGCTGACCACAAGACGGAGGCTCTGCTCATCACAAGCAGGAAAAAAGGAAACCATCACCATCACGGTAGGCGACCACAGCATACGCTCGTCCCCCTCCATCCGCTACCTGGGCCTGCACATCGACGCCAAGCTGAAGTTCGACCACCACCTCCGAACAGTCAGCGCGAAGGCAGCCGGTGTGATCGGTGCCCTTACGAAGATCATGCCCAACTCTGGCGGGCCCAGAAGCAGCCGACGCAAGCTGTATGCTCACGTCGTCGACTCCATACTCCTGTACGGAGCCCCCGTCTGGAGCACAGCAGCACAAAAGCGAGCCTACATTCGACAGGCGGAGTCAGCCCACCGACGAGCCTGCCTGCGGTGATCGGAGGCCGGCCGCATGTCTCTTACGAGGCCACATATGTCCTTGCCGGCATACCTCCGCTGGCCCTTCTTGCGGACGAGCGAGCGCGACTCTACGGCCGCCGCCGAGAGGACGCAGAGGACGAAGAACGCTTGGCAACGCTAAGCAAGTGGCAGGAGCATGGGACCGGTCGACGAAGGCCCGATGGACGCACCGACTGATCCCAAGTATCAGAGTGTGGATCGAGAGGAGGCACGGAGAGCTGAACTACCACCTCACGCAGCTCTTGACCGGGCATGGCTTCTTTAAACACATAGCCGACGCTACGACCACAATCAAAGCGCACAATGCCCGGTCTGCCCCTCATCCATCGAGAACGCGGAGCACGTGTTCTACCACTGCCCGAGGTTCAGCGAGAGAGAGCGAGACTACACTCCTGCTCCACGAGGTCATGACGCCGGAAAACACCACCAGGCTCATGCTCGCGAACGAGCCGAACTGGCTCGCTGTTGCTTCCTTCGCCTGCTCAGTCGTAACAAGACTGAGAGACGAGGAAGCGGACAGAAGGTGACGACCGGACGATGCTGCTGGAAGAAGACGCCACCTCAGCCAAGCCTCAATGAAGCGCATAACGCCAACCCCTCCATCCCCGTGAAGTAATGCCTAACGGCGGTTTCCGCGGGGATGGAACAAAGGGAAACCGACGTGGATGTATCTACATACACTATGTACCCTAAATCAATGTTACACTCTCACTTTATGCTACATTTTACAATGTAAACTTCTAATTTTACTTTCTGCTAAATAAAATATATTAATACATCCAAAAAAAAAAAAAAAAAAAAAAAAACACACACTCATACAGACATTTGTTCAGAATTCAATGAAGATACCAAATATATAAACAAAATTGTCCTAGGACATCTAAATCAAAACTTGGTTTTGACGCCGATCACAAAGCTTCCTCTATGAGGAAGCAATATTATTTAACGTTCAGATTTGTTTAAAATATAAGATAATTGTATACCTTTAGATGTTGATGTGGAACTGACAAATTCGGCAGTCAGAGTAGTGGTAGAACTCAAAGGTGACTCTTTTTTTTCGGATAAAATAATCGGAGGAGTGATATGTGGAACAATATCCGATTCGTTCTTGTGGCCAAGGTGCAATGGCTTTTTCTCCAGGGTAGATTTCTCATTGTCTTGATTTTCGTGGGATCCAATAGAATTGGAAAGCTCCGACTGTTTGATTTCATCTGAAAAAAAAAACAATTTCAAATAACAACATTAATTTGAAAAAAAAAAAGATAATGAATAAACCAAGCCCCTTGTTTGGATTTTGAAGTCTTATAGTCCTCTAGTACTTCACCTGCGTTACTGGAGAGGTCAGAATTTTCCAATGAATCTGCAATAAATTATGTTTGATTATAACTTTTTTGTAAAGTCACATAAATATGCAATAAATTATTCAAGTATAAAGTGAACATAAATCAGATTTTACCTAGCTTAACTTCGTCAGAAGCCGTCTCTTTCAGATCTGAAAACATAAAAGAATATTATTTAACGTACAGATCTATTTAAAATATAAGATAATTGTATACCTTTAGCTGTTGACGTGGAACTGACAAGTTCGGCAGACAGAGTAGTGGTAGAACTCAAAGGTGACTCTTTTCCTTCCAATAAAATAATCGTTGGAGTGATATGTGGAACAATATCCGATTCGTTCTTGTGGCCAAGGTGCAATGGACTTTTCTCCAGTGTAGATTTCTCGCTATATTGATTTTCGTGGGATCCAATAGAATTGGAAAGCTCAGACTGTATGATTTCATCTGAAAAATAAAAAAACAATTTCAAATAACAATATTAATTTAAAAAAAAGAAGATAATGAATAAACCACGTACCTTGTTTGGATTTTGAAGTCTTATAGTCCTCTTGTACTTCACCTGTATTACTCACAGTGGGCCTAAAGCCGAGATGGGTTGCATTAAAATGACAACGAAATCTGACTACATCACTATTTTCTGGGTTGATCACAGATGTAAAATCCGTGGGAATTGAAATCCTAGCTGATCCTGTTTGGAAAATATACGTATTTTTCACTTTTTACGCGAAAAACTTGTTTTGTTTCATTAGAGCCAATAATAGAAGTTTTATAACCGAATGAAATATACTATAAAATATACATCGTCATATGTAGGTTACATGAGTCAACACTAGGTGGCGCATTGCTATGATTTGTGTATATGCAAAAAAAAATGCAAACTTAAATGCTTATATCCAGCCCTCTTTTGCGATTGAGTGATTCTGATTTTTTAGAAAAAATCGGTAACTTTCTCAAAATGGATGAGGGCAATCATATGCGACATTATCCACTTTACAATTCTCATCAAGAGCATAAGTTGGATCACGAAGAAAATCGAAAGAAAATATGTGCACCATGTGGCAAAAAAATTAGTTTTGGTACACGTAAAATTTCTGAATTTTCAATAACCAATAATTTAAATGTTTGATAAAAAAATATATTAATGATCAATTTGATCTAATTCTAGATTTCCGAGTATTTGTACCTCTTGTAGGCTTACTATTACTGAGCATCAAAAAGGTAATTTAAAAAGACCTCTTCCACAATGCCCAACTATCAAGATATAAATCTAGCTAAAGAAACTAGAGCAATGTCTTGTAATTGTTATATATGTTTGACCGCTCGATTTAAAGGACATAATAAAGTAGTGAAGGGCAAAGGTCGCAAACGTACTTTTTCCACTACAATCACAGCGGATAATGGTCTCGAAGGTTCGATATCAAATTTACAGCTTCCTCAATGCAAACAAATTAAATGTAAAACCTCAATCAATATATGTAAAAATGGTTTTCAACAGGTCGGCAAGGGAATACCACATTGTTGCAGAGGGGCGTCTTCTACTGCTGTTCGCGATAATGTTTCCAATTTTGTAGAAAAATTACCTGAAATGCAACAGAACCAAATATTAATATCTCTTTTAAAAATAAGGCTTACTGATTCAAAGGACAACGATATTATTTTAAATACCTCAGGTGCTAAAAGGCGAGTGATTTTAAATCCAAGGCCGGAACAGAATGTAGTCTTCACTGCTGAGAGTCTAGACAACTTTCAAACAGCAACTGGAGTAACCAGGAATCATATGAATAAAATGGTCAATTTTATTCGAAGTATGTCTGGGAGAAAAAGTATTCCTTCAAATTATAAGAGCATATGCATCAGAAGTCGACCTTAATGGAACATCTATATAGAGACGATATTATTAAATGTGAGACTGAAAAAAAAAAATAGAAAATAGACCCGTCATTTATGCTAACGCGAACAGAATTCATGATTCAATCTTCAAAAAACGAGAAATTAAGTCGATGAGCAATGTAAAATAAAGGTAATGGCGGATGGCGGGCAAGGATTCTTTAAAATTTCTATTGCAGTTTTAACCGAAGAAGAATTAAATAAGTCTCATGAATATGAAAATCAAAGAGTACCATACTCTGCTGGCGGTAGTATTGCAAAAAAGCGCAATTTGAACAGCGTTTACAGATTAATCTTTCTGTGTATAGTTCCGCGTATCAAAGAGAGTTATGATAACATGAAATTTTGTTTGAATTAACGAAGCTCAATGACATACCGTTCAAGTTCTCTCAGACTTTAAACTTATATTAATCGTGAATAGACAGCAAACTGCATCATCAACGTACCCTTGTCCGTATTGTTTTATTACACTACAGGAATATCACAGTTTAGGGCAAATAGACGTGGATTCTAATAATGACAATATAATTATGCTGAGCATAACGAAGTCGTTCTACCTGCAGCTTCACGTTTTTTGTCAACTTTTTGTGTCAACGGTTTCTCATAAATGGGTGGGCCAAATTACATAAAATTTGGGTTTTGTTATTTTATCTGGCGGAGTGCTGATTGACTAAAAGTGTCTAAATCGTCATCCCTTATGCATTGGATGCAGTTTTACGCATTTTTCATGTGTTTCCTTGGAATTGCTGTATTTCGTCTGAAAATTTTTTTAATTAAGCGAAAACTCGCGCTTGCGTCAAGGGTTCGGTGCATTTTCGTGATTCGGTTTCATAATGCAGCTGGATGCACTTGGATGCAGTTTCACGCATTTTTCATGTGTTTCCTTGGAATTGCTGTATTTCGTCTGAAAATTTTTTTATTTAAGCGAAAACTCGTGCTTGGGTTAAGAACGGGGTGTATTTTCGTGCTTTGGTATCATAATGCAGCTGGATGCACTTGGATGAAGTTTTATGCATTGTATATGTGTTTATTTGAATTTGCTGTATTTCGTATGAAAATTTTTTTAATTAAGCGAAAACTCGCGCTTGCGTCAAGGGTTGGGTGCATTTTTGTGATTTGGCGACATAATGCAGCTGAATGCACTTGGATGCAGTTTTATGCATTGTTTATGTGTTTCCTTGAAATTGCTGTATTTCATATAAAAATTTATTTAATTCAGCGAAAACTCGAGCTTGCGTTAAGGTTTGGGTGCATTTTCGTGATTCGGCGTCATAATGCAGCTGGATGCACTTGGATGCAGTTTTATGCATTGCTTATCTGTTTCCTTGAAATTGCTGTATTTCGTATGAACATCTTTTTAATTAAGCGAAAACTCGTGCTTGGGTGAAGGACTGGATGTTTCATCGTGCTTTGGCGTCATAATGCAGCTGGATGCACTTGGATGCAGTTTTATGCATTTTTCATGTGTTTCCTTAGAATTGCTGTATTTCGTCTGAAAATTTTTTTATTTAAGCGGAAACTCGCGCTTGCGTTAAGGGTTGGGTGCATTTTCGTGATTCGGTGTCATAATGCAGCTGGATGCACTTGGATGCAGTTTTATGCATTTTTCATGTGTTTCCTTGGAATTGCTGTATTTCGTCTGAAAATTTTTTTATTTAAGCGAAAACTCGTGCTTGGGTTAAGAACGGGGTGTATTTTCGTGCTTTGGTATCATAATGCAGCTGGATGCACTTGGATGAAGTTTTATGCATTGTATATGGTTTCTTTGAATTTGCTGTATTTCGTATGAAAATTTTTTTAATTAAGCGAAAACTCGCGCTTGCGTCAAGGGTTGGGTGCATTTTTGTGATTTGGCGACATAATGCAGCTGAATGCACTTGGATGCAGTTTTATGCATTGTTTATGTGTTTCCTTGAAATTGCTGTATTTCATATAAAAATTTATTTAATTCAGCGAAAACTCGAGCTTGCGTTAAGGTTTGGGTGCATTTTCGTGATTCGGCGTCATAATGCAGCTGGATGCACTTGGATGCAGTTTTTATGCATTGCTTATCTGTTTCCTTGAAATTGCTGTATTTCGTATGAACATCTTTTTAATTAAGCGAAAACTCGTGCTTGGGTGAAGGACTGGATGTTTCATCGTGCTTTGGCGTCATAATGCAGCTGGATGCACTTGGATGCAGTTTTATGCATTTTTCATTTTTCCATGAAATTGCTGTATTTCATATAAAAATTTATTTAATTCAGCGAAAACTCGCGCTTGCGTTAAGGGTTGGGTGCATTTTCGTGATTCGGCGTCATAATGCAGCTGGATGCACTTGGATGCAGTTTTATGCATTTTTTCATGTGTTTCCTTAGAATTGCTGTATTTCGTATGAAAATTTTTATAATTAAGCGAAAACTCACGCTTGCGTCAAGCGTTGGGTGCATTTTCGTGATTCGGCGTCATAATGCAGCTGGATGCACTTGGATGCAGTTTTATGCATTGTTTATGTGTTTCCTTGAAATTGCTGTATTTCATATAAAAATTTATTTAATTCAGCGAAAACTCGCGCTTGCGTTAAGGGTTGGGTGCATTTTCGTGATTCGGCGTCATAATGCAGCTGGATGCACTTGGATGCAGTTTTATGCATGTTTAGTGTTTCCTTGAAATTGCTGTATTTCATATAAAATTTATTTAATTCAGCGAAAACTCGAGCTGCGTTAAGGTTTGGGTGCATTTTCGTGATTCGGCGTCATAATGCAGCTGGATGCACTTGGATGCAGTTTGCATTGCTTATGTGTTTCCTTGAAATTGCTGTATTTCATATAAAAATTTATTTAATTAAGCGAAACTCGTGCTTGGGTGAAGGACTGGATGTTTCATCGTGCTTTGGCGTCATAATGCAGCTGGATGCACTTGGATGCAGTTTTACGCATTTTTCATGTGTTTTCTTGGAATTGCTGTATTTCGTCTGAAAATTTTTTTAATTAAGCGAAAACTCGCGCTTGCGTCAAGGGTTCGGTGCATTTTCGTGATTCGGTTTCATAATGCAGCTGGATGCACTTGGATGCAGTTTCACGCATTTTTCATGTGTTTCCTTGGAATTGCTGTATTTCGTCTGAAAATTTTTTTATTTAAGCGAAAACTCGTGCTTGGGTTAAGAACGGGGTGTATTTTCGTGCTTTGGTATCATAATGCAGCTGGATGCACTTGGATGAAGTTTTATGCATTGTATATGTGTTTATTTGAATTTGCTGTATTTCGTATGAAAATTTTTTAATTAAGCGAAAACTCGCGCTTGCGTCAAGGGTTGGGTGCATTTTTGTGATTTGGCGACATAATGCAGCTGAATGCACTTGGATGGATGCAGTTTTATGCATTGTTTATGTGTTTTCCTTGAAATTGCTGTATTTCATATAAAAATTTATTTAATTCAGCGAAAACCTCGAGCTTGCGTTAAGGTTTGGGTGCATTTTCGTGATTCGGCGTCATAATGCAGCTGGATGCACTTGGATGCAGTTTTATGCATTGCTTATCTGTTTCCTTGAAATTGCTGTATTTCATATAAAAATTTATTTAATTCAGCGAAAACTCGAGCTTGCGTTAAGGTTTGGGTGCATTTTCGTGATTCGGCGTCATAATGCAGCTGGATGCACTTGGATGCAGTTTTATGCATTTTTCATGTGTTTCCTTAGAATTGCTGTATTTCGTATGAAAATTTTATAATTAAGCGAAACTCACGCTTGCGTCAAGCGTTGGGTGCATTTTCGTGATTCGGCGTCATAATGCAGCTGGATGCACTTGGATGCAGTTTTATGCATTGTTTATGTGTTTCCTTGAAATTGCTGTATTTCATATAAAAATTTATTAATTCAGCGAAAACTCGCGCTTGCGTTAAGGGTTGGGTGCATTTTCGTGATTTGGCGTCATAATGCAGCTGGATGCACTTGGATGCAGTTTTATGCATTGTTTATGTGTTTCCTTGAAATTGCTGTATTTCATATAAAATTTATTTAATTCAGCGAAAACTCGAGCTTGCGTTAAGGGTTGGGTGTATTTTCGTGATTCGCGGCTCATAATGCAGCTGGATGCACTTGGATGCAGTTTATGCATTGTTTATCTGTTTCCTTAAATTGCTGTATTTCGTATGAACATCTTTTTAATTAAGCGAAAACTCGTGCTTGAGTGAAGGACTGGATGTTTCATCGTGCTTTGGCGTCATAATGCAGCTGGATGCACTTGGATGCAGTTTTATGCATTTTTCATGTGTTTCCTTAGAATTGCTGTATTTCGTCTGAAAATTTTTTTATTTAAGCGGAAACTCGCGCTGCGTTAAGGGTTGGGTGCATTTTCGTGATTCGTGTCATAATGCAGCTGGATGCACTTGGATGCAGTTTTATGCATTTTTCATGTGTTTCCTTAGAATTGCTGTATGTTGTCTGAAATTTTTTTTATTTAAGCGAAAACTCACGCTTGCGTCAAGCGTTGGGTGCATTTTCGTGATTTGGCGTCATAATGCAGCTGGATGCACTTGGATGCAGTTTTATGCATTGTTTTATCTGTTTCCTTTAATTGCTGTATTTCGTATGAACATCTTTTTAATTAAGCGAAAACTCGTGCTTGAGTGAAGGACTGGATGTTTCATCGTGCTTTGGCGTCATAATGCAGCTGGATGCACTTGGATGCAGTTTTATGCATTTTTCTGTGTTTCCTTAGAATTGCTGTATTCGTCTGAAAATTTTTTATTAAGCGGAAACTCGCGCTGCGTTAAGGGTTGGGTGCATTTTCGTGATTCGGTGTCATAATGCAGCTGGATGCACTTGGATGCAGTTTTATGCATTTTTCATGTGTTTCCTTAGAATTGCTGTATGTTGTCTGAAATTTTTTTATTTAAGCGAAAACTCACGCTTGGTCAAGCGTTGGGTGCATTTCGTGATTTGGCGTCATAATGCAGCTGGGATGCACTTGGATGCAGTTTATGCATTGTTTATGTGTTTCCTTGAAATTGCTGTATTTCATATAAAATTATTTAATTCAGCGAAAACTCGTGCTTGGGTGAAGGACTGGATGTTTCATCGTGCTTGGCGTCATAATGCGCTGGATGCACTTGGATGCAGTTTTATGCATTTTCATGTTTCCATAAAATTGCTGTATTTCATATAAAATTTATTAATTCAGCGAAAACTCGCGCTTGCGTTAAGGGTTGGGTGCATTTTCGTGATTCGGCGTCATAATGCAGCTGGATGCACTTGGATATAGTTTTTATGCATTGTTTATGTGTTTCCTTGAAATTGCTGTATTTCGTATGACATTTTTTTAATTAAGCGAAATTCGCGCTTGGGTTAAGAGCTGGGTGTATTACGTGCTTCGGCGTCATAATGCAGCTGGATGCACAGTATGATATCGACATAGTGTCGTGATTATATAAATAGTAGTGAATTTAGTACGTTATATTAATGAATACCTACAAAAACTCAGAGGATTGAACATTGCAATTTTTAAGGACTTTTAACATAAACTGGGTATTGAATATTTATCAAAAGTGTTGTATTCTCATGTGTGACTATAAGTAGGCATTTTATTGATTATTTACATGCGGTTATTCGTAGTAAATAATTTATGACGATTTAACTCGAGTCTGGATTTCGGGCGGGTGTATTTTCGTGAATCGGCGTCACCATGCAGTTGAGTGCAGTTTTAAATTATTTGCAATTGTTAAATTACTATGTTATGTACATCGTAATGTATTCAGTTGTCGTACGTCGCAATTTAAAGTTAGTAGCGTACTAAATTCACTACTATTATATAATTATGGCACTGTATCGATATCATGCACCCGTTTATTCACGTATGTGCTCAGCATTCTGCAACTGGAGTTTGCCACTAGTTTACAGTCATACAAGAATTTAAAAGACGATTACTGTAAGTTTAAGAGTTTTGGCAATGATAAAAAACTTGTCAAAGACTGTCACAGTACGATAAATCATCCTCTTTTCGTAAAAGAAGAAGACGATGAAGATGATGATCTGTATGTCTTGAGAAATGCATGCTTCCTGAACTTCATCTTCTGCAAGTATTTGTAAACCATCTTTTTTGGAACGGTTTAGTTCCAGAGGTTGGACGCGAAAAAGCTCTACTTTGGCCAAAAAGTTGAGCTTAGTCCCTAAAAACTATCAAGGTGAAATTTTGAGGGTAATCCTTGCAGAAAGCTTTGAAAGAAGCAGATAAATTAGATGACCCAGAAATTTATGAAAACGTCGGTCCATTTCGCTTACAACCGTTCATAATTTCTTAAAATTATGAATAAAATTAGATTCATGTTTTTCTACACAACGGGCTGATTTAAGTGACTTGGATAAAAATTTAATTGAACTTCGCAAAGCTATCTGAGCACAGGAGTATCTCAAACATTGAAAATACACTGATCTTAGATCATTCAAAGCTGGGTATTTGTGTTTGAACAAAGATGGTTTAGGACTGTGGTCAGAACAAGCTGGTGAATCGGTTCACAGCGAATTTTTAAATATTGGGAGCGATTCAAAATTAACTGTCTCGAAGATGAACATTTTCGGACAGGTTAAAAAAGCAGTAATTACGTTCTCTTCTCAACATATGTAAGTATGTAAAATTATGGAGTAGGCCTACAGAGGATACCATAGAAAAAAAAAACGCGCCCGATATATATCTCATTAGATGGTGTGGAAATTATATCAAGTTTTTCGAGTAAAAAGTGAAAAATACGTATATTTTCCAAACAGGATCAGCTAGGATTTCAATTCCAACAGATTTTGTATCTGTGATCAACCTAGAAAACAGTGATGTAGTCAGATTTCGTTGTCATTTTAATGCAACCCATCTCGGCTTTAGGCCCACTGTGTCTAACCTTTCAAAAAATCTACTTTTTTCGTGATTGCGCACTACAGAATTACGCCTTCTTCGTCTAGGCTAAACTTCAAACTTCAACCGTATAATGAATTTCGTTAAAAAAAAACTATTTTTTTGAAAATTTTACATACAACAAAAAAATCTTTTTCGTTACTACTTCTGCATTTTTTAAAATTTTTAAAATACTTTCCTTGTTCCTTATAAATGTGCGTAACTTGAAGATCTAGTATTAAGTTTGGATTATTTATTATAATACAATTAAAAAGAATGAGGAAACTCTATGCCAATGATTTAGCAGCGGTTTTTATGATATTCGGTGAATATTTATCTATTTGGTTTTAAATTAAAACTTGACTGCTCGCTCTCATGATGACAACAAAAATTGAGATAATTCCGGCAATTATACGTGAAAAAATGAAAAAAATTTTTTTTCAAATTTACAAAAAAACATTCAAAAAATCGAAAAAAAATTTTTTTCCCCGTGTATTGCCAAAAACCTTTTCCAGCCTCATTATACTACAAACGACAATGAATGCAATTGAAAAATTCTGGCAATTACGTGAAAAAGGAAAAATAAACATTTTTTTCGAATTTACAAAAAAAATCAAAAAAAAAATTTTTTTTTCCCTGTATCGCCAAAAACCTTTTTCTGGCCTCATTATCTACAAACGACAATGATGCAATTGAAATTTATACAATCAACCATAACATTTTCGAGATTTTACTTCGGACATACGTACATACACACACACACACACAACACACACACACACACCCACACACACACACGAGATTCGAGTCTGTAGATCGAAGCAGGCAAGACGTGTTCTGCTCGTGCTCCGGTATTCTCGAACTTTTACGAAGTCATACATTGAATCAAAGTGATGTGTAGGTGCTGCGTTCACGGTGACGTGCCGCGTCTGTGCATGTGTGTGTGCCGCCCCGCTGCTGTGTGTGCAGCTGTGGCAAGCTATACTGCGTCGTGTGTCAGTATACGAGTGCCATAGGTGTTCCCGCGCTCAGTACTATCGGTGTGAGCCGCGCGTGCTGTGTGTGCGTGCTTCGCGCCGCGGTGCCGGTGCCTGTACTGTTGGGCACTGGCGTGGAGTAGGTAGCTATGCTCGACGGGCAGCAGGGCGGCAGGCGCCTACGCCGGCGGATCGTACCTCAATCAAGAGCCGTACGAAAATGGTTCTCGCTGGTGATGCCGACGAAGAGAGGGTCCCCGCCGGAGATGATTGCAGCGGCGACCACGAGCATAATCTTAGCGCCCCTCTACTGACGGCCAAGGATGCTCCGCTCCCGTCACCCGATTTTGCGACCGGGAGCTGCGAAGAGAAGTGGACGCGTATAGATGGACTGGTGAGAGGTCTTGCCGCCTTCATCGAGGGCAGGGGCAACCTACACCGTGAGGTGACCAGGTACACCCAGAGCCTAGTCCAGGCCGTCTTGGCCCTCAATAAGACGAAGAAGAGTCTGGAACCGGCTCGTCCCTCTACCGCGGACAAGGCGGTCGGCACGCCTCCGATGTTCGCGGGTGGTATGAGCAGCAAGCGGCCTGCACAGTCGCCGCCCGCGGCTCGCGCAGCGCCCAAGCGCCACACCGCGACGGCCGCATCCAGGAAATTGGACGAGAACAACAACGAGGCCGTTGACCAAGACGGATTTTCCTCGTCGACCGTCGACGTCGGCGCCAGCGTTGCCAGCCAGCAGCAGCAGATGAAACTGTTTGCACTCGGCAGCAGCCGAAGCCACGGCCGACGACGCGTAAGGTTCACCATCGACCGGACGCGATCGTCATCAGAGCGAGGGATGCATCCACCTATGCCAACATCCTGCGTAAGCTCAGGTCGGAGCAGACGTTGCAACAATCAGTCGGGAGCAGCGTCCAAAGCATCAGACGCAGTGCTGCTGGTGCCCTGGTGCTGCAACTTCGAAGAGGCGTAGACAACGCCTCCTATCTCGGCGCGGAGGTTGGCAGGGTTCTCGGTGACGAGGCCACTGCCAGCGCCATACAGCACACAACCATGATCGAGATCAGGGACCTCGACGAGTGTGCCACCAAGAAGGAGATCGCCGAAGAGCTGGGCAAATCGCTGGGTGCTCCGCATCTCAACGAAGAGGTAGTCAAGACGCTGCGGAAGGCGTACGCGGGAACGCAGGCGGCTGTCGCAGCGCTGCCGGATGACTTGGCCGCCAAGGCGCTGAAACTCGGCCACATACGGATTGGCTGGGTAAACTGCCGCATCCGTGGTCGCGAGGATGCCTGCGCTGCTACCGCTGCTGGAGCCCCGGCCACGTCTCGGCCCGCTGTACGGGGCCTGATCGCTCGGCGCACTGCTTCCGATGCGGAAAAACAGGCCATCGGATAAAGGATTGTAGCAACAAGCCAGCGTGCGTATTTTGTCAGGAGCAAGGCGCTGCCCACGACCATGGTCCACAAGCCAGTACTGTCCTCTCGCACAGAAGTCCAACCAAGTCCGTCGATGATGAGGATCTTACAGCTAAACCTCAACCACTGCAGGGCGGCCCAGGACCTCCTGAGTCAAACCATTCTCGAGCAAAACATCAACGTGGCCGTATTGTGTGATCAGTACAAGAACCTTGATCCACCATACTGGCTAACTGATGCCAACAGCCAAGCCGCGATCTGGGTGCATGGTGGATGCCTGTTGCAGGAGCGCCCAGCAAGAGCGCGCCCTTTTTTCACCTGGGCCCGAATCAACGGTATCTATTTTTTCAGCGTCTACGCACCACCAAGACTCGCTGATGCGGAATTTTCCGCCCTCCTCACCAACATCATCGAGGAAGCCAGGGACAAGAGGCCGCTCATCGTCGCGGGTGATTTTAACGCCTGGTCAACGGAGTGGGGATGCCGTGTAACGAGACGGCGCGCCACCGCTCTCCTTGACGCGTTTGCCGCCCTTGAAGCCGTACTCCTAACACCGGAGATATGCCAACATTCACCGGTCCACTGGGCTACTCGGTCGTCGACCTCACCTTCGCCAGCGATACACTCGCTCCCCAAATTACATCATGGGCCGTAAGCGAGCTCTACACGCTCAGCGACCACCAGGCCATCGTGTACGAGATAAAGACCGCCAGACCGCCTAGACCTTCGACGCGCCAAAGCTCCAAGTGGAATGCCCGCACTCTTGACATAGAGTGTCTCTCAGTTATGATGGCCGGGACCGCGATACCTCCCGGACCCGCAGAAGAGATGGCAACGAGCCTCATGGCTGCCATTACCAGTGCATGTGACGCGTCTATGACCAAGAGTGGTGGACGACGCCGTCGTGGCGCAGTCTACTGGTGGACAAGCGAGATCGCCGACCTTCGGCGCTCATGTCTGCGAGCGCGAAGGCTTGCCCAGAGAGCGCACGGTCGGCCAATGAAGACGCCTGCCGAGCGAGCTATGCCTCCGCAAGACGTCTCCTGCGCGCTGCTATCAAGACCAGCAAGCGCCTATGCTGGAACAAACTGTGCAACGAGGTCAATGAGGACGTGTGGGGCAAACCGTACGAGACGGTCATGTCCCGCCTCAGAGGTCCGAGAGTAAATTCTCCGAGCTCTCCGTCAATGGTGCGCCGCATAGTGGCTGCCCTCTTCCCCCACGTGCCTGACGAGCCAGCTCCGCCACCACCACTCCAAGCAGGAGCAATTGTACCGGCCGTCACTCTGGAAGAGCTACGAGGAGCATGCAGGAGGATCAAGGACCACACTGCGCCTGGGCCGGACGGAGTACCGAACTCCGCTATCAAAATCGCCATCGACACGCACCCTGACATCTTCATGCAGGTGTACACGGTATGCCTGCGCACCGGTGTCTTCCCCGTGCTGGAAACGACAGAGGCTAGTCCTACTGCCAAAGCCAGGCAAGCCCCCCGAGAACCATCGTCGTACAGGCCGCTCTGCATGCTCGACACAGCGGGCAAGATTCTGGAAAGAATCATCTGCGACCGCCTCGAAGCCATCACCGAGAGCCCTGAGGGCCTCTCGGACCGCCAGTACGGCTTCCGGAAGGGACGATCGACGATCAACGCCATCGAGAACGTCATCGCTACCGCTCGAGAGGCTGTCGCGGGCAAAGATGGAACGCGACACCAAAAAACTGCGCCGTCGTGACCCTCGACGTGAGAAACGCGTTTAACTCGGCTAGGTGGAACAGCATCCACGCCGCGCTGCGCCGGATGCGCACGCCTGAGTACCTGCTGAGAATAATCAGCAGCTACCTCTCAGCGAGAGTCCTCGACTACGACACGGACGACGGGCCAGAGTCCTACAGAGTCACAGCAGGCGTTCCGCAAGGATCGGTCTTGGGGCCCATCCTGTGGAACGTCATGTACGACGCTGTCCTGCGCCTCAACTTCACAGGCAACGAAGAATCGTAGGCTTCGCGGACGACATCGCCCTGGTGGCCGTTGCCAAGCACCTGTGGCAGATCGAGTACGATCTGAGCGCTGCTATCGAGCTGGTGCGCGACACGCTTCACGAGCTCAGCCTTTGTAACGGCTGACCACAAGACCGAGGCCCTACTGATCACTAGTAGGAAGAAAATGGAGAACATCACCATCACAGTCGGCGACTGCAGCATAAGGTCGTCCCCCTGCATCCGCTACCTGGGCCTACACATCGACTCCAGGCTAAGGTTCGACCAACATCTCCGAATCGTCAGCGAAAAGGCAGCAAGAGTGGCGGGAGCCCTCGCGAAGATCATGCCCAACACCGGTGGGCCCAGAAGTAGCCGACGAGAACTCTACGCTCGCGTCGTCGACTCTATCCTCCTGTATGGAGCGCCCATCTGGAGATGTGCGACGGAGACGGAGGCCTACATCCGTCAAGCGGAGGCCGTGCATCGACGAGCCTGCCTGCGCGTGATCAGCGGGCGACCACACGTCTCTTTCGACGCGACGTACGTGATAGCTGGCGTACCGCCGCTGGCCCTGCTGGCGGACGAGCGAGCGCGAATATACCAGCGCCGCCCGGAGGACGTCAAGGAGGAAGAAAGAAGAGAAACGCTGAGGAGGTGGCAGGACCGATGGGATCGGGCCCCAAAAGGCCGATGGACACACAGGCTGATTCCGAAGATCGCAGAATGGGTAGAGAGGGGACATGGAGAAGTGGACTACCATCTCACACAACTCCTGTCCGGGCATGGCTACTTCAGAAGCCATAGCCAGCGCTACGATAACACCCTTAGCGCTCTCTGCCCAGCCTGCCCTACCACAATCGAAGACGTGGAGAATGTGTTCTTTCGCTGCCCGCGATTCCACGAAGAGAGGGAGAGACTCCAACAAGTCCTCTAAGAAGAAATCGAGCCTGAAAACACCGTCAGGCTCATGCTCGAAACCACAGGAAATTGGATGGCGTTAGCGTCTTTCGCGCAATCAGTCGTCTCCAGACTGAGGCAAGAGGCACAAGAGGCGCAAGAGCGATCCAGACGATGCTGTAAGAAGAAGACGATGCTTCTGGTTCCCGAACCCCTAATCACAATAAGGTGGACGGGGGATGTACGGAAAAGACACAGATGTAGCAGAGAAGCTCTATAGAGTCCCCACCGAAGTAATGTTGAACGACGACGACGTGGGCATAGAGCACGCGCTGGCTACTTCTGGGCCCACCGGTGTTGGGCATGATCTTCGCGAGGGCTCCAGCCACTCTTGCTGCCTTTTCGCTGACGGTTCGGAGATGTTGGTCGAACCTCAGCCTGGAGATGGTAGGCCCAGGTAGCGGATGCAGGGGGACGACCTTATGCTGCAGTCGCCGACTGTGATGGTGATGTTCTCCATTTTCTTCTTGCTAGTGATCAGTAGGGCCTCGGTCTTATGGTCAGCCGTTACTAGGCCGAGCTCGTGAAGCGCGCATCGGACCTGCTCGATGGCAGAGCTTAGATCGTATTCGATCTGCCACGGCTGCTCGGCCACGGCCACCAAAGCGATGTCGTCAGCGAAGCCGACAATCTTTACGTTGCCTCCGAAGTTCAGCGCAGAACGGTGTCGTACATGACGTTCCACAGGATGGGCCCCAGGACAGATCCTTGCGGAAACGCCTGCTGACTCTGTAGGACACTGATCCGTCGTCCGTATTGTAGTCAAGCACCCTTGCCGAGAGATAGCTGCTGACTATTCTCAGCAGGTACTCTGGCGTGCGCATTCAGCGTAGCGAGGCGTTGATGTAGTTCTACCGAGCCGAATTAAACGCGTTCCTCACGTCAAGGGTTGACCACGGCGCAGTACTTCTTGGTGCCGCGGTTTCATCTCTTGCCCGATGGTCTCTCGGGCGTGTCGATGACGTTTCTCGATGGCGTTGATCGTCGATCGCCCCTTCCGAAAGCCGTACTGGTGATCGGAGAAGCCCCCGGGCTCTCAGTAGTGGCTTCGAAGTGGTCGCAGATGATTTTTTCGAGAATCTTGCCCACTGTGTCAAGCATACAGAGCGGCCTGTACGACGATGGTTCCTCGGGGGCTTGCCTGGCTTTGGCAGCAGGACAAGCCTCTTCCCTTTTCCAGCACGTTGGAAGACACCGGTCCGCAGGCACGCCGTGTACACCTGCAAGAAGATGCAGGGTACATGGCAATGGCGATCTTGATAGCGGAGTTTGGTACTCCGTCCGGCCCAGGCGCAGTGTGATCCTGATCCTCCCGCGTGTTCTTCGAAGTTCTTCAAGGGTGACGGCTGGTACAATTGCTCCTGCCTGGCGTGGTGGTAGCAGAGCTGGCTCGTCAGGCACGCGAGGGAAGAGGGCAGCCACTATGCGGTGCACCATGGACGGAGAGCTTGGTGAGTTTGCTCTCGGTCCTCTGAGACGGGACATGGCAGTCTTGTATGGTTTTCCCCATACGTCCTCGTTGACCTCATCACACAATTTGCTCCAGCATAGGCGCTTGCTCGTCTTAATAGCAGCGCGCAGGAGACGTCTTGCGGAGGCATAGCTCGCTTGGCAGGCGCCTTCATTCGGCCTACCACACGCTCTCCGGGCAAGCCTTCGCGCTCGCAGGCATGAGCGCCGAAGGTCGGCGATCTCCCCTGTCCACCAGTACACCGCGCAACGACGGCGTCGTCCACTTGTCTTGGCCATAGACGCGTCGCATGCACTAGTAATGGCGGTCATGAGCCTCGTTGCCATCTCCTCTGTGGGCCCGGGTGGAACCGCAGCATTGGCCATCATGACTGAGAGGGACTCTGAGTCGAGGGTGCCTGCGTTACACTTGCAGCTTTGGCGCGTCGAGGTCTAGGCGGTCTGACGGTCTCTAACTCAAACACGATGGCTTGATGGTCGCTATGCGTGTAGAGCTCGCTTACGGTCCATGATTGATTGATTGATTAATTGATTAAACAATTTTTATTCGACCTTGGGGTACAACCCTGACTGGCCGTAAAGCAACAATAATACACTAGTTGTATAAGTATAGTTTTAGTTCATTTTTATACTCTCATACTTATAATATAGAGAGTGTTATGTACAGATAGATCGCAAATGTCTTTTTGCAGTTTTAAATCGTATTACTTAAGAATTATAAATTGTAGCTTAATAAATAATTAATAATAATAATAATAACAATAGCAACGATAATAATAATAAGATACATATATAACAAATTATATACATCTATACTGTGACGATGTCACGGGCAACGAACTTGCCCGATGCAGAGTGAATGCCGCGTGTATAAGCGTGAGAGTTGCGACCGCCTGCAAGGTGAAGGAAGAGCCAAGCTCTTCTAACCTCCGCACACCGCGGCAGCGTAGGCACGTGCATTGCCGACCGAACAAACGGCTCGGCGACCAGCCGTAGCAGTAGCAGCGGCAGCAGCAGCAGTAGTAGGAGAGCAACGAAGCAGCGGAAGAAGCCACGTGAGGCGACGACGACGACCATTACGATTATTATCACGTACGCGGCCGCACGCATAGGCAGAGCAGTTTTTCGAGGCTAAAAAATGCGAACTTGTACGTGATCGTGCGATTACGCGAATAAAGTCCGAGGCTAAAAAGCGATTATTGAGTGCACGCAGGAAACGAGTGCAGTGGCAGTGCCGTAGAGTGAGATTACACTCGTGGAAAGACCGTGCGGCAAACGCTGTCCAAGGCGAGATTCGCACAGCAGCAGCGGCGAGTCGTGCGCACGAGAGGAGGTTAAGGCGGCCGAACTCGACGACGATCATTACAGTCGCGTGCCACGTTGTGCTGTGTGTGTGTGCCCGCATATAATACGAGCCACGTCGTCGCGAGTGCCGAGGCGACATCACCGGCAGCCGCCGCACAAGCACGTTCAACGAGCGGATCCGGCCGACTGTCGAGACGCGGCGCCGATCCAAATTTTTGCGAGACTTGGACATAACCGCAAACCAGCAGCAGACGCCCGGCAGGCATGGCATCGCGGAGCAACGCCAACGACATCGTAAGCTAATAGCATCACATTGTATGTAGTCACTTGGTCGGTCGTGTATGCGAGTGTGTGGTATGGTATGTGTTGCGTGTGTATGAAAATCGCGAGAGAACGTAGCATTGTCGTATGTTATTGCGTGCGTACGGAGAATCGCGCGAAGTAGAATAGTAAATTGTATGTCGTTTTCTGCGTACGAGCAGATATCGCGGTGTAAAGTAAAGTCGATAATGTGTTTCATCGTCACGCAGTGAAAGTCGTCCGAGGCGAGCAAGTCGCTATTACGTCGCACGCGTACCGACATCGGAAAGCACCATCTTTGTACATCGCCGTGCCCGTTCGCACGAAGTCGCGGAGCCGTCGTAGGCCGAGCGGTGCGAAGTCACTTCCGCGTAGTAGCTAAGAGAGCGTCACGAAAACGGGATTCGAACAGAGCACGTGTTGTGACTCTGTACTTCCCCTTGGACTTTCGCGAGCGAACGCACGTGGCATTAGGCTTCGTCTACAGTGGAACGGAGACGCGCGAGTGCAAGTGCGCGGCACGATATCGGGATTCGAGCCGAGGTCGTATTGTGACTCGACAGTATCCCCTTGGACTTTACTGCGCGAGTACCCTTATGGTAATGTGACGTCACTAACGCAATTATTGAGACTTTTTCTTGTAAATAAAAATACAATCGAATCGTAATCGAGTATTGATTGGTAAATCATAGCATAATAATAACTTGACTTGGAATAATAAATTAAGTAAATTTGATTTAACCTAACCCCCTATTGTGCTTATTTCGCGGACCTTTTCCGAATTTTCAGCAACGAATTGCCGACGCTCGAGGCACACTTGGTGGAAGGCTTGACCCCCTTTTGAGGTAAGACGACCAGGTAGGCTAACCGGAGCCTCAGTAAATAAATTATACGACTGCAGGGCGAGCATAGGCTAAGACCCAAACCCACGCACGTCGCAATGGCGCCCAACGTGGGGCCCACGGGGCCTTATTAATCGACTGACCTGTTGTACAATGTATTATGGAGGGGCGTAGATAGAGTAGGCTTGAGAATTTGCGGGTTTTAAGCCGAGCCGTGACGGTCAGTGACCGGTCTCAGGCTGTCGTCTTGCGTAGAGCGACTACGTTTCAAACTTATCGTGGCCCTGAAAAGGGCCGATTGTTTGCTGTGGTCGCCTAGAAGCGTCTCCTCTGCAACCTTCTCAACTCTGCTTCCCTTCTAGCAGAGGCTGGCCTTGATGGTGAAGAACGAGAGTCACGAGGAGATCGTGGCTCGGCCTTTGGCTTTGGCAATCGTTGAGCCGGGCAGAGAGAGATGGCTGGCTTCAGTAGTTGGGGGGTTCGTTGGTGAGTGGCGACGTATTCGTCGAGTGCGCTGGCTGAGCGTGGCAGCGTGTTTTGAGCTGCCTTTTTAGCGGCCGTGACTTCCCACTGCGGCGGCCTAACCGGAGGTACCGTGACCTTTGTTAGGTTGTGCTGCCTCTGACACGTCCTCTCGTCCGAAGACAATGGCGTAGTGACGGTCAGAAGTGGGAGGTTAGGTGATGTCGTGGGCTGGAGTGGTAGAGGTGCGACCTCAAGAAGGACGGCCGGCTCAGGCTCTGCGTCAGTGACTCTCCGCTTAATTTTCCGCTGCCACGGAAATGAACAAGGCCCTGGCAAGGGTAGATAAGGCCAGGTGTGGAGAGATTTGCACGAGCTGTTGGTGTAGGTTGACCCTGGCCGAGAAGCTAGGCGACGAACGAAGCTCTTGACTCGCTCAATGGTGTGCTGACGGTATTTGACGAGATCTTCGCCTCTTGGCACGGCTCGTATGACGCAGAGCTGTTCCAGGACGCCCGACACGAATGGTGACCTCGGCGTAGGACCTGGGCCCTCCTCTTTTGTCTTTGGATTGGCGCCGTGACCGAGTACCCTTCCTGGGCTGGAGCAATCGGAGGCGAGACAAAAGAAGGTTCGAGCTAGAGTCCACTACTTTTCTGCTTTGACTTTGTACAGTCGAGCAGTCAAAAGTAGTTGACAAAAGTTCGCTCACTTTTCTGTCTCAACTTGTGCAAGTCGATCAGTTAAAAGTTGGTAGACAAAGTCGATCCACTTTTCCGATCTCACTTGCAGCAAGTCGAACAGTCAAAAGCTGCTTGAGTTTTGGTCGAGAGGCACTTATACTTGTACTCTAAACTCGACCTTTTCTCTTGCGGGTACGACTTTTCGGTGGCGCCACGCCACCTGGCGGCCGAGTCGGAAGCTTGAAAAGTGAAAAGTGGGGAAAGGTAGTGAAATGACGAGGCGAGTATTTTTGTAGTTTGACCAAGTTCGCTATTGAAATATCTCCCTAGGTCGAAACTCTCAATACCTCGTTGTCGCGAATGCGAGAACGAGAGTCGATGTGCTCTGGCCGGCGGCCGAGAGACGACTTCCATGCTTGGCCGGACGCCTCGCTTATATAGTAAGCAAGAGCGCGCTGATTGGCCGTCGGCGCAAGGTGGGGACGAGTGCAGCAGTGCACGTCGTTTGAGTGGGGACGCACGCAGTGGTCTCGTTTACTGAGTGGGGATAACAGACCCAATTTGAAGTGAAATTTCTTTGAGCGAGAATTTTCTCAAAAATTTCCACCAAGTGTCGAGCTGAATTTTGGAATTGTTCGCGTGCGTATCGAAGTGAGTGAGTGTGAAACACGCCGACCAAGACGAGATTGTAAGTAGTATTAAGGATTGATTATAGAAATTGTATTTACTCATAGGGCCTTGGACTTGCGATCGCGAACGCGTGCCCTATTGAGTTGTTGATTTATTGAAGTACCGATTTTATAACAATCAATTCAGCAAGCTCATTCTCATTTTCATTCATTTGCACATTTTCACACGATTTTATTTGGTGACCCGTACCCCTAAGAATTCCCGTGGCTAGGTTGTTTCATTTCAGCTATCAGGAACCGAACCTTAGTTGGTACTCAGCTGTCGGCAGGAAAGGCAGACAGATAATAGCCAAATTAATCAGATAATTGCACTTGGACGAGAATCGAGATTCGAGCCTACCAGAGGTGATCCAATACTCAGCGAGTACCACCAGACGATTAGGTACAACGGCTTAGGTAACGCCGTTTCCTTATTTAAGATTTTTGATAGTAACGTTTGAACTTTAGCTTTCCCGATTTGACCCGAAGTAGTATCCTTGGTTAGTTTTCCGTGACTCAAAATCCGCGAAGATGAATGTACCCGAGACTTGGGTGCAAGCGACATCGCGCTTGTCGACACCGTTAGGACGATGCCTTCGTAAGCTCGTCCGAGAGGTTACACTATGTCCTCGTGAGGTCGTCGTTGATAATTGTGTGCAATGGGCCTCAATTACAAAGGCCTCGAGGCAGTGATCCGCGATCGATTGGTTCGCGCCGAAGCGAAGCTCGAATTCCCCGACGAAGATTCCTTGGATCGAGATGTACGATGAGGTACCCGACGCAGTAGCTTTCGAAAAAGTAGGTCAGCGAGTGCTAAGTGAGAAGCTCGGAGGGAAATCAATGACGATAGATTCGATCAAGAGCTTGGGCCAAGAGCCAAAAGAAGATTATGGGCTCAAGAAATCCAGAACACACTCGAGACAGCACGGCAGATAGATGACGAAAGTGGGGCAGTATACACCCGTGTCCACGAAGGAGTTCACACTATGACCACCTGTTCTACGACTACGACTACGACCAGGACGGCAGCGACTGCCACCGGAACGACCCTTGGACCATTCTCGACCACAACGGCGTGGGCGCCGAGTGCAACTTGGAGACCAAGCCTACCACCGATGTGGCAACCTGGCATAGAGAGCGCGGCGGCTACGAGCTCGACACCAGCAACTTCGACAAGTTGCATGTTTCCGGGCCTACCGCCGAGCTACATGAATTGGCCGCAATTTGTGCCGATGGCACCAATCAGTCGCAGTGCAATCGATGCAGCCTTCGGAGCACCGTCCTTGGAGAATACCGAAAAAGACAGACAACAACAGCGCCAAGAAGCACCCGTAGAGTCACCGTCAAAGAAGTGACCTGCCGAAAAACCGGACAAAGGTTGAACCGCCCTTGGACAAGTCGTTGTCGACTACTCATACCGAGTCGAAGGCAAAGCCAACGAAGAAGTCGAAGACCTTGGTACGCTACGACTCATCATCCAGCAGCTCGTCATCATCGTCCGAGTCATCGTCAGACTCGTCATCGAGCGACTCGTCAAGCTCAGACTCCGATTCGTCGTCTGAATCTTCCTCGGACAGCTCAGATGATGAGAAGCCAAGAAGAAGAAGAAGACGAAGAAAACGAAGAAGAGCAAATCGAAACGTAAGACGAATGCGGCGTCACAGCCCAACGGTTGCCAGACAGTCAGAGCTTTGCAGAGCTGGCAAAATACCTTCGACGGCGACAACCGACTGGAAGCGAGGCGATTTCTTAAAGAATTAGAAACGTGCATGACTACGAACGATTTAAATGAGCAGTTAGTACTCAAGGCGTTATCGGCAGTTCTTAGCGGTCATGCGAGAACGTGGTACGACGACAACAGTCAGAATGGAAAAGCGATGGGATAGATTCAAGAAGGCTTTCACGAAGAAATACCTGAAGAAGATCGACGACGATGAGCTGCGCGAGGAACTTGATAAACCGGACGCAAGGTCCGGGCGAACTGATCAGTGACTTCGCCGATTGTTTCCTACACATCGTGCGTTTCATGAAGGAGAAACCCAAGAAGAAGAAGCTCACTGCGCTTCTTGAAAAATCTCCGAAGTGAGTATCGGCACTTCATCGCCCTCGGACACCCGAAGTCTATTAAGGCGGCCGTGAAACTCGGCAGAATTTGAAGGAATCAATGAAAGAGATCCAGTTTCGCGATCCTCCGCCTCGGAACCGAGTCCTACTCGCAGATGCAGCATTCAGCGGTAAAAAGATACAAGATGGCAGCGATGGCAGCAGTTGATAGTGAGGAAGAACCGACGCAAGTTCAAGCACAGAAATCACCGAATACGACAAACCAAGCAAGAAAGAACAGTCCAAGGTTAGAATCACAAGGTAAGGTAAGTCTGTCGCAAGTAACGAAGATAACAGCGTAATGAGACAGCTTCGCAAGTTAAGACGGTAGAAGAGACGGTAAAGACGCCCGAGCCGATAAACCCTTGGACGGAGGCAAATGGACAGTATTCGTGGCCACAGTATGCGATGAGTGCGATGCAGCTGGCTCCAGTCACGAGCCAGCCGATGGCACAACCGATGCAACTTGGACCGAATGTAGGCTGGCAGCAACCTATAGCGACAATGCCTCAATGGCCGAGACAGCCGGCTGGTCAGGGAGCTGTTCAACAGCCTTGGACAGGCCCACCACCGCAACCGAAGAACGAGCCAAACGTGGCGCGTACACCGCCTGCACAGCAAGGACGTACGAGCTTCACCGGCCCGTGCTTCCACTGCCAAGTACCTGGCCATCGAGCAGCGAACTGTCCGTCTCGAGTGTGCTACGGATGTAGACAACGTGGACACACTCGAAAGACATGCCGAAAGGTACCTCAGGAGGTCGCAGGCGCAGTGGCAATGGCGGCACCACGCATACAGTGTCAGCTGTGTGGCAATGAAGGTTATACCGTGCAGAACTGTCCGACTTGTGCCTCTCGTATCAAGCCTTTGGGAAACGCATAGATGGAGCTGTTGCAGGGTCAGCAGCAACCCCAGTAGTTGCGGAGACGAGAGAGAGTGCTGAGGAGAATCAAGCCTTGGACGACGAAGATGTGGAAGATTGCGAGCTCGTGTACATGCAGTATGACGAAGAGCCGGAAGACGACGACGCGGAAGAGTGTGGAAGTTTGGAGGAAGAGGAGATAGCTGTGGCAGAAGTGAAACAGGAAGATGAGGCGCAGTTATTTCCGGACGAAGTTGCAAGTGAAGTGGAGTATTCGAAGGGAAGCGTCGAGCGTCTGGTGGCGTGCCATGTTGCGAGAGCAGTGCAGGAAGAAGCATCGAGTTCGAGAAGTCTGGATTTGAACCAGCGCCCGTGTCTCTTGAAGGACGAAGAGGATCGAGATCAGCTGTTTCTTGATGTCCAAGGTGAAGCGATAATGCAACAGCCGATTGACCCACCGGCTGAATTCGCTGACGAGGCGGTCAAAATTGCCGGTCTGAGCAATGAGAACCGCCATCTTATAAAGATGTGCCTTGGACGGCAAGAGTATGTAGCTCTCTTAGACCCTGGAGCGACAGTGACAGCAATTTTGCCGAGAGTGGCAGAACAGTTTGCGGACAAGATTACAGGTAAGCGCGGTTATATTCAAGGTGGATCGGGAGGTTATGCAAGGATTGACGGTGAGTTGCCGATCACCTTTGAGATCGACGGGCAAAGCGCAAAGATAAACGCTAGGATTTGCGGTACGTTAAGACACGATGTTGTCCTTGGAATGGATTTTATACTCGAATTTGACGTTGACATCCGTGGAGGTAGATACCTTTGGCGAGTGAAGGAGGGCCCTTGGCATTCATCACGCCCGTCCGAGGAAGAAGGTAAGCCATTATTATTTGCAGAATGCGCTGGAATTTCGTTGTGTGAAGAGGAAGAGATAGACACCTTGGACAGATTGGTAGCAAAGTACTTGCCTGAGGATAGCCCGAGCCCTGGACTAACTCACATGTCCGAGCACCACATTCGAGTGACAACAGGTACACCAGTACGACATCATCCTCGAAGAATTTCTCCTCGTATGGAAGAGGTAGCTCGAGAGGAAGTAGAGAAGCTGGCCAAGCAAGGTTTCATCGAACCCTCAGCCAGCGACTGGTGTAGTGCCCCGGTAATCGTACGCAAGTTAGATGGCGGATACCGCTTTTGCATCGACTACCGGGACCTCAACAAGGTAACTGTCCAAGATCAGTATCCCATTCCAAACATGGACGGGATACTTGATAAATTGAGGAAAGCTCGCTACTTGTCCAAGATCGATCTCAAGAACGCCTATCACCAGATTCCTATGGAAGAGCATAGCAAGCGCTATACCGCTTTTGCTGTTCCGGGATCTGGACTATGGCAGTATACGAGAATGCCCTTTGGACTGTGCAATGCACCTCGGACATTCCAACGCTTGATTGATGCGTTATTTGGCCCGCAATACGAGCCAAATATCTTCGGATACCTCGACGACATCATCGTGGCGACTGACACTTTCGAAGAACACCTGAAGTGGCTGGAAGTAGTGTTGACGAAGCTAAGAGAAGCAGGTCTTGCAGTAAATCGCAAGAAGTGCGAATTTTGCTGTAAGCAACTCACCTACCTAGGATTCCTGCTCGACGACCAAGGCCTGAGACCTGATCCGGAGAGAGTAGCCCCAGTGCTGAACTATCCTCCACCTCGCAACCTCAAAGAACTAAGAAGGTTCCTTGGTTGCGTGTCATGGTACTCTCGATTTATTGAGATGGAGTCAAGCATAAAAATGCCACTCCTCTCGCTGACGAAGAAGCCTTTCCGAGTGCAGAGCGATGCAAGCGCATACGCTATCGGTGCTGTGCTGACTCAGGAGCATGACGATGGTGAACACCCGATCGTGTACATCAGTCGTGTCCTGAGCTCAGCGGAGCGTAATTATTCGACCACGGAGCGTGAGTGCTTGGCCTTGTATGGGCGGTGAAGAAGTTCCGTCCATACCTCGAAGGTTATCAATTCACGGTAATCACCGACCATTCAGCACTCAAGAGTCTCCAGACGTCGAAAGAACCGGCAGGACGTTTAGCCAGATGGGCCTTGGAACTCCAGCATTGGAACTTCACCATCGAGCATCGTAAGGCACGCAGATGAAGGTGCCGGATTTCTTGTCGAGAATGGCAGACGAAGAAGAAGAAATGGCAGCTTTTGAGACCATAGAAGACCCTTGGTATTTGACACGAATGCAAGAAGTGCAGGAGATGCCGAAGAAGTTTGGCTCATGGCGAGTCGAGAATGGCATCCTCTATAGACATCGCGAAGATCCCCTACTAGACCCAATAGACGGAGGAACTGAGGCGTGGAGAATGGTAGTTCCCGTGGAGCATCGCGCACGTATTTTGTCCGAGGCGCATGAAGAACGGTCAGCAGGACACCTTGGACAGCAGAAGACCTATGATCGTGTCGCGAGAGATTATTACTGGCCTGGAATGTGGCATGATGTTCGTGAGTATGTGAGGGATTGCGAACTTTGTCAAAGGCACAAAGTGCCGCAGACAGGACCGCAAGGTACCCTTGGACGAAGAGTCGTGGAACGACCGTGGGCCGTGGTAGCTGCCGACATGATGGAGTTGCCACTTAGCCTGAACGGTCATAAGTACGTCTTGGTATTTCAGGACCTATTTACGCGCTACTTGGAGTTCAAGCCCCTCAAGAAAGCAAACGGCCAGGCAGTAATCGATGCTTTGGAAGAACTGATATTCTTCAGGTGGGACGTACCAGATTATTTGCTGACTGACAATGGACGAGAGTTCAAGAACAAGGCCTTGGACTCCTTCTTGAGCGACTTTGGCGTTAAGCACGTCACGACACCGCCTTATCACCCGGCTGCGAACCCCGTTGAGCGTTCCAACCGAACTTTGAAAACGGTGTTTTCGATGTACTGCCAGCCAGACCATCGGGAGTGGGATCTCCATCTGCACGAGTTGAGGCAGGCTATTAATACAGCGGTGAATGCGACTACTAGAGTATCGGCGTACCTCAACTTCGGCAGACATCCGCAACAACCGAAAAGCCTTCGACGAGAAGTCGAAGAGCGAGGTCCGAAAGTCGAATTGAGTCCAGAGATTTGGAAAGATCGCGTAAAGCGCTTGGACGCGCTGAGGGATCGCGTTGCGCGCTTTTGACCAAGCGCATGAGAAACAGAAGCGCCACTTTGACAAAGGTAGAGTCCGAGTAAGCTTTCAGGTGGGGGATTGGGTGAAACGAAGAACGCACCCTCTGTCGGACGGTAAAAGAGGATTCTCCGCCAAATGGCGCAGAAACTCGAAGGTCCGTATCAGATTGCTGAGGTCCTCGGACCCGAGACTTACCGACTCCAAACAGATTCGCGTAAAGACGATAAGGTTCACGTAGAACATCTTTTCCGTAGCGCTCCCCCGCGAAAAGCCCGTAATGACCCCAAACCGTCGTCCGCGTAAACGCGTCCTAGCCAAAGTCCAAGGCCCGTAGGCAAAATAGAGCGCGAATTGACCCAATTTTGACTTAATTTGTTTCAGGAGGCGATGAGCAACGACGAGCAGACGGAGTTGGAGCGGCAATCCGCCCGGGACTGGGCTCGACAGGAGTTCCAGCGAGTGTTCGTTGAGTCAAACGAGACTCGCGAGTCGGAAACGACTCCGAGGCTGGACGAGGAGTGCTTGCAAAGCCTCGCCAGAATCGCGGAAAGAGATCCGCAGCTTTTCCGGATCTTGGCGTCGCCGGAGGTACGCAATTATGTGTCCGCGCGCTGTTCTCCGCCTAGTGCCTTGGAAAATCTGCTTCTCACGCCGACTCAAGCCACAGCCGAGGCAACGGTCGAAGCCGAAGCGGCACCCCAGGTGCCTGAGAACGCCGCAAGAGCTGCACCCGATGAACAGAGCTCCCAGGGCGAGGCTGCTGCTGTCTCCGAGGAGACAGAAGAGCCAGAGATACGGCTAACTGGCTCGCTCTTCGGCGACCTTAAGCCGATGCCCACGGACGAGCTGGACCCGCCATTACGCGCATGCTTTAATTGCCGTGGCATGGGTCACCAGCACGGGGAGTGTCCACGGCCCCCGGCGGAAGAACGTCTGCTGGAACTGTGGTCGGGACGGGCAGGCGATGGACCGCTGTCCTAGATGCAGGGAGGCATACTTCCGCTGGAAAGGTCAGAGGCAGGATCCGGAGAGGTCGGTAAGGGCCCAGAACCGGCATGGCAACTACGAGCCCATGCCACCAGAGATTCTGCTTCAGCCACGCTCCGGAGAGTCACCACATGACCACTTCGAGCGCCTGAAGAGGCACCTGGTTGGCCGAGACCCCGACCTCCGTGACAGAGTTTTCCGGCGATACTTCCCGCGCGGCCCACCCAATGCTCCCTCAGAGCGAATGGGCAAGGTTAGGAACCCCAAGTCCACATACTATTATCACCCATACCGCCGCGGACATGATTACTAATGTTTTACTCTGTTCTAGGATCCGCAGCGGGACTTGGACTAGTGGAGTTACCACCTTGGACTTCGCGCGCGCGATACTCGCTGCCGTGATTATTTATCTTATTCTAATTTCACATGTTCCTTTATTTCTAGTTTTAGGTTATAATGAGGTCGAAGACCCATGTGATCAGGCATTGAAGCCAAGCATTTTTTTTGTTTAGAGTGTCCCGGGAGGACAGTAGATTTACGCGGTGAAATAACCGAACGGCAATCAGGCCAAAGACTCGAATGAAGTTCTTTTTTTTAGTTTATTTGTAATTTGAGTTAGTTTTATTTGAGAGGCAATAAAGCCGAGTTTAATTTTGTTTTGGGCATTAGCCGTTAGTAGTCAGGTAGACAGCTCGGACTGTAACTGACCCGAGAGTATTAAGAAATACCATGTGCCTAATAGCGATTAGTAAAATAAGTCCGTAAGTTAGGGCAAAGTAGCCCGTCACGCAAAGTGAACCTTGGACAGTAGTCCATTTTGTTTTTTTCTGAGGCGAAGAACGCCGTTATTTTCATTTTTGTTCATTAATAAAGTTTGTTTATGCCATTCACACACATGCTTATACACTCATTCATCATTTACCCACCCTTATTGCTGAATTGATTGACAGGTACACCGATGGGAACGCTTGGTAAGTGCGGAACATGTCGCAGAGCGGTAGTTCCGACTTAGGGGGGGGGGGGGTATTGTGACGATGTCACGGGCAAACGAACTTGCCCGATGCAGAGTGAATGCCGCGTGTATAAGCGTGAGAGTTGCGACCGACCGTGCAGGGTGAAGGAAGAGCCAAGCTCTTCTAACCTCCGCACACCGCGGCAGCGTAGGCACGTGCATTGCCGACCGAACAAACGGCTCGGCGACCAGCCGTAGCAGTAGCAGCGGCAGCAGCAGCAGCAGTAGTAGGAGAGAACAACGAAGGCAGCGGAAGAAGCCACGTGAGGCGACGACGACGACCATTACGATTATTATCACGTACGCGGCCGCACGCATAGGCAGAGCAGTTTTTCGAGGCTAAAAAAGGGAGTGCGAACTTGTACGTGATCGTGCGATTACGCGAATAAAGTCCGAGGCTAAAAAGCGATTATTGAGTGCACGCAGGAACGAGTGCAGTGGCAGTGCGTGAGAGTGAGATTACACTCGTGGAAAAGACCGTGCGGCAAACGCTGTCCAAGGCGAGATTCGCACAGCAGCAGCGGCGAGTCGTGCGCACGAGAGGAGGTTAAGGCGGCCGAACTCGACGACGATCAGTTACAGTCGCGTGCCACGTTGTGCTGTGTGTGTGTGCCCGCATATAATACGAGCCACGTCGTCGCGAGTGCCGAGGCGACATCACCGGCAGCCGCCGCTCAAGCACGTTCAACGAGCAGATCCGGCCGACCGTCGAGACGCGGCGCCGATCCAAATTTTCTTCGAGACTTGGACATAACCGCAAATCAGCAGCAGATGCCCGGCAGGCATGGCATCGCGGAGCAACGCCAACGACATCGTAAGCTAATAGCATCACATTGTATTGTAGTCACTTGGTCGGTCGTGTATGCGAGTGTGTGGTATGGTATGTGTTGCGTGTGTATGAAAATCGCGAGAGAACGTAGCATTGTCGTATGTTATTGCGTGCGTACGGAGAATCGCGCGAAGTAGAATAGTAAATTGTATGTCGTTTTCTGCGTACGAGCAGATATCGCGGTGTAAAGTAAAGTCGATAATTGTGTGTTTCATCGTCACGCAGTGAAAGTCGTCCGAGGCGAGCAAGTCGCTATTACGTCGCACGCGTACCGACATCGGAAAGCAGCCATCTTTGTACATCGCCGTGCCCGTTCGCACGAAGTCGCGGAGCCGTCGTAGGCCGAGCGGTGCGAAGTCACTTCCGCGTAGTAGCTAAGAGAGCGTCACGAAAACGGGATTCGAACAGAGCACGTGTTGTGACTCTGTACTTCCCCTTGGACTTTCGCGAGCGAACGCACGTGGCATTAGGCTTCGTCTACAGTGGAACGGAGACGCGCGAGTGCAAGTGCGCGGCACGATATCGGGATTCGAGCCGAGGTCGTATTGTGACTCGACAGTATCCCCTTGGACTTTACTGCGCGAGTACCCTTATGGTAATGTGACGTCACTAACGCAATTATTGAGACTTTTTCTTGTAAATAAAAATACAATCGAATCGTAATCGAGTATTGATTGGTAAATCATAGCATAATAATTAACTTTGACTTGGAATAATAAATTAAGTAAATTTGATTTAACCTAACCCCCTATTGTGCTTATTTCGCGGACCTTTTCCGAATTTTCAGCAACGAATTGCCGACGCTCGAGGCACACTTGGTGGAAGGCTCGACCCCCTTTTGAGGTAAGACGACCAGGTAGGCTAACCGGAGCCTCAGTAAATAAATTATACGACTGCAGGGCGAGCATAGGCTAAGGCCCAAACCCACGCACGTCGCAATACATGCACAAGTTTACGTAGAGAGCACAGGTGTTACAACTCCAGATTTTCAATTATCGTTTTATTTATTTGTTTATTTATATATATATATATATATATATATCTATGAGCAGAGAGTGTGTGTGGCGATAATTAGGTGTCATCAATTTTTCTCTAGTGTAGATGATTGGGAGGGAGGGGGCGGGGACTATTGCTGCGCTGATGCATATACACACAGAATTTGATTTATTTTTTCTCAATATTAAGCGTGAGTTTAAACCGAGGCGATCAATCTCGTGAGTTGAAGTAAAAAAAAAAATGAATTCAGAAAGTCAATTACTTATTTCTTTAAGTGATAACGAGGTTGAAAATGTTTTGCAACAATTTGACTATAATTTTAATCAGCCATCCACCAGCACACCAGAAGACATATTTGCCGGTATCGATGAGTGGGTGGAATCAGACGATAGCGTTCAAATCGTGTTTGATTCACATACATTATCAACAAATGTGAGTGAGAATTATAGTCAATTTAAGAAAAATCTACAATCCATCAAACAGAGTAGTGTGAGTGATGTAAACAAAGGAAGAAGCATTATTACAAATATTCAGCATGGAATATTTGTTGAAAAGACAGCTGATGGTGAATTTATTGCATTAAAAAATCCCTCATTAAGAGAAGAGATGATGGAGCAAGGTGGTGATCACGCATCGCAAAGGGGTGCATCATCCACACAAAGTAACGAAACAGCGGCAGTCTCCGAGCCACATGATAGAAACTGGTGAGTTATAACTTTTTTTTTTCATAAAATTTGCATTTATTTTTCATAAAATTTGTATTTTATTTTTCATAAAATTTGTATTTTATTTCTCATGCACTGAAAGGCGAGCTCGAGAGGCAAGTTTTAGAAATGTTAAAATCAAATATAATTGAGCCGTCGGGATCGCCGTATAGATCGAACATATTTCTTGTTCCGAAAACGCCCGATAAAGCAGGTAACAAACGTTACAGATTAGTTGTTGATTTTAGGGCTTTAAATGAAAAAACAATACCAGACCGCTACCCACTGCCAAATATACTAGATATAATTGATCAAGTGGGAGGCGCAAAATATTTCAGCACGATCGATTTATCTAACGGGTTTTATCAATGTACGCTTAGAGAAGAAGATAGACATAAAACCGCGTTTTCCACTAATTTTGGGTTGTTCCATTTCCGCAATCTCCCTATGGGACTTTGCAATAGCCCCGCGACCTTCCAAAGGGCCATGGATAAGGCATTCGAAGGGATGCAAGGGCGAGAAATTTTACTTTATTTGGACGACGCAGTAATTTTTGGGAAAACAATTGAGGAGCATAATGACAAGCTTAGACGATTTTTAGAACGAGCGCGTAAATACAACTTGAAATTGCAACCGAAAAAGTGCGTATTTTGCAAACCGGAAGTAACTTACTTAGGTCACGTACTGAACAGTGAAGGAGTATTGTGTGACCCACGAAAGCTAGACGCGATAAGAAAATTTCCTACACCGAAGACAGTTAAAAATATTCGTCAATTTCTCGGACTCGCGGGCTACTATAGAAGATTTATTAAAAATTTTGCAGGCATAGTGTCAGAGGGCCTTTCTCCATGGCGCAATCAGCGCGAGGCCCGAGGCGTCCCTGAGTTCCCCCAGGCACCGCATGAGTGCGTACGAGATTGATGCCTGCGCTGCGATCGCACATCACGCGCTCATGTCGATGCCTGTCCGACTGCTACTTACTCTAGTTAGCCCTTGGTCGAGCGAACACGCTCCGCGCTACTTTAACCAAAAGTGTATCTTTTCGAGTTATTATAAACATAGAAATTATTATATTTCGAGTCTCGAGTTCGTCGATGAAATAAAGTGTTAATTCAATATATAAATAGTGCCTCTCAACAATCATTTGCAATCCTGCCCGACATTATTCCACAGCTCCAACAGGTTATTGGCCCGGCACGCGAGTGTTTGAGCAGTGTTTGCAAAAAAAAAAAAAAAAACAACTGAAATTGTGTGTAGAGTGCAATAAATTTTTTCGAGTGCCATAGAAGTAATCGAGGTTTAAGATGTCAGACATCGGGAGCCAAAGAGTAAGTGTTTTAATATACGAGTTTTATCGAGCACGAATAAAAAAAATTACACCGTGTCGCGAAATCTTTTGTCTTTCGTGAGTGCTACAAAAAAATTGAAGTTCTGAAAGTCGTACAGAACGATCGAGTCACGTTAAAAATCATCGAAGTACACGACATTAGAGCCATTCGATTCGAAAAACGAAACATTAATTTCGCGAGTACTGAAACGCCTCTCTTTTAGCAATTTTTTTTTTTTCGAGTTGAAGCAAGCGAGCATACGCGCCATTACAGACGTCTTGCGCATACCGAGAAAAGACGTAGAAAACTCGGCCGGCGCGCAGCACGTGTGAAACGAGTCGCAACGTGCGCAGTCAAAGTACATCGCCCCGCTCTCGGCTGTTCTTCTTTGCGCGAGTCTTCTACGCTTTGCACACAAAGTCAGCCATCTTGTGTAGCAAGCGAGAAGAAGGCCACGGGCCGCGCGGGGAAGAAGACGCGCTTGGCGGGAAGACGTGTGCGAGAGAGCTTAAGACGCGCGCGGTGAACAAAATAAGCAGCAGCGCGAGTGTCCCCATCGCCCGCGTCACGATACATGTATAGTGCGGTGCACTTACGTGTGTACGACCCGAGCAGACAACATACACTCGCGCGTAGATGATCGAATGCTCGCGTTGCAAATTAGAGAGAAATTAATCACGCGGTCGAGTATATATATATATATGTATATAATTATATGTGTTTAATTAGATGTGTCAATCGAGTCGAATTTTTTCGCAACGCGAATTAAAATCAACAATAAAAATCACGTTACGGGAGATAAAAATTAAGTTCGAGTTTCGAGAGAACAATTTTTTGAGTTTTAGAATAGCAATTCAAAATTAAATTTGGAGTCGAAGCATTGTAACGTGACGTTCGTTTATAAAATATCGTAAATTTATTCGCCAAGTCTAACGTTATCTGTGTACACTGACATAATTCCGCAGTCTCTCACACGTGTGCGTACGTCACTCTCAAGCAGTAACGACGAAACAGTGGTACTGCTAGTCGGATTGGGAGGGAGCACGTGTGATAGGGACTCGAGTTTTATTGCCAGATCTCGTATATAAACAGAACGTCTAGGCATTTTATTACCTGCGGTGCACTTAATAATTTTTTTTGCAGTAGTATCACTGCTTCGATATACGTTCTATATCTAAAGGCAATAAATTAGTTGACACGAAAATAAACGAACATTTATTTAAACAGGGTATCAGAGAACGGGAAACGAGGAGACGAGTCTCCCAAAAAGACCCCCCTCGAGATGATCAGCGTGACAGATCAAGGGATAGTGACTCAGGTGAATATCATAATAATATTATAAACACTTGAAATCGAAAACACGACTCTTCTTGTTTCCGATACCAAATCGAATACAGATCTGTGAAAATCTTTGTAGAATAAAATAAATCTACAATTAGTTTTCTTTCGAAGTCGAAGTATTCAATCGAGTGGAGTAGAGCATATTTCGAATATTTTCATTTAAATAAATACGAATTTTTTTCAATACACATATATACATATACATATAGAAATTTACAAAATATTTCCTCGTTTAGCTTCTGAATATTCACTGACGATGGAAGACTTATCAGACCAGATAAAGTCGGTGAATAATACACTGGACAAGCTGACAAAATACTACGACCTAACTAACCTCAACCTCGACAGAATGTGGGACAAGTTGCACAACATGCAACAGAACCAGGAGTACATTGTAGAGACCATCGACTCGATGAACAAGGTACTCCTGGATCTGAACCTAAACAGGAGACTCGCAGCTGAAGAAGCTCAGGTGAATATGCAGACTGTACCTCCGACTCGACTAAACGTTCCACTCGAGCAATTATTGAGCTCTACCATTGCACCAACCGAAAATAATCGTCATACCTTAAACGACTCTATCGAGAACATCGAAGCATCCAAAGACCAGTCGCAATCGAGTTTGAGAAATAGATCAAAATTGGAAACAACAATTATCGAGATTAAAAATAGAACGCGTATAACGAGAAACTATTGCTTAGACAATAAAATGATTTTTTCTGACTGGCTTGAATTTTTGAAAGCCGAACTCGAGTACAGCGAACTATTACAATATATCGGGTCCGAAAATTCACAGATAGAGTCACCGGAAGAACGATCGAAAATCAACAGTATAATAAAAGATATAATTATCAGTCGCGTTGATAAAAGTTACCAATCCAAAATAATTTCGATGAAAGATCCATTAGAGATTTTGAAAAAGTTGAAAGAGACGCGTTTAATTCGAGCAAACTTCAACACCTTTGATCTTAAAGGTGATTTTTTCAAAATAAAAATGAAACCCGGTGAAAAAGTAGCCGAATTTTGCGACCGTTTCGATTCGATGATAAAAATGTACGATGAAAGTGAGCCACCGGCGCCATTATCAGAACATGATAAAGCCAGTGCATTCTTTAGCGCGACTAAAGAACGATGCGAGGAGCTGCGGCAATCGAATTGGATGCAAAAAGTCAAAAGTCATATTGATATGACAGTTGACGAAATGAGAACTTTTTGTTGCAGGCTGAAGCCCATCGTATGGATGCACCTCGAGTTCGAGCCGTGACGTCATGGTCAATAAATGCTTTCGATGCAACGAATCAGGGCACATAGCAAGAGACTGTCGCTTGAAAGCGGCCGGAAAACATCTCTGCTATGAGTGCCGCCAAGAGACGGACCATGTTGGGGCAAATTGCCCCCTGAGGAAAAGGTATGTCGATGATAAAAATAAAAATAAAAATAATAAAGATAAAAACGAGCGAGGTAATGGTAGAGGTAGAAGTAGAGGTGGAGGTAAAGTCAGAGCCGGAGGGAGAAACGAGTCGCGTAAACACCCATACTCGAAGAAATCACCGAAAAATACCAAACCTACTAAAGAAAAGACAGGTGAGTGTTTTATAACCCATTTAAATAGTAGGTTGGAAAATACAATTAAACATACAAACCATATCGAATTTATTGCCGATTCTGGTGCAACCGAGCACATAACCAATAAAGGTTTTGTCCTAAGAAATTTCGAGAAATGCGAAGGCGAAATAAGATGCGCAAACATCGACGAAAGCGCAAATATTTCGATAGACGGGAAAGGCACCCTATACCTAAAATCGGTAGATAATAAAAATATAGAGCTCTCGAATGTCATCCTAGCCACGAACGCGTCCGAAAATTTAATGTCCCTCCGAAAATTTGTTGAATCGGGCTACAGTATCTACCTTGACGATGAAAAGTTACTTATCTCGGATAAATTAACGGGTGAAAATTACCTCACGGGAATTTACGAGTCTCCAAACTGGATATTGAGTTTCGATGCAAATAACTTCGGACGCAATGAACATCAACGTAACAAGTACAAAGTTACGGCGCGATTAGTGGCATTGAGTAATTTTGCGGATCAAGCGCCAACGGTTGTCGAGGTCCCTGTAGAGTCACCGTCAACGCTTGGGAGGGAGGAAAAGCAAAATCTGATCGAGATAGAGAGTAACGATGCCCCGATTAAAAGAAAAATCCTTGATTTGAACGATGTAGCACCCCAATCAGAAATAGAGAATTTGAGAAATCAAGTAAAGGAAACAGAGCCCATAACAAAAGTTCCAACAGGTGGAATGTTATGGCATATGCGATTAGGCCACGCGTCATTAAGATATTTACAACAACTCCAAAAGCAGGAAGAGGGACTTCGAAGCGTAAAATTCGGTAAGGAAATTTTAGACTGTGAAACGTGTGCGGTGGCGAAAATGGAAAAACTTCCGTTCAAAAACAATCGAGATCGAGCCACGAGATGCCTCCACACGATTCACACAGACACGATGGGTCCCATTTCCCCCATATCTTTCCCCGACAATAATAAATTTATTATAATCTTCATCGATGATTACTCGAGATACGCAAAGATATATTGCGTCAAAAATAAAAGCGAGTCAGGTGACTGTCTCGAAGATTTTCTGAAACACATCAGAAATCTTTCAGACAGCAACGAGAAGGTATGCTACATTCGAGCCGACAATGGCACAGAATTCACTGGAGGTAAGTTCGCAGAGATAATGGAGAATGAAAGGATAAGTAGCGATTTCGCTCCCCCGTACACACCAGAATTAAATGGCATGGCCGAAAGGTTCAATAAGACCATACAAAAGAAAATTACAGCGATGATGGTAGATTCTGGCTTACCAGCGAGTATGTGGGTGCTGGCGGCAGAAGCAGCTACACATGTCTACATAGGACAACCGCATAAGGGACTATCCTTTAAAACTCCACTGTCGATGATAAACGAGAACAAAAAGAGTCACATCTCGGAACTCAAACGATTTGGATGTTTGAGCTACATAAAGATACCAGTAGCAGAGAATAAATTTTCGAAGAAAGCAATCGCTGCATACTTAGTAGGACATACACCTACAGGCTATCTTATGTGGCATCCACAAACGAATAGGTTTATTACCTCGAGACATGTACAGTTCAATGAGAAAGTAGTGTATCAAGATCGAGTTCGAGACCAAGAAAATGATACACAAACGAAGAAAATAGTAGAACAGTTAGTCTTCGAGTCAGAACCAATAACGTTTGAGGCAAATAAAATCGATGAACAAATAGAGCATGCAACTCCTGAGGTGATCGAGCCACCAAAAGGAAAAGCGACAACTACGAAGCGGAAAAATATGCCGGAACCACGAAGAATGCCAGAACGAAGAGCCAAGAGAGAAAAGCTCATGGAACCGAACTTTGTGTACAAAGCCAAAGTACCAGAACTAAAAATTGACGACATCGAAGTACATGCAAACTTAGCTAAAATCAACAAAGACCCTGCGAGCTACAAAGAGGCCATTCAATCCGAAGATAGAGACAAATGGACAGCAGCAATCGAAGAAGAGTTAAAATCGATGAAAGACAATAACGTGTGGACGGTGATAGACAAGCCTGACAAGAATTTGAATGGACAAAAGCTGAACTTGATAGACTCGAAATGGGTATTCAAAAAGAAAATCGATGAAAATGGTAAAGAAAAATTCAAAGCCAGACTTGTAATACGAGGATTCAAAGACAAGAATAGCTACGAATTAAAGGAGACGTATGCACCAGTCTCACGACTATCAACCATACGAACAGCATTGGCAGTCATCAATAAACTCGATCTCGATGCAGTACAACTCGATGTGAAGACGGCGTTCCTGAATGGAAATCTAGCTGATGAAATCTATATGGAGATTCCCGACGGACTCGAAGTATCGAAAGAAAATAAACGAGTCAAAGTATGTAAGTTACAGAGAACAATATACGGCTTAAAAACAAGTCCGAAGATCTGGAATCAAAGATTCACTATAGAAGCCAAAAAGCTAGGTCTAGAAAAGGATCTTCACGAGCCCTGTCTATTCACTTGGAGGAAAGAAGGAAAAGTCGCGCTGCTAGTATTATACGTCGATGACATAATTCTGGCAAGCAACTGCAAGACGAGATTAAACGAGATTAAAGATACCCTTTGCAATGTTTTCGAAATGAAAAATTTGGGAGAACCGTCGAAGTACTTAGGTATGGAGATTACGAGGAATCGAGCAGAGAGAGTAATGAAACTAACCCAAGTAGATTATACGAACAAGGTTCTCGAAAGATTTAGAATGGATGAGAGCAAGCCTCAAAATACACCGATGGTAACGAGACAAGTAAAATCGAGAGAAATAAAAGCAAAAACGACGTCAAACGAGGTAAACGAGTTCGAGTACATACAATTAAATCGAGAAAAATTACCATTCAGAGAGGCTATAGGTAGCCTGATGTACCTAGCCACAGTGACGAGGCCAGACATAGCGTACGCTGTAAACTACCTGTCAAGGAAACAAGTATCGCCCAGTGAAGACGATTGGAAAGATGTCAAAAGAATCTTTCGCTACCTTCAAGGGACTAAGGAAGTAGGCTTGATATTCTATGGAAGAGGGGACAGTCTCACGAGTCATACCGACTCAAGCTTTCGAGATCACATAGATTCGACGTCAACGAGCGGTTACGTAATTAAGTTATTCGATGACCCTGTAGCCTGGAGAAGTCATAAACAAAATCTTGTCACCCTGTCGACCTGTCAAGCTGAATATCTTGCCATGAGCGAGACCACACAAGAGCTTATCTCGCTTGACAAATCGATAAGAGACATGATAGGTAGAACAACCCTGCCCGCGAAAATCAGGTGCGACAACAGATCCGCGATCGATTGTACCCAAATGGACGGATGCCACAAACTCAAAAATTTCGATGACCCCCGAGCATATAATCGAGTGTTTGAGAGAAAGGGAAAAGAGTGGTAAGAAAAAGGATATGGCAGATACCCATGGGGACTATGTTAAGAGTTGCGCATTGGAAGGGAAAGTAATCATAGAGTGGGTTAATACCGTTGAGAACGAAGCCGATATAATGACTAAACCTCTACCAGCTCAAAGCCACGAATATCTTAGAGATAAGATAATGAATAGAGAAATACAATAGAAATCTTATTCTTAATCGAGTTCAATACTTAAACCATTTCGATGTTCTTTGATTTGTTTGTTTCAGAGTAAGGCAGCCACGCATTTGAGGGACCAGCGAAGAAGTAGTCGGAGAAAGGGGAGGGAGTGTCAGAGGGCCTTTCTCCATGGCGCAATCAGCGCGAGGCCCGAGGCGTCCCTGAGTTCCCCCAGGCACCGCATGAGTGCGTACGAGATTGATGCCTGCGCTGCGATCGCACATCACGCGCTCATGTCGATGCCTGTCCGACTGCTACTTACTCCTAGTTAGCCCTTGGTCGAGCGAACACGCTCCGCGCTACTTTAACCAAAAGTGTATCTTTTCGAGTATTATAAACATACAAATTATATTTCGAGTCTCGAGTTCTCGATGAAATAAAGTGTTAATCTCAATATATAAATAGTGCCTCTCAACAACTCATTTGCAATCCTGCCCGACATTATTCCACAGCTCCAACACATAGCAAAGCCTTTGTCAGAACTATTAAAGAAAGAGAATGAATTTGAATGGACAGAAACACATCAAATTGCACTAAACACCTTGAAAGATAAATTATGTGAAAGTCCCATATTACAGATAGCAGACCCTACACTTCCTTATGTAGTTACGTGTGATGCATCAGCATATGCGATAGGAGGGTTTCTCGCTCAAAAAAAAATAATTTAGATATGCCTATCGGATTCGCATCACGCACGCTCACTAATACTGAAAGAAAATACGACACTTATTCAAGAGAAGCATTAGCAATCGTTTTTACAATTTCAAAATTTAAGCCATATCTCATGGGAAAACAATTTACGGTTTACACAGATCACAAACCATTGCTATACTTTAGAAATAGCACAGACCCTAATTCACGTGTTAGTAGGTACCAATTTAAATTATCTTGCTACGATTTTGACATAAAATATAAAATAGGAACTAACAATGTTGTAGCAGATTGTTATCAAGAAATCCAGTCGCCGAGCAAATAAATATAATGACGCGATCGGCCGACGGATTAAAACGAGTGAACTATAAACTCACACGCACGCGTGTCGTGCGTCAAAAATTGAAAGATACACCTAAAGTAGTAGAAGCTAACGATGACGACACTATCGAGTCTATGGAGAAAGTAAAAGACACCGCGGAGATACCGAAAGCAGACGCACAGAGCATAGCGGCGGAGGTAGGAAAGTTACAAGACGAAGCCGAGACAGACTCGTGTGGTAAAGAGAAAGTCGATAGCGCGGACGCCAGCGCGGGAGATGACAGTGTGGTAGATGACAGCGCGAGAGAAGACAGCGCACAAGGTGACAGCGCAGTAGCAGAAGAAAATAAAAACATAGACGCACAGAACAAAGACGCGCGAGACGAAAACGCACGAGACGAAGACGCGCGAGACGAAGACGCGCGCAGTACCGCCGCAGTAAAGTCGTATAGTGGGGAAGATGACGATGCCTACGAGTCGGCAGAGGAGACAAAAACGCGCGGTAAATTCGTGACAGAGAAGGCGATTTTTGAGTGTAGAGACAAGCTTTTCATGCGCAAAGACAACTATCTTGTATTCGTTGCGTTTAACGGCGCGCCACTAGACGAGGGCGCGCGACAACTTTCGAATCATAAAGCGTTACCGAAATTCGTGAACGGAGATCCAGGGGAAGTAACGATACATAAACGAAGTAAAACATTTAAATTTGGTATTACATTACGCGGAGAAAAAGAAGAAAGCACGCCAACAATAAAATCTTGTATGGAAACGGGTATTAAAGTTTTGAGACAACTGCTTATCAAAAATAACATAGAATGTTTAAGTATAGCAAAAAGCGAATCCATTGAAAATACGCCATGGCAATATTTAGAACAATTAATAAAAACATACTTGTCGATATAAAAACAAAGATAATACTATGTAAGGGAACGAGAGAACATGTCTCAATTTATGAAAGAAATGATACAATTGAAAAAATGCATAGCTCAGCGATAGGCGGTCATAAAGGAATAATTAAAGTTTACAGACGCATGAAACCACTATATTACTGGCCAAACATGAGAAAAGATATAACTAAATTCATACAAAAATGCTCTACTTGTCAATTAAAAAAATTAGTTCGAGTTAAAACACGACAACCTCTTGTAATAACAGACACACCACACACTAGCATAGAAAAAGTTTGCTTGGATATAGTAGGCCCTTTTAAAAGGACGACAAAAGGTAATAACAATATTTTGACAATGCAATGTAATTTCACTAAATACTGCGTAGCAGTCGCGATACCTGATGCCACCACGGAAACTATCGCAGACGCTTTTTTAAAACACTTCATTTGTATATTGGTAACCCCTCAATAATACTTAGCGACCAGGGAACTCAATTCATGTCTCAAACATTTAGGCACATAGCAAAAGCACTAAGAATCAAAAAGGTCTGTACCACCGCGTATCACGCGGCCAGCAATGGCTCCCTCGAAAGATCACATCACTCCCTTACGGAATATTTAAAGGTTATAATTGATAAAAACAACGAATGGGATGAATTCCTAGAAATGGCAATGCTCAGTTATAATACATCAGTACACGAAGCACACAATTTCCAACCGTATCAATTAATGTTTGGAAAATTACCGAACCTGCCCTCTGAAAAATCATTAGAATTATCGGGTAAATTAGTTACTTACACAGATTACGTTCAACAATTATGTTCTGATTTATCAAAAATTCAAAAAATTGCTCGTGAAAAACTAATAGAGTCAAAATTAAGGTCAAAATTTTATTATGATAAAAAAGTAAATGAAGAAAATTTCAAAGTAGGCGAAAGCGTATGGCTTTTAAAGGGTGGAAAACAGCATAAGCTGAACGATCAATACGCTGGCCCATATGAAGTAGTTGAAACATATGATAATAGACCTGAAATTAGCATTAAAATTAAGGCGGGCAAATGTAAGAAGGTTCACGCGAATAGACTTAAAAGATCACACATAACAGCAAAATAAGGATTATACATATTGTTAAACATGAGTCCAAAATAACAACATCGGAGGTTTCAGGAAAAATGTCAATACTCTTGATATGCATTTTATCATTGCTACAAGCAGCACATCCAGTGGAAGTAGTATTCAAAGAAATAACAAACCCAGGAATTATGTTTCACAGACTAGGCGAAGTAAAACAAGAAGAGAACATAGCAGTAGTTTCAGTAATAGACCTTCCAAAGCGCGAAAATCCAAGATATGACAATAACGCAGAATGGTTGAATACTGTGGCAAAAGATCCTATAGTCGCGAAGAGTATACATGGACGTATACTCTGGAGGTGGACGCGAAATCAACTCTTCCTGATCCCATCAACGAGCACTGAAGGTTCATTACCTTATGATGAATTCTTCAGATACCTACACGAAGAGAACAAAGCACAACAACGAATCCGACATAAGCATGTCGGAGTCCACAGCATTCATTAGAAACATAATACACCACAACTTTACGCGTAACGAGAAAGAGCTCGATAAACTCCTTGTAAGGTATAACAAAATGAAGTCAGAAAAAGGAATAGTGAGCGACGCGCAGTCAATACTTGAAAATATAGCGCATATGGAAAGTTTAAAAGGTGACGAAATCAGAAAGTTCGTAGATTTAATTTCTAGATCAAGAAGTAATACCATCACAGAAGATATCCTGACCCCAAGCATCTACGCAGCCGTAAAGAAAGGATTAGAATCAAGTTACTACATCAAAAATGCTCTGAAACTAAAAACTCAGGCTGATATTAACAAAAGGTCCAAATCGAGGTATAGAATAGCAGGAGATAAGTTGATGATTGAAATAAGAATTCCACTAAACACAAGAACAATGGCACAGGCTTGGAAAATAAATACGTACCCTGTAATTCAAAAATGGGTAGAAAATACAACGGCATCCATACAGACATGCGGTGACACATTACTAGTATTCAATAAAAATTACGAGTGCAGAAATACATCAGATCTTAACAAGTGCACTAAAGATGACGACATATATTTTTGTCCATATGGCTGGATAAACTTAAAACCTATCAAGTCATGTGAGACGCAATTATTTGAAAGTTCGACCTCAAATTTTTTAGCAAACTGCAAATTACAGCTAAATAAAAATACAACGGAGAGTTTAATTGAATTCACGTCGAAAACAAGTTTCGAGAAAATGCTATTCTTCCACACAAGGAAAATATTATCAGTCAATTGCAACAATCAAAGTAGCATACACAGCATTATAAACACGGGAATTGCACACGTTTCGCCGAACTGCGAACTTAATGCAACACTTAATATTTTGAAAATTAACACAATAGACCCTCCAATTATTCCAAATCTCAATCTACAAATTGACATTTTCATAAAAAACTTGGACTACAAAAAATGTACAAAGTCAGTCACAGAATCAAAGGGATTTTGCCCGAAGCAATGCAGATATTATGCAAAAACGATTACACAATAGACCCAGAAATAATCATAGCAGCATGCAGCGTATTGTCAGTAGCGATATTAATTCTAATACTTACATTGATGATAATAAAAATAAAATGCCGAAACAAAGACGACACAAAAATTAATATCGGAAGACCTCATAATGTTACAATAAATTGGTCAAGAGACTTAGACACCACAGGTGTTTACGATCTAGTACCGAAGAAAGACTAACATATTCTACTGTTTAGGAAAATGGGGAGCAACATCATCATCACATGCATGCTGCTGACGGCCATCATCAAAGGGGCCATTGCAGAATATGGATATGACTGCGGGGCGGAACTTACGAACGTCACCACAATCTCGCTAGTCGACGTAGGGAAATGCGAGAAGAGCCGCCCAGAGATAAAAAATAATACGATCAGAGCACAGCTCGTTCAACTGAACGATTACGGCATAGCAACCGTAAAAGAGTGCCGCATCCTGATAAAAAGATCGGTATTTTACTGTGGTATGCATTCTCACATATCAGCTGTGGCAAATGGAGAAGTGCAGTACTACAAGGAGATTACCAGGGATGAATGCGATCAACTGCATGCAACAGGATCATACGTCCATCAAAATTTAGTGATAAATGACATCCCTAGAAATGGATCAATAACAACGCCACATACCTTCGCCGGCACAACAGCCGAGCACGGACGTTGCACTGGGGAGTCAAGATACGTTGACGCCTACGGAACATTCCATGACGTAGTAGTTACAGGATTCATAGTGATTGAATTAAAAAGCTATTCCGCCAAAGTGGACATGGAAGCAGATAAATTACAGTTATCAACAGGAGCAGTATGCCAGGCATCGAAGAGACACTGCGTAAACCCTGATGGGAGCGAAGCATATTGGTCAACGATTCAAATAGGAGAATGTGGCCTAAACAAATACTCTATCATCTACGATGGATATATAACCAAAGTGGAGGATATGGAGGAAAAGAACGTCGTCTACACCCTAGCAACAGAGGATCGGAATTTTGCATTGGTAAAGACATTTGAAGAGAATATCTGTGGTATTTTGTTCATGCACACACAGATCTCCCAAGGCTGATGATAATAGAAAGTGGAGGAGCTCATAGTTCTCTGAGACAACGGGATGTTATTGCACATAACATCGACCTTTTTGCATACACAAATGCCAAATTCCTGTACGTCGAGAAACACTTCAAAGGGCAACTTAAGGAGATGTACTACAACATAATGGACGCGAAAATGCGAGTTGGAAAGAAAAGTGATCGAAAATACCTTGTCCATCGCTACAACCCAACCGGCCGAGGTAGCAAGGAAGATCATGAAGGGCCCAGGATATACAGGAATCGTCAGCGGCGAATGTATCCATTTAATAAAATGTCTACGGGTGGAAACCCTTATAAGGGCCACCGAAAATTGTTACGAACAACTACCGGTAACGTTTCAAAATCAATCTATGTTTCTTGCTCCACGCACACGAATACTGGTAACAAATGGAAAAGAGGTACAATGCGACGGCAAACTGCCGCCAATGTTTAAACTAGGAGACCATGGTACCGATCACTTCCACAAATCGTACCTGCACCAACCCCGAGATCCTGACACCTCAAATGACTCCAACATGGAAATATACCAGTCCCGATTCACTCGCCATAGGCGGCATATACAGCGAAAGGATACCAAGAAACTACGAGATCTAATAGTCTTCCCTCTGGAACGAGGAGCAGTAATGAACACCATATTGAGGGGTGCAGTAGGACAAAAGTAAATACAAACGGAATTTCCATCAGTCCATTCATTACAGAGAAAATACTCAATGAGATAGCTAACAACACCTGGAACCGAGTATACACAGTTTCATGAATTTTGGCACATCATCAGCAGCCATGATAGGAATTTTCATGTTTTTTCCGAGTGATCAAATTAGTCGTGGATACAACAATTCACTCATATGCCTTATATACGATATATACGGATGGTCTGTACATCTGCTTGGCGCCCTCTAGGATTCGGTAACACATTTACTAATGCACATCGGTCAGAGAAGACAACACGAAGAACGCATAAACAATATTGAACGAGGAACAGGACAAGAAGACCGTAGAATCAACAATAACACTAACGCAGAGAACGCGCCTATGCTGCAGGACACAACACCACCTCCGGTACCAGCACGCATCTGCCCCAAAACTAATCAAGGGAACAACAATTAACAAACTCCTGGAAGTCGTTTCTAGGGTAGGGGGGAGTATCTTAGATATTAAGACGAAAAATATAAAAAATTTTTCTCTTTTCATATTTAAACACAAAAAAATTAATCAGCTTGGACTTCGGCGCGTAGCCTAAGCAGTATCGGGCCGGACTGACACAAAAAGAGTTCTGGGTTCAAGCCCAGGTAGAATCAAATTTTTTCTTCTTAATTATTTTTCCTCAATCTTAGAATCTAGCAGGAGCGCAAAGTCTCGTGTCGCCAGGTCAAAGCATGATTCACTTATATTAATTATAATTATTATTATATTATTATTATTATTATATTATTATTATTATGATTATTATTATTAACTATTATTAAACTATTATTATTATTATTTTATACTATTTCATTTATTGTTATTACTATTCTAATTTTTTGTTTATACTCCAGCACATGTGCAAAAAAAAAAAAAAAAATTATACTTAAATAAGAAGGATTCAAAGGGAATGAAAGCAAAAAGGTTCAAAGTCAGTTCATAAAAAAATAGCAAAAAATGTGTAAGCGCATGTGCTGACGGTAAAAACAAAAAGTGAAAATAATGGCAGCATCATATGCAAAAAGAATGAAGTATGAATAAATATTAGCAATATGTTACTAAAAGTTGTAAATCGGAAATCTTTTATGTGCAAGGAAGACCACGCGTATTATCAAAAAAATATATGCAACACAAGCCAATATTGGGAAGGAAAAAGTAACATAAAGAAATAAAAAACAACGATACTTATATGTTTTTGATTATATTATAGAAGGAAGAAGTTGTTGTACATCAAGGGAACTTTATCGAGAGGCGCTCCTCTCTTAACAGGACGATTCAGACCCTTCGGAACTGTTATCACAACTATCATAACACGTTATACACTTCAAAAACCATTGTCACTACCCGACGGCGGGTCAAACATTTCGCAACTGGTGTCACTGTCCGATGACAAGTCAAGCATGACGATGTCACTACCGGAGGCTGCCCTTGGCAGATGAATTTCTACGACTTCATCATCGGGAAATTCGACCAACGGGGCAGTCTCCTGAGAAAACGGAGATGCAGCAGCAGGCGGCGGAGCATCCAAGCGCCTATTACACACACCGCACAGGACACCCAATAACTCGGGATCCCAGTCCTCCTGGTGGCAGCCCTCCTCCTTCGCAACGTAGACGGGCCAAGACGGTTCCAGAGGCCTTGACGCCTGCAATCGCCGCAGATAGACGCGCAGCATGGCTATTCCCATGCGCCAATCAACACCGTTCGTCGAGCCAGATGGCCTGACTTCATTGAGTAGGACTAATAAGCCCACAAGATCATTTAAGCATTCGAGAGGCTAGAAACAAAAGAAAAGACAGATTTGTAAAGGATGGAAAAATCGAAAAAAAATATAATATTTGCATGTACACTAAGTAAAATAAGTACTTACCATCGCGGACATCGTAGTTGCAGCAAAGGTCGTACTCGTGTCGGGATTTCAGTCGAAATAAACTACGGCTTCTCCTATACGCGGCTTATATAGCGAGAAAAACTGGGCATCATGAAGGCACAACAACAGATTCGATCGATAGTAACTCTTTGTACACGGGAAATATTCAAAAATTGTATTGAACTGCCAAGCCACCCAAGATCACGTAAAATATTAAATTATAGAAAACGCGACTACGCGAGAAAGATAACATACCTTCGGGGTCAGAATAAGTAACATCAACACAAAAAAAAATAATAAAACCAAACGTATCCAGTTCATACTGATATAGGAGCCCGACAGACTCAAAATAGAGGATGCTGCACGATAAGCCGAATTCGTTATCGGAGTGCGAACCGACGCTTATGGTTTATTGATGGAACAATAAACTTCTCATATGCCCCGAGGTGTTACATTATCCTAACGTAACTCTTACACAAAGGGTTGGTCAAGTTTCCAAGCGCGATGTATTCGAAAATCCGACCTTTTGCGATCGCGCACTTGCGCATGCAACTACGTATTGATAGAATACGTCTTATCACTCACGCGTCTCATGATCGGAAGACACGTGAGCACTATGCCATAGACATGAGTTACACAGACCAGCTAAGATAACGGTATACTAGGTATAGGACTTACGTAACTTATAAATGCACACGACACCATAGCCAACGCGCGGCCGCTTGTCACCTAGGAATCGGTGACACGGCTGATAACAATTGATGAGCCAATATTACTCTCATATTTGGAAGATGTAAACGAGCATTAGATCATGCCAGCTGCAATCTGTATGTACACATAGTTTTAGACAAACACCGGTATAATGTCAACCATCGCGAACTCACGTAGGCCCCGGGCGCGAGATTAAGCTTAAAGAATTTGATGCAATAATTGGGTGAACGACCCACAATCAAAGAGTAGTGTCGCAAACCCAGCTCTAGGAGGTAACTCGCTAGAGCACGTAGGCCTACACGGAAAACCTCAAAGTGAGAAATCTGCGTCTGACATGTAATTGCGCACAATACCTTTTTAAAAGGGTAATGGCGCAGATTACACTTTTTTGATAAATGCCACGCCGAAAAAGGTAATGCACGAAATTTTTTAAAGTGTAAACCGCGCCAAAGTGTATTTTGGCACATTACACTTTTTAAAAGTGGAAGGAACGTCGATTACACTTTTTCGAAAACGGCTACACCAGAAAAGTGTAACAACGTACTTACACTTTTCTAAAAGTGTAAACAGCGACAAAGTGTATTTTGTGCACATTACACTTTTTCGAAAACGGCCACGCCATAAAAAGTGTAATGAACGTAGATTACACCATATCTAAAAGTGCAATTTATTTTTATAAAAATGCGGGCTCTAATATAATGTAAGCTTTTTACGTTTTGAGATTTCAATGTTTGGAAAATGCTTATGTAAAGAAAGGATTATTAAGGCTATTTTTGTAGATATTGTAAATCCTTGTTCAATAAAGTAAGGCCACGAAGGAAAATGATTATAAAAATCCTATTTTTTATTATTAAAAAACATAGAATTAAAGAAAATAGTTTATAAACAAAAAGACTTTAAATTTATTGAAGAATAAACATTCTCACGATTAAACTGAAAAAATTATTTTAATCTTTAGTATTCATTTTACTTCATGGCCGCTATTTTTTGGAAAAAGTTCTTAGAAAAATCTGTAAAAATTGTCTGAGATACTTCTACTTCTATTATTCCCTCTAATCACATTTATATCTTACGTCTTCCATCTTAGCATTTCGAAAAATTCTCTAAGTCGAAGTTGTACCAACATTTTATAATTTTTTTTTTCAAACCACCTTAATTTTTTATTGGGCAACAAATATTTAAATCAGCACAAAACATGGAAATTAATTTCATAAAAGCAACGCAAAATGTTTATTGATTGTGCTGATGGGTTCAAACCGCGGTCAGTAAATCTTCTATATATCAATGACAGGTAAGTTGACACTCGTAAAACTTGCTAGCACTCATGACGAGTAAATTTTTAAGTGTAAGAATAAGTGTGTTGTCTGCTTTTTGGACGTGGTTCGCGACAAGATATACGTAATTGTGCCTGTGACTGGAAGATTCTCAAAATGAATGTGATGGATCTCTCAGTTCTAGTCGATGTAAGTATACGTAATTTACATAATTAGTCTGCTGTACAGTTTGATCTTTCGTACTGAACTCTTATATTCGAATCTTGTTTACAGATCAAGGAATTAAATCCAAAGAACCTTGCCAATCGTTTGCGAGCGTTAGAGATTCCGCAAAGAGTCACGGACATATTTAAAGGTTAGCATTTTTTATTTACTATATACTTTGCATACATTTTATGTCAATTTTCTTAACAACAATATGTACAAATTGGTGTGCATACGGTATATGTGTATGTCATTTAATAGTATCGATAGAAATTATGTATTTTAATTGAAACAAGGAAAAGATATTTTTGATTGACAGACTTTGACTTAATTGTTATTGAAATTAAAGTAAAAATACAATACTCATGAAAAACTATAAACTGTACCTGTTGAATAAGTATAATACAAGAAGATGGTTTAATGACAACCGACTAGCTTCTATAAATGATCTTTTTAATTATCTAGCATAATAGCAACATGTCTTTGCAGATAATTTAATATGTACAAATTTGCCTGCATATAGTATGTGTGGATGTGTATGTTCTTTGTATTGTTACAAATCATCTTATTTAGATGAAGCAAGGAAAAGTGGTTTAGAATGAAATATTTTAGCTGATCTTTTACTGAAAACAGTTTGAAACCAAGTCTTGCTTTGATCTTTCATGCGATCACAACTAATTCTTGATGTAAGTGTGTTCTAGTTGTGGTCGTATGAGAAATCAATGCAAGACTTGTTTTGACTTCCATTTCAGTAACAAGTGAGTCAAAGTCTGTCATTCAAAAACATCTTTTCAATGTTTCAATAAACAATTTAACTTGTAACATTACTGACATCAGACTCAGACACAAAACTGTATACAGACAAACTGTTCTATATTTACATATTTTGCAGATGCATGTTGCAGTTACGCATAGATAGTTAAAGACATCACTTTCAGAAATAAGTCAATGAAGTCATTTAATCATCCTCTTGCATTCTGCTTTAATTTCACAGGTGCAGATTATAATTTCTCATGAATAATGCATGTTTGAAAAATTAATGGATAAAAAGTTAACTTTTGAAATTTTCAAGATGCTAACTTGTTTATTAGCCTCAGCTTCGCCTCGGCCGTTAAATACACGTGCTCTGCGACTTTCCTTTTTTCGCGGCCTAAGGCAGTAATATACTATATCATTTACAATATAATTCAAAATTTATGAATTTAAATCTGTAAATCCTTTTTTTACAGATCGCAAAATTATCTCGTTATATAACTGTTGCTCCTACATTTTATTCTATCCCGTGACATTTTCCTAAATAGCATGATGAATGACACAAATCGATTACTTTGTTCCTTGTGTGAGTCGGTATTTTCTAAATGTTCAGATTTAAAAGAACACTTGAAAAACTTCCATAAGTTTAATTTGAGTACTACTTTGAAATCAAAAATTATTTGTAAAATGTGTAAGAAAGATTTTGCACAGGTTCGCACTTTGTTGAAACACATCGAAGATTACCATTATATTCCTACCAGTTCGATAGCCCCAGAGTTGACTGATCAAACTAAAAAAAGAAAATATGAAACATTTTCTAGAAATTGGACCCCAAGCAAATTAAATTTTGATAGTCATGTTACTAATATGGTGGCAAATTTAAGATTAAGTACCACAATTACTGCAACTAATATAGGATATGTCACTGACGCAGTTCAAAAAATGTTAGCAAACGTCATGAATGAAGTTGAGCAAAAATGAAAGACTTTATCAACGAATATAATGTTAATATGAGTGATGAACATTTGGAACGGTTTCTGAATCAATTCCATTGTGATTCAAAAATTTTTCGTATGTTAAAAGCATGAAGAGCCAAGTAAATGCTCAAAAAAAGTTTACGATTATATTGAACCTACAGAAATATTCATTGGTAGAAAAAATATTGATGACGATGGTATTAAAGACCAAGAAACGCCTTTATTGAAGGATATTACTATCCCATATGTTTCAATAATTGATATAATAAAGCTAGTTTTTTCGAAGGATGAGATTGCAAATTTCAACAAAAATGAATGAATCAGTCAGGAAAATGATGTACTTACCAGATTTGAAGATGGGGAAATTTTCCAAGAGCATCCTTTTTTTCAAAAATATATTGATGCAATTGCATTTGTGCTCTATTATGACGAGTTTTTAGTTAACAATCCTATCGGTACTAAAGCTCGCAAGCAGAAATTAGGTGTTTTTTATATTAGTTTTTTGAATTTACCTGATCATATACGAGATTATATAGGAAATGTACACATTTTGGCAATAGCCAAGCATGAAGACATCTTGAAATATGGTATCGACCGATGTCTTAGTGGTTTTATTGTTGATTTGATGCAACTTGAATCCGACAAAGGTGTGAGTTGCGTTATTAATGGGAAGAAATATACTTTTCGGGCCACTCTTGTAGGTGTCATTGCCGATACACTAGCCGCTCATGAATTATTCGGATTTTTGTCCCCGTCTGCTAGGTATTTTTGCCGAATGTGCCTAATTACAAAAGAACAAAGAAAATTTTTTCCACTAGTAGATGCAAAATTGAGGACTAAAGATTTACATGATTCTTGCATAAAAGAATTACATGATGATGATATTGAAAGTATTATGGGGGTCCAAAAAGACTGCATTTTGCACAAGTCTAGTTATTTTCACTGTACAAACAATTTCATATTTGATATTATGCACGACAATTTGGAAGGCCAAGCGCAACTAGACCTTTGTCTAGTAATATGCAAATTTGTACAGGACAAAAAGTATAATATAACTGTAAAGCTTTTAAATTATAGAATTGAAAAATTTAAATATGGGCCTTTAGATTGTAAAAATAAACCGTCATCGATTTCTAAGGATTCAATTAAAAACAATAATTTACAGCAGCGGGCAGCGCAGACTTGGTGTTTGTTAAGAATATTCCCATTTATTGTTTCGGATAAGGTACCCGAAGACGATCCATTTTTACAACATATAATTAATATTAATAAGATAAATGAGATAATTTTCGCCCCAAAAGTGCCTCTCTCTTGTTTATCATATTTACAAGAGCTTATAGATAACCACATTGAACAGTTTCAAAAACTTTTTCCGGATACAAATATTATTAACAAGTTAATGCATATGCGTCACTATCCGATGTGCATAAAGAAAAGCGGACCTCTAAGTTTACTATCTTGCTTTAAGTACGAGGCCAAGCATAATATGTTTATAAAATATGGTAATTTATCTAATAATTACAAAATTTACCCAAGACAATGATTACGATTGCACAAATATCGCAATCTTCGATATGGGGCAAAAGAGAAGGTACCGTTCGAGAAAAATTTAACTTTACTTCATATGAAGAAAGTACTGACATTTATACAAATATGCTATGAAATTAATTACTAAAGAGCTGATAACTGAAAATATTAAAGTTTTGAATTCTATTCATATTTACAGTAAAATGTATCAGACTGGGTTATTTGTTGTATTAAAAAAAGACACGGAAGATAATGGCAATATGCCATTATTCGGAAAAATTCAAAAAATCATAATGTATAATGACCATGTATTTTTTTACTATAAAAATTATAATACATTATATTTTGACGACTCTTTGAACGCCTACAGAATCGAGGAAAATAATTCATTTGATAATAAAAAGTTATCAATCTTTGCTCGATCCTCAAGCATTATCCGAAAGGAACAATCATGAAGGATTGTCGTATATTTGTTTGCATCATATGCTCGTTTAATACTTTAGTTAAAATAAATTTATAGAAACTTTAAGGGATTATATAGGTATCTTTAAATCGAAAAATTTTAGTTATATTTGTAGAAAAGATTTTTTGTCCTTTCTATTGCATTTTTTGAATTTTGAAACTTTGGGTTCTTTTTCTGAAATACAGTTTTTTCTGTAATACTTTAATTTATGACTAGTCTCAAGGTTTGTATTTTGCGTTTTGAGGCAGATTTCATTTATTTTGATTTATCTTATAAGTATCCATAGTCAATAATTTGAGCTACAGCATCTAGGTGGTGAACACTTTTTCAGAAAATCTATACTTTAAATATAGTTACCTCGAGTAAGACGATAAGATGTACTGTTGGAGCTGTGGAATTATGTCGGGCAGGATTGCAAATAAGTTGTTGAGAGGCACTATTTATTTGAAATAAATACTTTATTTCATCGAAGAACTCGAGACTCGAAATATAAGTAATTTTTATAATGACTCGAAAAAGAAACACTTTGGTTAAAGTAGCGCGGAGCGTGTTGGCTTGACCAAGGGCTAACTAGGAGTAAGTAGCAGTCGGACAGGCATCGACATGAGCGCGTGATGTGCGATCGCAGCGCAGGCATCAATCTCGTACGCACTCATGCGGTGCCTGGGGGAACTCAGGGACGCCTCGGGCCTCGCGCTGATTGCGCCATGGAGAAAGGCCCTCTGACATGTACATATGTGAAGGTAATTATTGATAATAAAGCCAACAATCCATTGTTGTTTTGAAGGAGTTTACACCACCTCGGTGATATATGTTTTGCTTTAAGGGCCAAGTTTACATGTTCAGTTGATAATGCCTTAGTACCTCACTATTTATGCTAAATCTCAAATATTGAGGATATTATTCGAGAATTCACGAGAAGAGGCACATTTCTAAAACATTCATTAATATTATGGTGTAGTTCCAATAAATTCCAAGCATTATATAAGAAGAAAAAACGAGAACTACGAATAATCATTCATTGATAACACCATAACCAATATCATGATTAATCGTAGTTTTCGTTTTTTCTTCTTATATAATGCTTGGAATGTAATGAAACTGTACCATAATGTTAAAGAATGTTTTAGAAATGTGCCTTTTCTCGCTGATTTTCGAAAAATATTCTGAACATTTCAAATTTAGCATAAATAATGCGGTACTGAGGCATTATCGACTGAGCATGTAAACCTGGCCCTTAAATAATAAAACAAGAGATAAAAAATAATAATTTTAAGAAAACGTAAAAGGAAATCTCTACTCGTAAGTTATACCAAAAAAGATCATGGAAAAAGCTATATTTCAGTTATAAATCAACATTTTCAGTTTCCAAAGTATAATGAAAAGAATAAAAAAAATCCTTAATTATATTTTAAACAATTTTTTTCCCCTAATAAGTTGTATATAAGCCCCTAAACTCTCATGACTAATTTTTTTTCCATCGTTTTAATAGTTACATTTTATTTAAAAATTTTTGAACCCTGACCAATCGAAAAATAGATGTAAGATTTCATGCTTTCGAGGTTTATGTATAGATTAAGTGTTAACGATCTCTAAAAATTTTTTCCCATGAATTTAGTTCTATTATGTTTAATTTCGCATATAAGTTAGGCCTTTGTGTCATCATCAACTTTGTATCAATTGACTAAAAAGATCCATTCCTAAAATTTATCCGTCCTTACCCAAGTATGCAACTTTGTATATGGACTTGATAATTTAAAAGTACTAGGAAAATACTGAAACATGAAGGTACAGTCAAATGAAATAATTTTTTTTTTTTTTTTTGCATGTCAAGAACCAGCTTATATGCTGAGTCGGTAATCCAAGGTACGAAATTATTTTAGTTGAATCTGGCAAAGAATGTTATTCACAACTCGTGAGAAGAAGCACATTTCTAATTGACATTGTATTGGAGTTTTATTCAATTCATTACGTGGATTATTACTGGACAAAATAAGGACTAAAAAGAATTATTGATAAAATTATAACCATGATCATGATTATTCTCAATTTATCATATTCAGCATAAATAGTGCGGTGCTCCGGTGTTACAGACTAAGCATTAAGATATCTTGGCTCTTAAGATATCATTTCAAACGCTGCATACCTCATTGTGTGTCGTAATACTATCCTGCTATAATCAATTTAATTGTTTTTATAAACACAACTTAGAATAAATCAAATGTATGCTCGACTGTAACAATGCTCATCTGGGATACTTATTGATTTTGCACTAATTTACTTTGATCGTTGAATATTTCTTAATTAAGTTCGGTGACATATACTTCTTATTAATCAATAGAAAGATCACAACTTTATCTTTCCAATTCATGGGTTTTTTTTTACCTATACCATCACATTTGAGCTAGATATAGCTAATTTTTGTGTCAATTTTTGATGAGCTCCCGTAAGAGCCCATGTTAAAAAAGTCATTTTCGGATTAATATTTGATGAATTTTTATCGGTAACCTGGGTTTAAATTTCGAGGATACATCAGTAATACCATAAAGAATAACCCCCAAAAGTTTTCACATCTGTTTTCTTCACAGCGAGTTCATCACCCAACTACCTTAACAGTTATTTTTATAAATTCTGTTCTATTCTATAGAATGCTTTCTCATCAAAATGCAATTTTACTTTTCTAACCTATAACAATAATTTTAGATGAATTAATCGACGGCAAAGCATTTTTAATGCTGAATGAAAAAATTTTAAAAGACATGGGAATCGAAAAAATGGGGGTGATATTAAAAGTCATCAAGATTATAGAAGATACAAATAATTTACAAGTGATTGCTTTATCGTCAGAAGACACCCAATTTACAGAAGAAAAAACTACAAATCATGGAAATAATATTATTCAAGAGTTAAATGACATCAACGAAGACACAGATAATATAGAAACAAAAAATTCAACACAAAATACATTATCTAAAGATAATATAAGCATCACAACAGAAGATGATACAACGCAAAATGTTTCGCATGATAAAGAAAAAAATGTTTCGCATGATAAAGAAAATACCAACAATGAAAATGTTCCGGAATGCTCTCGTAAACGAAGGCAACCAAAAGCAATCATTCAGGTAATAGAATTAATTTTTTGAAGTGAAATTAATTTTTTTCTTATATCATTGTTTTGCTTAGGTGGTCCGTACCTCAGATTTTGCGAAATTAATTGAAGTTATATCTTTTTTTCTGAGTTGAAATTCAGAAAAGGTTCTATAAGAACATTTATATAGTTTTCCGGAATATCTAGTACATATTTCAACCCATTTAATAGACCAGATTTCTTGGAAAACGTGATTGAAGAAAAATCTGAGGTACGGATCATCAGGGTTAGATAGCTTTTTAAAATGGCCATTTTTTGTTAATTGTGTTTCAAGAGCTAAAATTCTTTATTACTAATTCTTTATTTAAAATTTTAACACAATAAAGTTTAACATTAGCAGAAGCTGTAAAATATTTTTTAGATAAAAATATTGTAAACTTTAGATTTTATATCGGCTATTCTCGATCACATTTTTATTTTCCCGCAGTCAGGATATTTCCTGGTAGGGTCAATTGAAACAAAAAATTCGACACATTTCTTAAAGTTTATCCTATTGGGTAGTGATTAAACGAAGAAAAAAAAATACGAAATTGGATAAATCGGCACGACTTTGAACAATTTCTTTTACATTTTTTGATAACTTTTCACTATTGATTTTATTTCAAATAATAACGAGTCGATAAATCGCAAAGCCAGTCATTCAATCGCGTGTTAGTATGCTTAACGATAATCTGTGCAAAATTTCAGCTCAATCAGTCGATTCGTTCTCGAGAAATCATGCCTACCACTCGAAAAACAAATTTTGAGAAAAACGCGTTAAACGTTTTTGTGCCGCGATTTGAGTGTTTTGAATGATTTTAATTGTACATAATAAAGATTTACATCGAGTCATCGATTCCGGGTCCGTATAATAATTCTTTGGCTTTATCCATGTTGGAGCTGTGGAATAATGTCGGGCAGGATTGCAAAAGATTTGTTGAGAGGCACTATTTATATATTGAAATTATCACTTTATTTCATCGACGAACTCGAGACTCGAAATATAAGTATGTTTATAAAACTCGAAAAGATACAAAAATTTTGGATAAAGTAGCGCGGAGCGTGTTCGCTCGACCAAGGGCTAACTGAGAGTAAGTAGCAGTCGGACAGGCATCGACATGAGCGCGTGATGTGCGATCGCAGCGCAGGCATCAATCTCGTACGCACTCATGCGGTGCCTGGGGGAACTCAGGGACGCCTCGGGCCTCGCGCTGATTGCGCCATGGAGAAAGGCCCTCTGACACTCCCTCCCCTTTCTCCGACTACTTCTTCGCTGGTCCCTCAAAGCGTGGCTGCCTTACTCTGAAACAAACAAATCAAAGAACATCGAAATGATTAAAGTATTGAACTCGATTAAGAATAAGATTTCTATTGTATTTCTCTATTCATTATCTTATCTCTAAGATATTCGTGGCTTTGAGCTGGTAGAGGTTTAGTCATTATATCGGCTTCGTTCTCAACGGTATTAACCCACTCTATGATTACTTTCCCTTCCAATGCGCAACTCTTAACATAGTCCCCATGGGTATCTGCCATATCCTTTTTCTTACCACTCTTTTCCCTTTCTCTCAAACACTCGATTATATGCTCGAGGGGGTCATCGAAATTTTTGAGTTTGTGGCATCCGTCCATTTGGGTACAATCGATCGCGGATCTGTTGTCGCACCTGATTTTCGCGGGCAGGGTTGTTCTACCTATCATGTCTCTTATCGATTTGTCAAGCGAGATAAGCTCTTGTGTGGTCTCGCTCATGGCAAGATATTCAGCTTGACAGGTCGACAGGGTGACAAGATTTTGTTTATGACTTCTCCAGGCTACAGGGTCATCGAATAACTTAATTACGTAACCGCTCGTTGACGTCGAATCTATGAGATCTCGAAAGCTTGAGTCGGTATGACTCGTGAGACTGTCCCCTCTTCCATAGAATATCAAGCCTACTTCCTTAGTCCCTTGAAGGTAGCGAAAGATTCTTTTGACATCTTTCCAATCGTCTTCACTGGGCGATACTTGTTTCCTTGACAGGTAGTTTACAGCGTACGCTATGTCTGGCCTCGTCACTGTGGCTAGGTACATCAGGCTACCTATAGCCTCTCTGAATGGTAATTTTTCTCGATTTAATTGTATGTACTCGAACTCGTTTACCTCGTTTGACGTCGTTTTTGCTTTTATTTCTCTCGATTTTACTTGTCTCGTTACCATCGGTGTATTTTGAGGCTTGCTCTCATCCATTCTAAATCTTTCGAGAACCTTGTTCGTATAATCTACTTGGGTTAGTTTCATTACTCTCTCTGCTCGATTCCTCGTAATCTCCATACCTAAGTACTTCGACGGTTCTCCCAAATTTTTCATTTCGAAAACATTGCAAAGGGTATCTTTAATCTCGTTTAATCTCGTCTTGCAGTTGCTTGCCAGAATTATGTCATCGACGTATAATACTAGCAGCGCGACTTTTCCTTCTTTCCTCCAAGTGAATAGACAGGGCTCGTGAAGATCCTTTTCTAGACCTAGCTTTTTGGCTTCTATAGTGAATCTTTGATTCCAGATCTTCGGACTTGTTTTTAAGCCGTATATTGTTCTCTGTAACTTACATACTTTGACTCGTTTATTTTCTTTCGATACTTCGAGTCCGTCGGGAATCTCCATATAGATTTCATCAGCTAGATTTCCATTCAGGAACGCCGTCTTCACATCGAGTTGTACTGCATCGAGATCGAGTTTATTGATGACTGCCAATGCTGTTCGTATGGTTGATAGTCGTGAGACTGGTGCATACGTCTCCTTTAATTCGTAGCTATTCTTGTCTTTGAATCCTCGTATTACAAGTCTGGCTTTGAATTTTTCTTTACCATTTTCATCGATTTGATTTTCTTTTGAATACCCATTTCGAGTCTATCAAGTTCAGCTTTTGTCCATTCAAATTCTTGTCAGGCTTGTCTATCACCGTCCACACGTTATTGTCTTTCATCGACTTTAACTCTTCTTCGATTGCTGCTGTCCATTTGTCTCTATCTTCGGATTGAATGGCCTCTTTGTAGCTCGCAGGGTCTTTGTTGATTTTAGCTAAGTTTGCATGTACTTCGATGTCGTCAATTTTTAGTTCTGGTACTTTGGCTTTGTACACAAAGTTCGGTTCCATGAGCTTTTCTCTCTTGGCTCTTCGTTCTGGCATTCTTCGTGGTTCCGGCATATTTTTCCGCTTCGTAGTTGTCGCTTTTCCTTTTGGTGGCTCGATCACCTCAGGAGTTGCATGCTCTATTTGTTCATCGATTTTATTTGCCTCAAACGTTATTGGTTCTGACTCGAAGACTAACTGTTCTACTATTTTCTTCGTTTGTGTATCATTTTCTTGGTCTCGAACTCGATCTTGATACACTACTTTCTCATTGAACTGTACATGTCTCGAGGTAATAAACCTATTCGTTTGTGGATGCCACATAAGATAGCCTGTAGGTGTATGTCCTACTAAGTATGCAGCGATTGCTTTCTTCGAAAATTTATTCTCTGCTACTGGTATCTTTATGTAGCTCAAACATCCAAATCGTTTGAGTTCCGAGATGTGACTCTTTTTGTTCTCGTTTATCATCGACAGTGGAGTTTTAAAGGATAGTCCCTTATGCGGTGTCCTATTGTAGACATGTGTAGCTGCTTCTGCCGCCAGCACCCACATACTCGCTGGTAAGCCAGAATCTACCATCATCGCTGTAATTTTCTTTTGTATGGTCTTATTGAACCTTTCGGCCATGCCATTTAATTCTGGTGTGTACGGGGGAGCGAAATCGCTACTTATCCTTTCATTCTCCATTATCTCTGCGAACTTACCTCCAGTGAATTCTGTGCCATTGTCGGCTCGAATGTAGCATACCTTCTCGTTGCTGTCTGAAAGATTTCTGATGTGTTTCAGAAAATCTTCGAGACAGTCACCTGACTCGCTTTTATTTTTGACGCAATATATCTTTGCGTATCTCGAGTAATCATCGATGAAGATTATAATAAATTTATTATTGTCGGGGAAAGATATGGGGGAAATGGGACCCATCGTGTCTGTGTGAATCGTGTGGAGGCATCTCGTGGCTCGATCTCGATTGTTTTTGAACGGAAGTTTTTCCATTTTCGCCACCGCACACGTTTCACAGTCTAAAATTTCCTTACCGAATTTTACGCTTCGAAGTCCCTCTTCCTGCTTTTGGAGTTGTTGTAAATATCTTAATGACGCGTGGCCTAATCGCATATGCCATAACATTCCACCTGTTGGAACTTTTGTTATGGGCTCTGTTTCCTTTACTTGATTTCTCAAATTCTCTATTTCTGATTGGGGTGCTACATCGTTCAAATCAAGGATTTTTCTTTTAATCGGGGCATCGTTACTCTCTATCTCGATCAGATTTTGCTTTTCCTCCCTCCCAAGCGTTGACGGTGACTCTACAGGGACCTCGACAACCGTTGGCGCTTGATCCGCAAAATTACTCAATGCCACTAATCGCGCCGTAACTTTGTACTTGTTACGTTGATGTTCATTGCGTCCGAAGTTATTTGCATCGAAACTCAATATCCAGTTTGGAGACTCGTAAATTCCCGTGAGGTAATTTTCACCCGTTAATTTATCCGAGATAAGTAACTTTTCATCGTCAAGGTAGATACTGTAGCCCGATTCAACAAATTTTCGGAGGGACATTAAATTTTCGGACGCGTTCGTGGCTAGGATGACATTCGAGAGCTCTATATTTTATTATCTATTACCGATTTTAGGTATAGGGTGCCTTTCCCGTCTATCGAAATATTTGCGCTTTCGTCGATGTTTGCGCATCTTATTTCGCCTTCGCATTTCTCGAAATTTCTTAGGACAAAACCTTTATTGGTTATGTGCTCGGTTGCACCAGAATCGGCAATAAATTCGATATGGTTTGTATGTTTAATTGTATTTTCCAACCTACTATTTAAATGGGTTATAAAACACTCACCTGTCTTTTCTTTAGTAGGTTTGGTATTTTTCGGTGATTTCTTCGAGTATGGGTGTTTACGCGACTCGTTTCTCCCTCCGGCTCTGACTTTACCTCCACCTCTACTTCTACCTCTACCATTACCTCGCTCGTTTTTATCTTTATTTTTTTATTTTTATTTTTATCATCGACATACCTTTTCCTCAGGGGGCAATTTGCCCCAACATGGTCCGTCTCTTGGCGGCACTCATAGCAGAGATGTTTTCCGGCCGCTTTCAAGCGACAGTCTCTTGCTATGTGCCCTGATTCGTTGCATCGAAAGCATTTATTTACCATGACGTCGACGGCTCGAACTCGAGGTGCATCCATACGTGGGCTTCAGCCTGCAACAAATAAGTTCTCATTTCGTCAACTGTCATATCAATATGACTTTTGACTTTTTGCATCCAATTCGATTGCCGCAGCTCCTCGCATCGTTCTTTAGTCGCGCTAAAGAATGCACTGGCTTTATCATGTTCTGATAATGGCGCCGGTGGCTCACTTTCATCGTACATTTTTATCATCGAATCGAAACGGTCGCAAAATTCGGCTACTTTTTCACCGGGTTTCATTTTTATTTTGAAAAAATCACCTTTAAGATCAAAGGTGTTGAAGTTTGCTCGAATTAAACGCGTCTCTTTCAACTTTTTCAAAATCTCTAATGGATCTTTCATCGAAATTATTTTGGATTGGTAACTTTTATCAACGCGACTGATTTATATCTTTTATTATACTGTTGATTTTCGATCGTTCTTCCGGTGACTCTATCTGTGAATTTTCGGACCCGATATATTGTAATAGTTCGCTGTACTCGAGTTCGGCTTTCAAAAATTCAAGCCAGTCAGAAAAAATCATTTTATTGTCTAAGCAATAGTTTCTCGTTATACGCGTTCTATTTTTAATCTCGATAATTGTTGTTTCCAATTTTGATCTATTTCTCAAACTCGATTGCGACTGGTCTTTGGATGCTTCGATGTTCTCGATAGAGTCGTTTAAGGTATGACGATTATTTTCGGTTGGTGCAATGGTAGAGCTCAATAATTGCTCGAGTGGAACGTTTAGTCGAGTCGGAGGTACAGTCTGCATATTCACCTGAGCTTCTTCAGCTGCGAGTCTCCTGTTTAGGTTCAGATCCAGGAGTACCTTGTTCATCGAGTCGATGGTCTCTACAATGTACTCCTGGTTCTGTTGCATGTTGTGCAACTTGTCCCACATTCTGTCGAGGTTGAGGTTAGTTAGGTCGTAGTATTTTGTCACTTGTCCAGTATTATTCACCGACTTTATCTGGTCTGATAAGTCTTCCATCGTCAGTGAATATTCAGAAGCTAAACGAGGAAATATTTTGTAAATTTCTATATGTATATGTATATATGTGTATTGAAAAAAATTCGTATTTATTTAAATGAAAATATTCGAAATATGCTCTACTCCACTCGATTGAATACTTCGACTTCGAAAGAAAACTAATTGTAGATTTATTTTATTCTACAAAGATTTTCACAGATCTGTATTCGATTTGGTATCGGAAACAAGAAGAGTCGTTTTTCGATTTCAAGTGTTTATAATATTATGATATTCACCTGAGTCACTATCCCTTGATCTGTCACGCTGATCATCTCGAGGGGGGTCTTTTTGGGAGACTCGTCTCCTCGTTTCCCGTTCTCTGATACCCTGTTTAAATAAATATTCGTTTATTTTCGTTTTAACTAATTTATTGCCATTGGATATAGAACGTATATCGAAGCAGTGATACTACTGCAAAAAAATTATTAAGTGCACCGCAGGTAATAAAATGCCTAGACGTTCTGTTTATATACGAGATCTGGCAATAAAACTCGAGTCCCTATCACACGTGCTCCCTCCCAATCCGACTAGCAGTACCACTGTTTCGTCGTTACTGCTTGAGAGTGACGTACGCACACGTGTGAGAGACTGCGGAATTATGTCAGTGTACACAGATAACGTTAGACTTGGCGAATAAATTTACGATATTTATAAACGAACGTCACGTTACAATGCTTCGACTCCAAATTTAATTTTGAATTGCTATTCTAAAACTCAAAAAAATTGTTCTCTCGAAACTCGAACTTAATTTTTATCTCCCGTAACGTGATTTTTATTGTTGATTTTAATTCGCGTTGCGAAAAAATTCGACTCGATTGACACATCTAATTAAACACATAATTATATACATATATATATATATACTCGACCGCGTGATTAATTTCTCTCTAATTTGCAACGCGAGCATTCGATCATCTACGCGCGAGTGTATGTTGTCTGCTCGGGTCGTACACACGTAAGTGCACCGCACTATACATGTATCGTGACGCGGGCGATGGGGACACTCGCGCTGCTGCTTATTTTGTTCACCGCGCGCGTCTTAAGCTCTCTCGCACACGTCTTCCCGCCAAGCGCGTCTTCTTCCCCGCGCGGCCCGTGGCCTTCTTCTCGCTTGCTACACAAGATGGCTGACTTTGTGTGCAAAGCGTAGAAGACTCGCGCAAAGAAGAACAGCCGAGAGCGGGGCGATGTGCTTTGACTGCGCACGTTGCGACTCGTTTCACACGTGCTGCGCGCCGGCCGAGTTTTCTACGTCTTTTCTCGGTATGCGCAAGACGTCTGTAATGGCGCGTATGCTCGCTTGCTTCAACTCGAAAAAGAAAAAAATTGCTAAAAGAGAGGCGTTTCAGTACTCGCGAAATTAATGTTTCGTTTTTCGAATCGAATGGCTCTAATGTCGTGTACTTCGATGATTTTTAACGTGACTCGATCGTTCTGTACGACTTTCAGAACTTCAATTTTTTGTAGCACTCACGAAAGACAAAAGATTTCGCGACACGGTGTAATTTTTTTATTCGTGCTCGATAAAACTCGTATATTAAAACACTTACTCTTTGTTGCTCCCGATGTCTGACATCTTAAACCTCGATTACTTCTATGGCACTCGAAAAAAATTTATTGCACTCTACACACAATTTCAGTTTTTTTTTTTTTTTTGCAAACACTGCTCAAACACTCGCGTGCCGGGCCAATAACCTGTTGGAGCTGTGGAATAATGTCGGGCAGGATTGCAAAAGATTTGTTGAGAGGCACTATTTATATATTGAAATTATCACTTTATTTCATCGACGAACTCGAGACTCGAAATATAAGTATGTTTATAATAACTCGAAAAGATACAAAAATTTTGGATAAAGTAGCGCGGAGCGTGTTCGCTCGACCAAGGGCTAACTGAGAGTAAGTAGCAGTCGGACAGGCATCGACATGAGCGCGTGATGTGCGATCGCAGCGCAGGCATCAATCTCGTACGCACTCATGCGGTGCCTGGGGGAACTCAGGGACGCCTCGGGCCTCGCGCTGATTGCGCCATGGAGAAAGGCCCTCTGACAATCCACAATGTTTAAAATATTTGTTTGATTTTGTCGACGAATAATTCTAGCCTCTCTTCTGAGCTCGTCGCTCAGCGATCAGTACGCGTTTTTTGACCTCGCTTCACGCGTACTCGTGACTGTGACGACCAAGCTTGATTCCCACACTGTACATAATTGTCAGTAAGGCTTCTACCCTTGATTAAATATACAAGCAGCAATATATGCTGCAATTTCAACAATTTTTAAGCCAGCTGGTAGTATTTTTGGTGTACTTTTCCACATAACTTATTGTAGCTCTCGTTGTCGTTCTGGATAAAACCACCAACACAGCGCTCTAAAAGATTATCAGAGCTCAGCCAAAACATGTGAGGGTGATTCATAATCATGTTTAAATATCTTCAGAGGTTTTTCAGCAGAAGCTCGTTCCCACGGACACCTTGAGTTAGAACTCTTTGAACAATTTTTATGCTGTGGAAGCTTATCAATTATAATGCTTATATGCATATCGACCACGCTGTATTCAAATCTCTATAACTCCAGCAATATTGCTCTGATCTACATGTAATTTCGTCAAAATATTTTTTAAGACTTACTAAAGTTTACTTTTAAAGAATTGCTTTTAAATAGAAGAATAAAAAATGTCAATTTTTCGAAAGTTACAAAGCTATGTAACCCGTTAATAAAAGCATACATGCTTGTCGTTATGTAAACATTTTTTTATTAAAATATAACTCGTATGTTTTTTACATTTTAGCACAAAATTCAATCTATCGTCATAGATTTCGATAAGTGGCTGGAACCTCTTACCATAACCTTTGCAAATGGAATATTTCCAATATTAGAATTTTTAGAATTGAAACTGCCAGTACCAAGTAATGTCAATAATAAAATAGTTAATCAGATTTGTGATACTTTAATCGACACTTGGAAAAACAAGTGAGTAATCCATTTTTTATTAATACAATCACATTAATTTTTAAATTTGCAATTTGTATTAGTCACGTTATTATATGAAGTGATCCGTACCTAAGATTTTGTAAAATTTGTTTAATTTATTTTTTTTTTTGAAATATAATTTCGAAAAAATAATTACATGGGAACATTTATATATTTCCTCTAAATATATGTTAAAAGATTCAATGCATTCCACCGACCAGCTTTCCTGGAAAACTTGTTTGAAAAATATCTAAGGTACGGGCCCTTAAGGGGAGGTTCTCATCTAGCTCGATCGAAAAATCGTTTTTTTTTTTTTTGCTTATAAAGTTGACAAATGTCTCGTAGAATACGCTCGTGAAACCCGTTTTTAGAAATTCGAATTATTCTAAAAGTTATAGTCACAAAACCGAAGTCGTCTTTTTACGCGAACATCGCGTTTTTGCGGTAGCAAAATCGCGCACTAAAACTTTAAACGCGTTTTTCTCCAAACCATGTTTTTCGAGACGGGCACCAAGATATCTCTAAAACTATTATAGATATCGAGATGATTTTTTTTTATTTCAAAGGTTATTAAATTTGCTGGATCTTGGACTATAATTATAACTATACAATCATTATTTTTATTGCGACAGTACTTTTGAGAGTAAAAAAGTGAATAAAAAATTTTTTTTTCAAAAGTCCGCTATTTTGTGAATTTTCGATTTTTTTTCATCACTATGTTTCAATGCTTATTACTATGAAACTATTCGGTATTTTTGTTTGAAAATATTTGTAAAAGTAGTTAATATCACGTTTAATAAGTACCAAAAAATCTAACTTTTTTCTTTACTTCTGTCCATAAGAAAAAAAATCGCGAAAATCACGTCATTTTTGGGTCTGTAGATGAGACCCCCCCCCCCCCCCCCTAAAAAGGACGTACAATGGATTTATTATTGTTTTTATAAAGAGGAAAGAATAATATTTCTGATACCTTAAAAAATACTATTATTATATCTTATGACTTCAATTAAAAATGATATAACCATTAGTCTGTGATATTTCCTTCAAATTATTTTTTCTGGTTTTGCTATGTAACAGGTATCCACCTACAGTTTTATACGATGATATTGCCCAAAAACTGGTCGACAAATTTCCCGTCCTAAAGACATGATCAAGCCAAAAGGATTGGGTAAAGTTTTAATTGAATTTTTTTTAATGCTCTTATTTTCTTATACCCTAAAATTTAAGCTTCCTCGCTATTATCCGACAGTCGTATTATAAAATAATGTATCCAACTTGACATTAACTCTTGCTGCAACTCTTTTTTTTTTTGGACACATTAGATATATATCTAAAGTTATTATTAGTTTTTAAAATCGTTGTGCCAGATGGGCTGAAGGATTTTTTTAATTTCTTTTTTTTAAATATGAATGTTATAAATAAAGAAAGTTGCAGCGATGCTGTTCAACATTTGTATGAAAAGACAAATGTTTGTTAATAGATATAAGAATAAAAAAAAGCTAATAGAATTATGCTATATACATTATTTACAATACCTCTTTTTTTTTGCTTCCTCATAGAGAAAGTTTTGTAACGGGCCAAAATTTGCTTTTATTGGACATTGATCCGCTAAGTGATATTTAAGGTACTATTACAGTAAGAAACAACAAAAATAACGCTATTTTGGCGATTTTTTTTCTCATCTCCTATATGATATATTTATTTGAAACGTTTTGAGCATACACATGTATTAAAAAACTATTTTTAAAAAATTTTTTTTTTCTTTTTTTATTCTTTTTCTTCCATATGGAGGACGTCAAAGTTTGGTCTTTAAAAAAATGACGTGGGTTAGTTAAATGAATAGCTCTGACAGACGAATCCACCAGAAAATTGGATAATTCGAATAAAAAAAATGGCGGCTTTGGAAGCAAAAGTTCAAAAATCGACCCTTTTTTCGACCTTCTTTGTCGCGTATAAATTAGAAAAAAAAATTTGTTGGTCTCATTGTGGTGGATTCTCGTGTCCGATACATAAACAAAGTTCTGTGCAAAATTTGGTAAAGATCGGTTTGGTAGATTCGGAGATTAACTGTCCGCTGTTCGAAAAAAGATTATTTCGGGAAAAACGCGTTTAAATTTTTTTTTGTGTGTACAAGTGTACGCGCGCACTCACCGAACAGTTGCACGTAGACCTGCCTAAAATTTAGATATCACGGAAATACTTTGCGAGGTGATTCTTAAGACTATAAAGAGTCTAAAAATGCAAACAAAAAAAATCAATTTTTTAAAAAATTCTTACTCTAATAGTACCTTAACGCATTTGACACAAAAGGGCAACTTGTAACGATAATTTTTAACATGACCGAACTCTTGGCACTTCGTGCATTGCGGAATATGCCTGTTCTGCGCAGGGTCTCTAAACATTTTTATCCATTTTTCTAAGAACTTTTTCCAAAAAATAGCGGCCATGAAGTAAAATGAATACTAAAGATTAAAATAATTTTTTCAGTTTAATCGTGAGAATGTTTATTCTTCAATAAATTTAAAGTCTTTTTGTTTATAAACTATTTTCTTTAATTCTATGTTTTTTAATAATAAAAAATAGGATTTTTATAATCATTTTCCTTCGTGGCCTCTACTTTATTGAAACAAGGATTTACAATATCTACAAAAATAGCCTTAATAATCCTTTCTTTACATAAGCAATTTTCCAAACATTGAAATCTCAAAACGTAAAAAGCTTACATTACATTAGAGCCCGCATTTTTATATAAAAAATAAATTGCACTTTTAGGTATGGTGTAATCTACGTTCATTACACTTTTTATGGCGTGGCCGTTTTCGAAAAAGTGTAATGTGCACAAAATACACTTTGTCGCTGTTTACACTTTTAGAAAAAGTGTAAGCTACGTTTGTTACACTTTTTCTGGTGTGGCCGTTTTCGAAAAAGTGTAATCGACGTTCCTTCCACTTTTAAAAAGTGTAATGTGCACAAAATACACTTTGGCGCGGTTTACACTTTTAGAAAAAGTGTAACCTGCGTTCGTTACACTTTTTCTGGTGTGGCCGTTTTCGAAAAAGTGTAATCGACGTTCCTTTCACTTTTAAAAAGTGTAATGTGCACAAAATACACTTTGGCGCTGTTTACACTTTTAGAAAAAGTGTAACCTGCGTTCGTTACACTTTTTATAGCGCGGCGAATTTCCAAAAAGTGTAATCTGTGCTGCTTACACTTTTAAAAAGTGTAATCTGTGCTGCTTACACTTTTAAAAAGTGTAATTTTCGTGCATTACACTTTTTCGTGCGTGGCATTTATCAAAAAAGTGTAATCTGCGCACATTACCCTTTTAAAAAGTGTATTGTGCGCAATTTCCACTTGTCAGACGCAGATTTCTCACTTTGAGGTTTTCCGTGTACCTGTGGTGAAACACCTGCCGATAAATGCAGATTAAATCGGGTATATAACCCGGCGCAAAATAACAACCAACGCTTCTTACAGTACCGAATTTTGTACGAGACGGATCGTAGCGGATCGTTCTCTTAATCGCATTGAAATTTGTCGCGACTAAAGTGTAACAGTAATTTTAAGTGCAAATTGTAATCGAGTGTGCAAGTGTGTACTCTCCGACAGAGCGAGGCAGAACGAGTCAATAAAGAACATACGTATTGTAAGTCTATTTAATCATATATAAATTATTTCCCATTCCAGTCTATCCCCTCACGCAGCACGGGTAGTAATTATTGAGCAGAGAAAGAATATAAAAATTATCTCTCACTCTCTCGCATTCTATTTGTTATGCTCCTGTATTGGGAATGTAACAGTATCATGTAACGAGCGTGTTGGGTTATATGAATTATTAAGTGTTCTGTGAAATTAAAAGCTAAATTAGCAATAAACTCTATTAGTTGTGTTTCACTGTAAGATTGGCGAAAGATATCATTCATTGAAATCCTACATTCTACTCTTTTCGACAACAGACTAATCTAATAATTTAACACGTAACAGAGGTTGTTCTAAAGCAGCTTAAATGACTGCTTCACTCGTCCGAGTAAACATTTTACATTCGAGCATAGTATTTCTGACACCTAATCATAAATATTAATCATAAAGTGTCGATTAATTTAAAACAACGTGAAGGATAATTAAATTATGTAATACTTGAAAGTAAGAGACTTTATAATTAGCTTATAATCAAATTATTTCCAGAAATTTTATGCTCGATGTTATGTTACAATAAATCTTGCTCGTCCTGGGGTTAAAATCGACCTCCCAATTCTTCTGGCCAAAGTTAACGTGAAAATTTGGTTATTAACGAAAAAATGTCTTTTTTCACAGTTTTTCGTTAGAGCTTTGGCTATTTTTTTAACCAAAAAAATTATCTGACGGCCTAAAAAGATGGCTTTTTTTATTACCTTTCTAAAGAACATTGATTGACCAGGAGTAACTATCAACCCTTAAATTCTAGAGGCGAGAGTCTACATGGAAACGTGATTTTTTGCGTAAAAGGCCTTTTTGACTGTTTCTCGTATGATATTTGGACTTTTTTTGAACCAAAAAATTATCCAAGTACATATAAATGTAGCTTTTTTTATTACCTTTGTAATCAAAATTACTCGATCTGGGGTATTATAAGTCAACCCTGACCATTCAGAAGCTAACGAAAGGAAAAATTTGTGATTTTTTCAACGAAAAAGCGAGAAATGTTTAAAAAAAATTGCCTCGACAAATTTTTTAATTTACGTCAGTTTGCATTGGAATCTAATCGCTGACCGAGTTCAATAAATGCACTACTAATTGCAAGTCAGATTTATTAATTTCCGTATTAAGATTTTTTATAATAGTCTAGTTCAAAAGCTAAGGAAATTTCCCATCGAAGTACATATTTTTCAGAGAGTTCATTTGGCATGCCTCGGCAGCAGCAAAAAGCAGTCAGCGAGTTCGATGTAGCTACCTCTGCAGCCGATCGCAGCGCGCAACGCAACCAATGCTACTTAGGCACTTATATTACCAAAGTCTTTGTCGCTTGGACGGACGGACGTGACAATGAATGAGAGAGAGAGAGAGAGAGAGAGAGAGAGAGGGAGGGAGAGAAGAAGAGAGAGGAAGAAAGTGAGGGACAGGGACTGCGAAGGAGGGAAGTGAGCCGAGCTGTTGGCTCAATGAATAAAATGAAGTACATGAAAATGTATACGCCCTTTTTCTCACAACAAATTAATAATTCTAACAATTGTTTATTAGAATTTAAAAAATTATATTTATGTTAAGAACGAAACGTTTTCATTTATCTTAATTTAATGAATGGAATTTGAAAAAAAGAGAAATCACGGGTGAATAAACGTGCGTGCGAGAGCGAGAGAGAGAAGAGATACGCGCGTCAAAGTCAAGTGGGCAGCAGCAGAAAGCAGTTTTATGTACACTATAACAACCTCCGATCGTAATCACAGCGAATTCGGGACCTCTGCCTATGCTGGTCCGTATACTATTATTATTATTGACGCCTATGTTATATACGCAGACAGTCCGACTTGGCTGTGTTTGCGTTATGAGGTTGTTGCAGATTTAATCGCCTTATAGTGTAGCTGGCACGCTGCTGTATAGATGCGGATAACGTTAACCGATGCTGTATAGATACTTATACTACTAAAGTTGCATTCGCTCGGACTTCACGGGTATACCCCTCATTCCAAACGCCGATAAAGATGTTTCGCATAAAAAAAGCAAAGAGAACGGTACCTGGTAGATGAGGGTCGATGAGCCGCCGAGTCGATTGCCCTGGTGTTGATCGCTGCTGGCTGCCGCTCTTGAGAACGCTGACGAGGCCTTGGACAATGATGATGACGACGTTGATGAAGTCGTCGTTGTTGCTGCTGCCGTTGATGAAGACCGATCGAGCGAGAGTGCCGCCGTCAATCACGAACGCGTTGAGCAAAAGTTGAGGAAAAAAAAACCAACACACGCGGAGACAAAACTAGTAGCGGCAAAAGTGTTAAATAGTGCAAATAAACAAAGAAATTTGTCAAAAGAGATGCGAGATTCGCTGCTGCACGCAAACTCGTGAAACCGACTGCTTGCTTGCTGTAATCGAAAGTGCGTCCATGTACTATAGTGCCGTAGTGCGAACTGCGAAGCCCGGCTCGTTGCAGATAGCTGCGCGCTGCCTACGGCAAGCAAAAGAAAATTGGAAGAAAGACAAAGACGGGACGAATTTGCCCGCCGCGCGAACGTCGTTACTTGTATTGACAGCGCGCGCAAGGCCGATCGTCGCTACGCTCGCAGCCAGCGCTACCGCGACACATGACACGGCACATAAACATCTTATAAATACTAGTAACTTTCAGACGCGCTTCGCGCGCATCAGTTTTTCAGTCATCCTTTGAAAAAGTTGATATTTTGACTGTAGATGTCACTTTATTCAATTTCAATTCGAGTCAAAAGTCAGTCGACCAATCAGAGGCCGAATAAAATGGCTTCACTTTCAGGTCCATCATTTTTTAAGAGAGGAGACCAACATTATCGTCTAATGCCAAGTACACGGGATTCCTATTGTATATTACACTTGTACACTTTCTTGGTTTTTGTCTCGCGTCTTGACACTTCGTCCTTAAAAGCTCGCAGCTTAAATTCGCTATTTAAGCACGTGCACTGGGGCTTCTTTTCCCGGAATGGGCTGGTATGCTATTTTACATACCCCATGTCCCGAAAATAGCAATATTCCATTGATCGCAGCGGCAGGAACATGCTACTTTCGGGCCGCTGGTATGTAAAATAAATAACGCTACGGAAAAGTCATAATTTCATACTTTTGATCGTGAAGCTACACTTTCTTTATACACGCGGCAAATATGACTGATCGTAACGTCGGATCCCGCTTAGAAAACTATTGGTGGCTACGCTCTGTGTACATATGCGTAGCGAGTATATTTATGACCCGATGCAGCCAAACAATGCGAGGTGCTGCGAGCGTTATTAAGTTCGTGCGTATATTGTTTTTTCGTGTAAAATGTATGGCGAGCCGTATACTCAAGATATAACAAGAAGCGGATAGCCGTGTTATTTAATATATCTATATAAGTCAGTGAGGCGAATACACAGAGTGTATTCAATACACATAGCGCAACTTTGATAAAATAATAAATAAAGACGCGCATGAACACAAGACCTGTTGGTAGACTATAGGGACTATTGAACTGTAAAATGAAAAATAGATTTTTAATAAAATAATACACTGCGCTGTTCGAGTTTTTAAATAGTTTGCAAGCGACTCGCCATCTACATACTCACCAGTTAAAACAAATGCCAACAGCTACCCATGAATGGTATCGAAAATATTTATAACAGGCCAACTTGAAAATAAGGATTTTTGTCTTGTTTCAAGTGATGAAAAGTACTACCTTTACTCGCTAGCCTCATTGCCTCATTGTGATACTCGCTAGACCTGTGGTCGGTCGATCAATTATAAAGATGTAGAAAAATTTATTTACGACATTGGCCAATCTATTGATAAGCATAGCCCGAAGCATTGCAATACTATATCATTAGCTACACAGAACTTTATAGAGGAACTAGGGGGGCTTCGCCCCCCTGCTCGCTCCGCTCACCAACCCCCTTTTTTCGAAATAAAAGTAGAAATTTAGTTATTGAAATAAATTTTATTATATAAATAATAGGTATTAAAAAATTTTCGTCACTTGTTGCTTGGAGGAAAAACCAAGGTCTACCATTGTTAAATCCACACTACCGTGCATATTTGCCAGGAAGATATATACAATTCAATATTCTTAATAAAACCATGACATGGGATAATTTTATATTGATTGGAGTGAATATTGAATAAAAATATAATATTGAATAAATTTGAATAATTTTGATATGAAGGTAAAATAAGAATAAGTTGTTGTCACCCATTTGTTTAATTCAAACATCTTGCACATTTGCTTGGAGGCAAGAAAATACAAGATCACCTATTTGTTTAACTCACAGAAACTTGTGCATTTGCTTGGAGGTAAAAAATACAAGGTCACCCTTTTCTTTAACCCACGACACGTTGCACATTTTCTTAAAGGCAAAATAAAGGTATCCCATTTGTTTAACCCACAACACCTTGCACATCTTCTTAGAGGCAAAAATACAAGGTTTCCCATTTGTTGAACCCACAACACCTTGCACATGTTCTTAGAGCCAAAATACAAGGTTTCCCATTTGTTTAACCCACAACACCTTGCACATTGGCTTAGAGGCAAGAAAATACAAGGTCACCCAGTTGATTAACCCATATACAAGGTTTCCCATTTGTTTAACCCACAACACCTTGCACATGTTCTTAAAGGCAAAATATAAGGTTTCCCATTTGCTTAACCCAAACACCTTGCACATTTGCTTGGAGGCAAGAAAATACAAGATCACCTATTTGATTAACCCATATACAAGGTCTCCCATTTGTTTAGCCCACAACACTTTGCACATGTTCTTAGAGGCAAAAAATACAAGGTTTCCCATTTGTTTAACGCACAACACCTTGCACATGTTCTTAGAGGCAAAATACAAGGTTTCCCATTTGTTTAACCCACAACACTTGCACATTGGCTTAGAGGCAAGAAAATACAAGGTCACCCATTTGATTAACCCATATACAAGGTCTCCCATTTGTTTAACCCACAACACCTTGCACATTTTGTTGGAGGCCAAAATACAATGAGCCATGTTCACATTTCGGAATGATAAATATTAGGAATTGTCAATTTTCGGAATGTACGATATTCGGAATTTTTGTAAATCGGAATATCCCGAATGAAACATGAAAAATTCGGAGAACAAAATTTCGGAAATTAATAATTTCGGAATCAAAAAATTCGGAAACATGAATATTCGGAATTCCAGAAATTTTAAGTGAAAATTTTAAATGACTTTTCACAGCTTACAACTTATTGTGCCAAACAAATCGCCATAGTAACACCAAAGGTAAGTCATTACTAGAAAAGAAAATATTTTAAAGTTTATTGCTGTGGTCTATACAAGAGCGTATGATCTTATTTCTATAAATCATATTATATTAATAAAAACTGTTGCCACTCACTGACAAATAGTTTCCTCTTATGAGAATAGAAAGAAAATTGAAATGTGCTTTTTTGATGCATAAGTTATTCGGTCTTCATAATTACCGCTTAATTAAATTTGATACCGTTCAATGTTACGTTTTCGAGACTTTGTTGCACACGTGTAATAGTTTACTGTTAAAAAAATGTGAACGAAATTGTTCTACGACGTCTTCAAAATTACGTTTTAAAGCCTACATCCTCTGTCAGAAAGCAAAACTCGGTAAGTAAGATACTTGGATAATCGCAATGCAATACAACGTCAATCTATTGATCGCATTTAAGTCCCCTGTTAGCCCTTAAAATATCACGAAATTTTTAGAGGTGAAAATGAGTTAATAAATAAGTTATAAATCATTAATAATGTATTAGTAATAAAACTTATATTATTTTTCCCCGCCGAATGTTTCGCGATATTTAAAATTGAATCAAGTGCTTGACGTTTGCATCGCGTTGCAATTGTTTTTTCAATAAGCATAACCTGCTTATTATATACAAATATTCTCGATCAAGCCGAATATTTCGCAATACAATGGAGAGAGCAAGTAAGTCCATAAATTATATTATTAATTAATATTACTTAAAACTAGGTACTTAAAAAAATAATGAGAAAATACTCTGAAATTCATTTGAAAATACACAACCCCAGCAAAAACTAATCTTTTCGGCGCTCCGGCTAAAACGAAAAAGTTAGTTTCTACTGTTAGATTCATGAAACGTAGCATATTAATCTAATACATTTTTAAATGAAATTCATGATTTAACTTTTCAGTTTTCGACGTAAGCCAAACACACCACCACTGCTATTACCAGTATCGACTGGTGAGGGAGGAAGGCTTGGAGTCTTTATTCCAAGTCGACGAGCCGGACCTACCCAAAATGCAGATTCTTCTCGACAGGCGGCAATATGTGGCTCTGAGAAGTGAGTATTTTTCTAGATTTTTTAGAAGATTTTTTTAAATAGTCTAGATCGAAAGATCAGGAAATTTTCAATGATTTCAATGAAATGAAGTTTTCAAGATAATCGACTTTAAAGTTTTTCCAGCGATTTTTCCGGGTAAGACGGACAATTTCGGAAAATCTGACCTCACCATCGTAGAGCTGAGGCAATTTTCCATCGAAATCATGTGTTCGTTTTTTTCTCTAGGTGCATTTTAGTATTTTTACAGCGATTTACCAATTTAGTGATTTGACTTAATTCTGCCGCGCCGCGCGGCACTGGGAGAGTTGACGTGAAATGCCACATATTTATCTGTAATTATAATTGGAATATTTATTTCTAATCATATTTTCAGCTAGCAACGCAAGGGCTCTGGAGTTCTTCCGCCAACGTTGGACTGGGCGTTTCGCGGACGTAGAGGTGCTGTGGGTGTCGTTCAACGATATCCAATAGTAAGTTAAAAAATAATGAAATTGTTATTTTAAACAAAATTTAATGCTCATTGTATAATTCAAATTAATATTTTGTTTCAGCATTCGTTTGGATACAGAAGCCCCCGAGTAGATCCCGAAACGCCCAGAAGAAAGTCTATTAAATTTAAATATATTCTATTTTTTCTTGATATGTTCATTAATTGTTTTTCACGCACGTGCATCGCCATGCACATACTTAACATATAAAATATTATATATAAAATATTATAAAGCACATCGTTTGAGCAACCAAGCGTTTTTATTTAAATTTAGGTTTTCGAGTCTCTGTTTTATATACAGGGGGATTAGGAAGTATCTTTCATCGCTAAACAGTCATGAAGCTGGGAAAATACTGAGCCAAAAATCCATTTGGAGTTTCTTTTTATTAGCAATAATAACCGAGATATTGTTATATACCCTTTTGCATCGGGTAATAACTGTATTAATTTAGTATATTCTTACTGCTGTTGCCGAGGGGAGGAACATGAAATGAATGGACAAGGCTCGAAGGTTGAGTTCACACACAAGACTTTATTGAACAAAACTAAAATACTTAAAGCTAATTTAATATAAAGCTTACAAACTACGACGGCAGTTGATCTCTCGATGCTGATGCTAGTGGTGGCTGCGAAGCTGCTGTTGTCCTGCTGCTGTGCTGTTGTTGCGCTGCTATTGCTTGGCCGTCGGACACGGCTAGGCCTGGCTGATGTTGGGTGTCGTGCTGGTGATCGCAACTGCTGCAAGCTCGGATATATTCTCCCGAGTTACGCCGTTCCCGTATACAAACTCACTTCGCCACTCGCGGAAACTAATACGTAGCTAACAATTCTTTTCGATCTCGCACAGAATACAAGTGTGAATTATCCGGAGTTCAGTTGGTTCGATTTTATTATAAGTGTCGCGGAGTCTCAATTACAATGTATCGAATATTCGCGCACAGAGCTTCGCCCTAGTCAACGGTATGAAATGATCTGCCTCGAGGCCTAATTTTTAAGCTCATTATATACTACTTAATTCGTACATCTTCTCAGCGGGAGTACATCAGGTGGTTTTTCCCTCAATAAACGTATTACTTATTGCTTCCTCATAGAGGAAGCTCTGTGATAGGCTCGAAAACGAGATTTTGAACCAGACCTCGTAGGACAATTTGGTTTACATATTTGTAAACTAGATTGAATTCTCAACAAATGTCCGTATGTATGTATGTGTGTGTGTGTGTGTGTGTGTGTGTGTGGGTGTGTGTGTGTGTGGGTGTGTGGTGTGTGTTGGGTGTGTGTGTGTGGTGTGTGTGTGTGTATGTACGTATGTCCGAAGCAAAATCTCGAAAATGTTATGGTAGATTGTATAATTTCAATTGCATTCATTGTCGTTTGTAGTAATAATGAGGCCAGAAAAAGGTTTTGGCGATACACGGAAAAAAAAATTTTTTTTTCGATTTTTCGATTTTTTTTTATAAATTCGAAAAAAAATTTTTTTTTTTCATGTTTCACGTATAATTGCCAGAATTTTTCAATTACATTCATTGTCGTTTGTAGTAATAATGAGGCTAGAAAAAGGTTTTTGGCAATATACGGGGAAAAAAATTTTTTTCGATTTTTTAAATTTTTTTTTTGTAAATTTGAAAAAAAAATTTTTTTTCATTTTTTCACGTATAATTGCCGGAATTATCTCAATTTTGTTGTCATCATGAGAGCAGAGCAGTCAAGTTTTAATTTAAGACCAAATAGATAGAAAACGGGACTTAAAAATTGATCGTCGTTACAAACGTACAAGTATATTTCGCGTGCGTGCGGCTAAAAATAAGATCAAGCGCGCGTACAGCGACAATGTGCCAGGCCATTACTTTCTTTTAAAAATTTTTTATAGATTTTTAAATTTATTAGTATCCACTATTAGGTTAATATTTATTATAATACAATAAAAATTAGAATGAGGAAGCACTTTGCCAATAACTTGGCAGCGGTTTTTTTAGTTGCTAGTTGACCCGTGTCCGCAGGTCAGGCATGTGCCGTCCTATTTACCCGTATTTGGGCAAGTTTTCTCGGAGCTTTGGTCACGCTGTGACTTTTTGAGTGACTCGCAGGTCAAACTCTCGGTGATAAGGGAGTCAGCGAGCGCGCGTGCGACTATGTTTCTTTCTTTTTAGCATTTTGAACAAGGCCACGGGTTTCACCCTCCGTGCGTGTGTCGCGCCTTCTCTGTAGTCGGCTCGCACACACGCGAGTGCATACGCGAGGTACATACATGCGCGAGCCTGATCTAACGCGTCGGCGCGTGTTGATCGTACACAGCCTCACGTACATTCGAGCGACTGCCTTCGTCTTTCTCTGTGTTCGGCTTACACACATGTGCACATACACATACGCGGGATTCATACACGCGCGGCTCGACTTGGCGCGTTGGTGTGCGTTGCTGCTTAAACTCACGCATACATTCATGCGCGCGTACACGTACATGTGCTAGCTCGATCAGACGCTTCGGTGTGCGTCTGGCTGCTTACACTCACGCATACATTCATGCGCGCGCACACGTACATGTGCTAGCTCGATCAGACGCTTCGGTGTGCGTCTAGCTGCTTACACTCACGCATACATTCATGCGCGCGTATACATACATGTGCGGCTCGCTCTGCCCGTGTGCGCTAGCGTATGCCTATACCTGCCTCGTGTAGCATAGTGTACATGCGCGCTCATCCGCTGGTTCAATTCTTATTTTAGTTATTATGTTTTCTATAATGCTTAATTAACTAGGTAAATGGTTCATAACAATATCGATGTAGTAAATCGATAAAATTTATGAATAAATAATCCTCTGAGAATCTTCGCGCGCACGAGTGCCAACAGCTTTCAGTTGTCGCCCTTAGAGTTGGAAACACAGCGTACCCAGCTACTTCGCTTGAAATTCGCTTGATTTTATCTAGTCGCCGAGCTGCGCGAGTAGCCCGGTCGGACGCTCGAGCATCGCCGAGGCTATCCCCGAGTGCACTAGTGCCAGCAGCTTTTGGCTGTAGATTTCAAACTTTGAAAAACAGTGTTCGCAGCTACTTCGCTTGAAATTCTCAATTTTTATCTAGTCACCGAGCTGCCCGAGTAGCCCGGTCGGATGCTCGAGCATCGTCGAGGCTATCCTCGAGTGCACCAGGACCAGCAGCTTTTGGCTGTAGACTCTTTAGTTAAGAAGACAGCGTTCGCAGCTTCTTTGCTTGAAATTCTCACATTCTGAATCTACAAACTTAATTAACCGATTCAAAGTTAAAAAAATGCACATTGGCTTGGTCGATTCAATTACAACTAGTACTCGTAATGCTGCTGCGTTGGACTCTTCTACCTTTTTGCCAGTGCGCACGGTTAAGCACCCTTTATGAAATTAGAATTGAAATTGCTACGTTTCTGCTCCGAGCTGATGATATACGAAAGTGAGATCATTATCAAGGCAAATTGAATGAAAACCGATGTCATTCTAAGCTTAAAAAGTAAATCTATTATTTTATCACTTCCATCTCCGTACTGAGTATTTTTTATTATAATTTTCTATATTGTAACAGTCGATCAAGAACTACCTAAAAATTAAATTTTAGCATCAGTCACTCTCATTTATTTTTTAAATAATTAAATGCAATGCCGATTCGAATACAAAGCTGCATCAGTCGATTGACGAGGCGTCTGCTTTATTTAGTCGATAAGCGTTTGTTGTGCAGTAAACAACATTGGTAACGTATAACCTAAGTTGCGGTTTTTTAAATATCAAAATAGTGTGGCAAGATTAAATTCTGCTTTATTGCTGTCTAAATATGATGTGTGAATATGTATATAATAACGGCGTCGAAGGTAAGTACCTAATTTTCATTTTATAAGCTTTGAAATACATGTAACGTGTATGCATACGTATCACACATACGTTTGTGTGTCTGCACTTTAGTCGCGCAATCATACGGCTGTTTTGACGCGGCATTTAAAACTTCTCGGGCTGCGTTTCACCACTATATTTTTTCTTTTCACATCCCTCTTTGCCACACGTCGGGGAATTAATAACTTTACGTCATATATTTTCAATATTATGCCATCTACAAGAAGTAGAACATAGGCCATACTCTTGCTGCTCACCGCTGCGAAGCTAGAGTCTCGATCCTGGTTAATCTACCACAGGGAGTCCTACTCACTCGATAAACGGCTCATTAACTGTTGAAAACGTTTCGTTGTCCCACTGGTAATCAAGTAGGGCTAGAGCGTAGGTAGCTGAACCCGGCGTCTACGCATTGCTCAGGTCTCAAGTTTTTTCAAACATTACGGCGCTGTGGACTAGGGATCCCGATATCCAGCTATTTTCCCCTTCCAGTCCAACTTTCGTGTTCTTCTAGAAGTAATAGCTGATCACGGGTAAGCAGTTTTCCCCTCTTTGCCGATGATTGTGAACTAGGTTAGCCATATCGAATCTGGCTTCTGCATCGCCTGGGCTGGAGCCTCTGAGTACGAGCTGTCGCGCGAAATCGTTGTTTTTTATTGATCCTTTGATGAACGAAAAAATTATTTACTTAAAACTAACAAAAAAAATAAATGCTCAAATATTCTCGCGTCTATGTGTGTGTATGTGTGTGTGTGTGTAAGCATGAAAGCCCGGCGCGTTGACGCACAAAGCTCGGAAAATATACATTTCTTATTACGTATAGACGGCAGACGCGCTCGAGCGAGCAAGATCCGCGCGCGCGGCATATGTAAATTCAATTAGAAGGCGAAAAAATCGCGAGCGAGCGCGGCACTTTCCGCTTAGATGGCATAGTCAGCTGGCAATGTCTATACCAATAGATAGGAAGGCACGGCCGAGCCGAGTAATCCACCGTGGCCAGGTATTAATGATTCAATGGCTATGACATATTAATCATTCGATGGAAATCAAGCTCTCGTGCGAGTCTGCGCGTGCATGCGTGTGCTTCCTATATGAGGCATTTCACACCAAAAGTCCTAGCGCGTCGCCGCGCGGCTGAATTAAGCGAAACCACTCAATTTTTATCTTGCGTAAAAAGTATCAAAATATACTCAGACAAAATAACCAACCATTGGTTTCGATAGAAAATTTGCTCTGCTTTCCGATAGTGTGTGCAGATTTTCCGAGATTTTCCATTTTCATCGGAAAAACTTGACATAAACTTTAAAACGCGAATATCTCAAAAACGGGATTTTTACGATTTTTCAAAGTAGTCCCAATCGAACCATTCATAATACAATACGCCGAGAAAAATGGATAACTGTACCAATACGAAATTTCGTATCAATGTGCAAATTTTCAGAGTGTGCAATTGAGTATTACTTATTGAAACACAGCGATAAACGTGTAAAAACGCGACATTTCGGCCCGCGCGGCAGCTGCTTCGGCGTTTCACAACTTCATTCTGAAAAGTGCTATGGATTCCTGAAGCAAAATGTAATCGATTGATGCATATGAAGTCTCCAAAAATGTTTATAGCTACGTAGGCCGAATTTTGAACTAGGTGAAGATTTTGACTATCAACCAGGGTAGCCCGCTCAGAGCCTCAGGTCGCAGTCTAGACATGATAATGACTTTCCCCGAGGAAGTTTAGGTTTTTCGCAAGATTATACTCTCGGCGATGACTTTCCCCGAGGTAGTCGTGATTTATCGATAATCTACTAACCTGAGTGACTCAAAAAGCTCTAGCTGGTAGCTATTAATTTTAGAATAAAATCAAAATATGGATCATGCAAAGAATCATATTTTGTTTAAAGTGATAATTATTAATCCTTATAATTTGAGTGTAATACCCAATTTTTTTTCAATTTGGAAAATTTTAATTTCAGTTTGTCATTGATCGGTTACTAGCTTTGATAGTAATGAAATCAAATATATTCTGACAACTGTCCATAGCACAACTAAAACTTTCTTGTTTCAAACTATAATTACAACTAAAACATTACTATAGAAGACTTTAAAATCGTGGTGATATTGTTTTTCAATAGATTAGATAAGTGCAAGTATGAAAGACTTATCCTTATAATTTGATTCTACTTCCTAAATTTTTTTTTCACATTTTGGAAAGGTTTAATCGCAATTTGCAAATGAAAAGTACTTAGCTATGGTAATAATGAAATAAAATATACTCCGACGACTATTCAGGCAAACTAAAATTTTTCAACCATTAACAAACTAAGTTTAAATAGAATGATTCAAGTAATAGTTTAAAATTGACATTAGTATGAAAAAATTTTATTTATGACTTTACTTGCCCGGCATTTTCGAATGAAATCTATGCGATTTGAAACATTTTTTTAAAATAAATAGTTAAATTATTTTATATTTAAGCATTCTCAATTCCAGTTAAATTTAAATTCAAATTTTACGCATATAAATTTATCGTTGATTATAACTAAATGTTGAGAAAAATCTTATTTTTCAATACAGTGTATTTTTGACACTATTCGCAAGCAAGAATTTTTTATAAATTAATAAATTCTAAAAGAATTGATATGATTTATTTCCATGAATTTTTGGCATCCTCTTATAAAATATATAATTAACCCGTTTAATACCAAGACACCCTATTTTCGACTTATTTTTTCACGCGTTATTTTTTATGAAACGTAAGTCAAATTAATGATAAAAATACCATATTTTATCGGATTACCGTTTAAAAAATACATTTGTTAAAACAAAAAAAAAACTGGTTTTTGAACATTTTTTCTGAATATGATCGTTTTTTCACCACGATTACGCATTCGGATCGGCTTGAAACTCTGGATCTGGTGTCATACAGGCCTACACTAAAAGTAAGTGTCATTGATTTATCTAGATTTAAGATGGCAGCCACAAAAACAGCTCAATAAAGCCGAAAAGTTAAAAAAAGGCTTTGGTATTTTTTTACTCGATAAAAGTGGAATCTACGAAAAAATGTTATGGAACAAAAAGTGCTTAGAATTGATCAAAGAACACGAGTGAGTTTTTCCCAAAGCTTTCGGATGATTTTGGGAATGTTTGGATTATGACCCTACTGTACATATTGCAATACTTAAGTATTTTTTTACTAGATGCATATAGACTCTACAAAAAAATATTATAAAACAAAAAGATCTTGGAATTGATCATAGAACACGCGTGAATTTTTCCAGAATTTTTTGGATGATTCCCCTACGAAAATTTTAGAGCCACTTTAATTCTTAAAAACTCTAAAAAAACTCTTTAAAAGTCTAAATAAGTATTTTTTCCAAACATCAAGATAGTACACTGTTGAAGCATCGCAAAAGTTGTTTGTTCTTTTGGACAAACCGAAAACACTGAATCCTTCTGGAGTCACTGTTTTGAGCTGGTATGTCCTAAAGCAATCTAAAAATGCATTTATATATATCAACGCGCTTCTTACAGGTCATTTCCCCATCATTTAATTTATCTTTGAAAAATTTGAAAATCTCGGCTTGCTGACGTTCAAACTCCGGCAAAATCATATGAGAAGAAAAAAATGCTATCGCCAAGAACTTTTTAATAATATCGCGAAATTCTTTATATTTCGTGAAAATATATTGCAATCCCAATTTTTTTAATTTGGAAAAGATAGTCTAAAAAAAATTTAAGAAAAATCTCAAAGTGATGTTTGCAATAAACAATACAGATATTGAGTGAAATTATCATTCGTCTAGTCGAATTTATTGCAATTCATAGTACTTTATGCGTCAAGTGGGGATATTGTGGCCCAAGTGCACAATATTTTTAATTCACCTCTATTAGCCTAAAGTGTGTTTTACCGCGCATGGAGATAAAAAAGTATCGAACGCTACGGCATAAAAATTTTGATTGGGAACGCTGAAACCTGTATGTGTGCTAAGTGCACTAGCACCTGACTCGTGAATGTTTTTTTATGAATGATTAAGCAAACCTGAGTGTCCGAGAGTAACTCTAACTAACTAAAGTAACCTAGCACTTGTATTTTTAATATATTATTAAATATGCAAACCCAAGTAATGGAACCCATGAAAATGCGATGAAATTTTTCGGGGGGTAATCATCTCATTTAACTTTGAATAAGCAACATTTCATGTTTTGGACTCACGCCTTATGATGGCAGAGGTGAATTAAAACTTTTCTGCACAGGGACCACGACGTTCTTTTTATTTAGTTTTGTTTAAAAAGTGTATTCACGCAAATAGCATACAATATTTTATGGCACAAGAGCTTAAAATTAGCGGCAAAGTTGCGACTTTTGGGTTAGAGTGCTATAAAAATTAAAAATGTAAGCTCCTTCTAAGCCATTAAAATAAACTTACGGCAAAAATCATTTGGATTGTTTAAGCAAATGTTTTTTCAAAACAGTTGCATATATCGTAAATTTGACGCCAGATTTGAAAAGAGCGACAAAAATCCCATAAAATGTTGTATTTTTATCATTAATTTGACTAGGTTTTTATGAAAAAATAACACGTAAAAAAATGAGTCGAAAATAGGGTCTCTTGGTATTAGACGGGTTAAAAAATTTATTTTAAATGTCAAAGAAAGACCATTTACCATTTTAAACACTCAAATAAACCTTTCCTTTGTATACATTGAGCATTCTTATTACATGAATGGCAAGTGCAAATGTTTCATTTTTAGAAAGGGTTAAATTCAATTTTAATTTTTTAGATTTTTTTATGTACGATAAAGCCATTAATTTTGATTATTAATCAAAATATTTACAGCAGAAAAAGTGGGAAATAAGTATAAGATATACTTCAAGTATATAGAAAAAAATGTGGTGACTTGGGAGAACAATACTGAAGGAATTAGGGTGCCAAATATCAACGAAATGGAACCATTGGAGTATTTGTTAACCCAAGAAGAGTACACGATTATAAAGAGTAAGTAGATAAATACCGTGATGGAAAGGCAAAACGACGTAACTCTACTTTTCATATATTCGAGAAAAACCCGTTTAAAGATGCATGTGAGTGCCTAACTAGTCGTGGCGGGCATCTAAAACTATGACATTTGTACTTGGTCTGAGGTACCTTTTCAACTGTGTATCAATGAAATTTAATGATTCATCATAATGATGGTAAGGAGTTAAAATACAGGGCTTATGTCGTTTTGCCTTTCCACGTTTTTCGCAAATTGGAGTTATGTTGTTATGCACATTGCTTGATCTAACTACAGACGTTAGAAACGCCTGTTTCGACAATCACATCTTCAAGTAGACACCAAATATAGGCGATTTCCGTCATAAACTCGATTTTGAAAAAAATGGAGTTATGCCGTTTGCCTTTCAGTCACAGAATATTAAATAAAATATAGATATATTAAAATTCAAAATTTATAAAATTTTTACAGGAAATCTGAAGCAAGAAGTCTTCAAGTATTTTGTCGAGCAATATGGTATCCAAGGTTTGGAAACCATATTTTTTTCGTTCAACGAAATAAATTAGTAAGTATAAAAAAAAATCAGTTGATACTTGAAACAATATTGCATACAACAAAATTAATATTACAAAATTCATTTCAGCGACCGTATAGACATAGAGGACATGGAGAAAATACAGGAAATACAGGAAATACAGGAGTCGTCAAGCGGCAAGACGAAGGAGAAATCCTTTACCGTAAGTTTTACTGATCGCTACTAAAGTAATGAACAAAAAATTCTGAAAATGTCGGGTTTTCGCTCTTCTCAAAATTGTGATATCATTTTTGGTTAAAATGTATATGAGTAAATCTCGTGAAATTTTAATATTTGTGTCAACCCCACAATATTCATATGAAAATCTAAAAATTACCATTCCTCGCATTGTTTATGTTAAGTTTTCAACTTTTCCTTTTTTGAGAACAACTTCCAGTGGGATTCAAACTTGAATTCATACAAAAAAATGCATTTTACGGCGTTTTCTATTCGTTTTGAAATTCAACGCGTCCTATTTTTAATTTTCAAATTCTGATTCCCCATAGGCCCATTGAGCTTTCTTATCCAAATCATCACCAAAACAACCTTCATAATCTATACTTTCGAAAAAAATGTTACTGAAAGGTGTGCGTCGTTACCCGTGCCTTCTACACTCTTAAGAAAAATTCAACTCGATTTTTAGTATTTTAATGGTTTTTTTATAAAATTCCAATATCCCAATAGGCCCCACCATGAATCATCACCAAATTATGGGGTTTTAGTAGTTTTTGAGTAGCAGAATCGAGTGGTATGTCTATTTTTGATGTGCGTGCTTTGTAAAAAAAGTTATATACGATACAAACATGGAATTTGCCCGCGCCCATTGTTGATTTTGAGTGTATTTTAATCGAATTTTGTGATGCACATCAACAGTTTTACTTTAAATGGCGCAATTTATGTTGCCTATTTTAGTTTTCTCATTTTGGAAAAGATAAAGCTATGTGGTTTTTTTTGAATGTCAAAAAATCAATATTTTTACCAAATTTAGGAGCAAATATTGTCTTAAAAATATGTTTCATCGGCTTCAGATTTAACATGTACTTTTTCAAATGCTCGATGGCCCTCGCCCAAATTTGATGGGCACTATTTTTTTCAGGTTTCTGAATCAGTTGTAAGTCCCCAAAAAAATTTCACGAGTGTGCTTTTAAAAAAAAATTTTTTTTTAATGGCAAAATATTAAAATTTCATGAGATTTACTCATATGCGGAGTTTATATGCTGAGCTAGAAATCGTTTAAATATTCGCAATAAAAATACCAACTTCAAGCATCTGGCAAGGGTTGATAGACGAAACAATAGTCAGTGTTATAAATATAATTTTATTTACTTCACATTAACAATTTAGGAATCTCAAAATATGACGATGGATAAAAAATCATCATCTGAGGACGTAAATTTAGAAATGGCCAAAAGAAAAAATAAAACGATCTCAAAAAGTATGCGGCGTCTTAATGGCAGACAATATCAAAATAACGGAAAAAAGGGCATTATAACGTGAGTTCATTTTCATTAATTCGTTTAAATAAACTAGATGTTTCAAATGCGCTCCACGCGTGTCAATTTTTTTTATTCGCGCTTTGAGGTTAGTTTTAGATTTAGTAATAGTAAGTTTCAAATGCGCTTCGCGCGCATCAATTTTTTCATTCGTGTTTTGAGGTTACTTAAGTACTAGCTGTGGTTCACTCAGAGTAACACCAATTTTTTTTACACCCCGGGGTGTTTTTTCGTGTCCCAAAAGCTAAAAAATGAGGTAGGTTACGACCAGAATATTGCATCCTAGCTCCGTATAGCGGCTTTTGAAATATTCAATTTTTTCCTATTTTTTTTACTTTCATCCGTCTAATGCTCACACGCTTTTTATTGTGTGGACATTAACAAAATACTGAAATATTTTCCCAATACTACTAATGATTAAAAGCATCTCAAGACCTATCTTATGAGACCTCCAACGCGCTTATAGGTGCCTCAGAGCTAAAACTACAGCCAAATTAAGAATATAATCATTAACGAAATTGAAAAATAGAATCGTGATTTCGAGCTTAACTATACTTAAGTGTCCTTCAATTCCTACAAATCCCCAAAAAAATTTTAAAACATCATAATCCACGTATTTTTCGACGAGAAAACCAATGGTGACCTTGGATTTGACCTTGAACATAACCTCTAAGCTACAGCGAACCAAAATTGATTTTTTGTACGGTGACCCCCATTTTTTATTGCAGATTTGTAAAGAGCTGAAAATTTTACGAAGAAATATGTATTTTGTTTTTTTTATGAAGGTCATTACAAAGATGCTACAAACACAAATAACAAATAACCTAAAATTAAACTTTTATTTGAAATTTTGCTGCACTTATTTTTTTTGGAGGTCTGAAACTTTTGAGGGGGCGTCCCGCCGTTTTAAAAAAAATGATGTAAAATATTGTCAGTCTAATGTATATGATATTTGATGGGTATGTGGTTAGCCAATTCGACTGTCATCCCGACCCCTGCCAAATACCATATTGATATTTTTTCACATCACTCAAGACCCTACACAGCATCCCACATAGGATTCTATATAAGATCCCATGTAGGAAACTTGGTCGATTATTATACCTAAGATCTTATGCAAGTTCACATATATATTATAAAGGAAATTACATAAGATCTTGCATATGATCTGACGTAGGATCTTGCGTATGTTTTTTTATAGAATCCGGTGGAATATTTTCACCTAGCATGTCCGCGGATGTACACGTTCTATGCAGTTTGATATTCATTTGTGTTTCCATAAAATCTTTGTAAAAATATAGTTATTTTGCTTCCTCCTAGAGGAAGCTTTGTGATAGGCGGCAAAACGAACTTTTCAACTAGACGTCGTAGGAAAATTTCGTTTATATATGTAAACTACATTGAATTTCTGACAAATGTCTGTATGTATGTGTGTGTGTGTGTATGTATGTGTGTGTGTGTGTGTGTGTGTGTGTATATTGAAGCGGGTTGGTTTTGAAGAAGCATCATTTTTGATAGGAAGCACATATTGTTATTTGGTTTGGCTCATTTTGTAGGGGTTGCGGGTAGCAAGATGTGTTCAAAGTTTTGGTAGGATTCACCGCGGGAAAAAAAAGTTATGAATGTTTTTGTAGGCGAAAAAAATTTTTTGTTTCGAATGTGTTGGTCCGGAACCAGCATAACTTTCGAACGGAGGCACGTATTAAGATGTGGTTGGGTTTATTTTGTAGGGTTTACGTGTAGTATGAAGCGTCAAAAAACAATTTCAAGTTGTACCGACTATCAAAAGTTTAATAAGCTGTTTTTCCCGCTCAGTAATTTTTTATTTTGGGCCTTTTTTTGTTATGTAGGTTTTATTATTTGATTAGGTAAACTATAGATTTTTTATTGAAATTATTTTAGTTTTAGACGAAATCGTTAAAATTCGTTATAAATTTCAAAATTCATGGATGGAAAATTAAAATTTTTTTTTTTGAAAATTTTTTTTTGAAAAATTTTTTTTTCAGAATTTTCTTCGTTTTTCGATTTGATTAGGTGAACTTTAGAATTTTTTATTGAAATCATTTTAATTCTAGACGAAAAACGAAGAGATTCGTTAAAATACAAACAATAATTTATTTTAATAAGTAATAAATACGAAATTAAAAAATTAAAAACATCATCAACTTCCAAAAATTTTAATACATCTACATCGAAAAGGAGGAAGCCATTTGCCAATATCTTGGCAGCGGTTTTCTACAATTATTGAATTTTTTAATATTTTTTAAGCTCCAATTATGTAATGCGAAACAGAAAAAAGAAACTATATGATCCGGACCATTTAAATCTATTTAAAAACTCGAATCAAGCTTTTGAATGTATTTTTCCAAAATCTTCCTTTTAATTAATCGCAGAAAAAGCTAGGTTTCTGAGTAACACTGATTTTTTGCACCAAAATTTCATTTTGATAATATTTATTTCCATGGTAAATTTTAGCAAACGAATATATCCTGCGAATGTGGATGAGGATACTGTTGATGACAAAATAACATCTTCAGAGAAAAAAGAAAAATTGACTGTAAGTATATTTTATAGCACTGGATGGCATAAGTTCACGCTTAAGGCACGCTTTGCCGAGATTTAAGTTGCTCATAATAGCGTCGCGGCGTGAGGTTAGCGCACGAGCGTAGCGAGTAGACTCGTTTCCCAGCAGAAAAGTTAAGGTGATGCCGCTGCCCCGATTTTTACCGACCGAGCATTAAAAGATTTGTATTTGCATAACTTTTTTTCTAAGCTGAATTTTGAAAATCGGCTCTGTGGAGCCCTCGGTATTGGTGCTATGAACAACTGTACCAAATTTCAGCCAATTCCACGAGCTAGTTTTCTCGGAAAACAGGATCAAAATTTTTGATCCCATTTTCCGAAAAAACGGCTCGACCGATTAAAATGAAATTTCATCACATTGTTCAGAGCAACAAGACGGAGGCTCCACAGAGCCGTTTTTCGAAAAATGGAATTTAGCATTTTATCATTTTTCATACATAATAAGCAAGCTTAATATCTCACACCAAGAGATGGCGCTGACCGCAAAATTATACATGGCAAGAGCACGGCGTCTCGGATGCTGCGATATTACTCCTTTATAACCTCTAAAATCAACAAACAGACATTTTTTTCAACGAAACTTTTATATGCTATTGTTATAAACTTGCGATTTGAAAGATGCGTAATGTCATGTATATTCGAATTAATCGGAGGACTTGAACAAATTCTTCAAGTGAAAAAAAATATTCTCGTTTTGACATCCACTGACGTAAACTCCAAAGTCGATGCAAAATCAATCATGATTGGCGTATCAAACATTGACTATTTTTCTTCTATTTGAAGAGCCAAATTACAATGTGCCCTACTTACAGCTCAGACCAATACAAAAACATATATTGTACCCTTCCAAAGTACTTAATTTTCATGTTGAGACCTTTGCGGATCCTGAGACGGGTTCAAGGGGCTGACAGCATCGCCTTGGCAAGTTATCAAAGTGATATTTATTGATAATTAAAATGTGTTATGTGATTTTTACCATGCTAGATTACTTTTTAACTATTCTTTGACCTTTTTTGAAATTTTTGGAGCATTACGGAAGTTATATGTCTACATTGTAGACAATTGTTACCCTAAAAGAACGGGTTTCCGAGAAGGCTGGCGGCCCCGCCTGCGTAGGCTATCAAACTAATATTTTTGACGATTAAAATTTTTTATATACTTTTTATCCGGCTAGAATACTTTCTAACTACAGATTGACCTTTCTGAATTCTTGATCATTTCGGAGAGTTTAATGTCTACATTGTAGACAATTGGTACCCTAGAAAAACGGGTTTGCAAAGGAGGCGCTGGCGGCCCCCCTTCGTAGGCTATCAAACTAATATTTATTGACGATGAAAATTTTTTTATATACTTTTTACCTTGCTAGAAAACTTTTTGATTATTACTAAACCTTTTCTGAAATTTTCGAGAATTCCGGAGAGTTGAATGTGACATTGCAGACAATTGGTACCCTAGAAGAACGGGTTTGCGAAAGAGGCGCTGGCGGCCCCGCCTGTGTAGGCTATCAAACTAATATTGATATTTAAAATTTTTTATATACTTTTAAACCGGCTAGAATACTTTCTAACTACTGCTGACCTTTTTTGAAATTCCTGAGAATTTCGGAAGTTTATATGTCTACATTGAAGACAATTGGTACCCTAGAAGAACGGGTTTCCGAAGGAGGCGCTGGCGGCCCCGCCTGTGTAGGCTATCAAACTGATATTTATTGCTAATTAAAATTTTTAATATACTGTATACCGTGCTAGAATAATTTTTTTCTATTGTTAGACCTTTTCTGAAATTCCTGAGAATTTCGGAAGTTTATATTCTACATTATGGACAATTGGTACCCTAGAAAAACGGGTTTGCGGAGGAGGCGCCGGCGCCCCGCCTGCGTAGGCTATTAAACTAATATTTTTTGACGATTAAAATTTTTTCTATACTTTAAACCGGCTAGAATACTTTCTAACTACTGCTTGACCTTTTTTGAAATTCCTGAGAATTTCGGAAGTTTATATCTACATTGCAGACAATTGGTACCCTAGAGGAACGGGTTTGCGAAAGAGGCGCTGGCGGCCCGCCTGTGTAGGCTATCAAACTAATATTTATTGATATTTAAATTTTTTATTTACTTTTTACCCTGCTGGAATAATTTTTTCTATTGTTAGACCTTTCTGAAATTTCTAAGAATTTCGGAAGTTTATATGTCTATATTGTAGACAATTGTTACCCTAGAAGAACGGGTTTCCGAAGGAGGCGCTGGCGGCCCCGCCTGCGTAGGCTATCAAACTAATATTTTTTGACGATTAAAATTTTTTATTTATTTTTTATCCGGCTAGAATACTTTCTAACTACAGATTGACCTTTTCTGAAATTCTTGAGCATTTCGGAGAGTTTAATGTCTCCATTGTAGACAATTGGTACCCTAGAAGAACGGGTTTTACGAAAGAGGCGCCGGCGGCCCGCCGCGTAGGCTATTAAACTATATTTATTGATATTTAAAATTTTTTATTTACTTTTTACCCTGCTGGAATAATTGTTTTTCTATTGTTAGACCTTTTCTGAAATTTCTAAGAATTTCGGAAGTTTATATGTCTATAGTTGTAGACAATGTTACCCTAGAAAACGGGTTTCCGAAGGAGGCGCTGGCGGCCCCGCCTGCGTAGGCTATCAAACTAATATTTTTGACGATTAAAATTTTTTATTTATTTTTTATCCGGCTAGAATACTTTCTAACTACATTGACCTTTTCTGAAATTCTTGACATTTCGGAGAGTTTAATGTCTCCATGTAGACAATTGTACCCGAGAAGAAAACGGGTTTCCGAAGGAGGCGCTGGCGGCCCGCCTGCGTAGGCTATCAAACTAATATTTTTTGACGATTAAAATTTTTTATTTATTTTTTATCCGGCTAGAATACTTTCTAACTACAGATTGACCTTTTCTGAAATTCTTGAGCATTTCGGAGAGTTTAATGTCTCCATTGTAGACAATTGGTACCCTAGAAGAACGGGTTTTCCGAAGGAGGCGCTGGCGGCCCCGCCTGCGTAGGCTATCAAACTAATATTTTTTGACGATTAAAATTTTTTATATACTTTTTTCCGGCTAAATACTTTCTAACTACAGATTGACCTTTTCTGAAATTCTTGAGCATTTCGGAGAGTTTAATGTCTACATTGTAGACAATTGGTACCCTAGAAGAACGGGTTTACGAAAGAGGCGCTGGCGGCCCCGCCTGTGTAGGCTATCAAACTAATATTTATTGATATTTAAAATTTTTATTTACTTTTTACCCTGCTGGAATAATTTTTTCTATTGTTAGACCTTTTCTGAAATTTCTAAGAATTTCGGAAGTTTATATGTCTATATTGTAGACAATTGTTACCCTAGAAGAACGGGTTTCCGAAGGAGGCGCTGGCGGCCCCGCCTGCGTAGGCTATCAAACTAATATTTTTTGACGATTAAAATTGTTTTATTTATTTTTTTATCCGGCTAGAATACTTTCTAACTACAGATTGACCTTTTCTGAAATTCTTGAGCATTTCGGAGAGTTTAATGTCTCCATTGTAGACAATTGGTACCCTAGAAGAACGGGTTTACGAAAGAGGCGCCGGCGGCCCCGCCTGCGTAGGCTATTAAACTAATATTTATTGATATTTAAAATTTTTTATATACTTTTAAACCGGCTAGAATACTTTCTAACTACTGCTTGACCTTTTTGGAAATTCCTGAGAATTTCGGAAGTTTATATGTCTATATTGTAGACAATTGTTACCCTAGAAGAACGGGTTTCCGAAGGAGGCGCTGGCGGCCCCGCCTGCGTAGGCTATCAAACTAATATTTTTTGACGATTAAAATTTTTTATATACTTTTTATCCGGCTAGAATACTTTCTAACTACAGATTGACCTTTTCTGAAATTCTTGAGCATTTCGGAGAGTTTAATGTCTACATTGTAGACATTGGTACCCTAGAAGAACGGGTTTACGAAAGAGGCGCTGGCGGCCCCGCCGGTGTAGGCTATCAAACTAATATTATTGATATTTAAAATTTTTTTATTTACTTTTTACCCTGCTGGAATAATTTTTTTCTATTGTTAGACCTTTTCTGAAATTCTTGATCATTTCGGAGAGTTTAATGTCTACAGTAGACAATTGGTACCCTAGAAAAACGGGTTTTCCGAGGAGGCGCTGGCGCCCCGCCTGTGTAGGCTATCAAACTAATATTTATTGACGATGAAAATTTTTTTATATACTTTTTACCTTGCTAGATAACTTTTTGATTATTACTAAACCTTTTCTGAAATTTTCGAGAATTCCGTAGAGTTGAATGTGTACATTGCAGACAATTGGTACCCTAGAAGAACGGGTTTGCGAAAGAGGCGCTGGCGGCCCCGCCTGTGTAGGCTATCAAACTAATATTTATTGATATTTAAAATTTTTTATTTGCTTTTTACCCTGCTGGAATAATTTTTTTCTATTGTTAGACCTTTCTGAAATTTTGATAATTCGGAGAGTTTAATGTCTACATTGTAGACAATTGGTACCCTACAAAAACGGGTTTCCGAAGGAGGCGCTTTCGGCCCCGCCTGCGTAGGCTATTAAACTAATATTTATTGATATTTAACATTTTTTATTTACTTTTAAACCAGCTAGAATACTTTCTAACTACTGCTTGATCTTTTTTGAAATTTTTGATAATTTCGGAGAGTTTAATGTCTACATTGTAGACAATTGGTACCCTACAAACGGGTTTCCGAAGGAGGCGCTGGCGGCCCCGCTTGCGTAGGCTATTAAACTAATATTATATTGATATTTAAAATTTTTTTTTGCTTTTTACCCTGCTGGAATAATTTTTTCTATTGTTAGACCTTTTCTGAAATTTTTGATAATTTCGGAGAGTTTAATGTCTACATTGTAGACAATTGGTACCCTACAAAAACGGGTTTCCGAAGGAGGCGCTTTCGGCCCCGCCTGCGTAGGCTATTAAACTAATATTTATTGATATTTAACATTTTTTATTTACTTTTAAACCAGCTAGAATACTTTCTAACTACTGCTTGATCTTTTTTGAAATTTTTGATAATTTCGGAGAGTTTAATGTCTACATTGTAGACAATTGGTACCCTACAAAAACGGGTTTCCGAAGGAGGCCTGG